>JACEFZ010005729.1:192500-210000 GCA_014155875.1 Cepaea nemoralis
TACAGCATTAAACCTCATGGGGCAGAGATCAGTCCACAAACACGTTCCAACTATTTTAATGCACCCCATTATTGTAGCAGGCCTCTTTCAGTCCTGAAGGACTATAGAGTTGTGCCGCTGGGGAGGTACCTGGCAGCACCGCTGGTGACTGTATAGTCCAATGTGAGAGTGACAATCTCTGTCACAGTTTTCGCATCTGTAAGACGAGGCAAGTCCCGCAATAAGTGACTGCGTTTAAAGCCTGTGCCGCCTATCCTCAGTTTGTTGGATGAGATTGCGCTCAAAGAGCACCAGTCCGTTTCGTACATCTCTTCTCCAGGAGCATCTGTCTGTTGCAACTCTTTCCCACGTGTCTGGATCTATTCCAAGGGTTTTCATATCTTGTTTACACACATCCCTGTATCGCATTTGGGGTCTTCCGGTTGGCCTCTTTCCTGTTGCTAGTTCTCCGTATAGGAGATCTTTGGGAATTCGTTCATCCTCCATTCGAGATACGTGGCCCAGCCACCGGAGGCGTCTCTGTTTGAGGAGAGTGTGCACTGTGGTAATATCTGCTCTTTCAAGCACCTGTTTGTTTGTTATGTGGTCTTTCCATGATATGCCCAGGATACGTCTTAGACATCTCATATGGAAGGAATTCAACTTCCTTTCCTGTCTTGAGTACAGGGTCCAGGATTCAGACCCATAGAATAGTGTGCTAACAACACAAGCTTTATATACTTAAGCTTTTGTACGCTCTGTTAGTCTATTATTCTCCCAAACTCTTTTAGCTAGCCTGGACAATGTTGTGGCTGCCTTTCCAATACGTCTGTCGATTTCTGTCTCTAATGAAAGATTATCTGATATTGTCGACCCCAAATACACAAACTCGTTGACGACCTTCAATTTGTAATTAGAAATTTTGATTGACGGAGGCGCACCAGCATCTTGTTCCATCACCTGTGTTTTATTTAGGCTAATGGTGAGCCCAAAGTCTTTGCAGGCGGCTGCAAAACGATCTATGAGCCGTTAGGAGATCTTCTGCTGTATGAGTAGTCAGCACTGCATCATCTGCAAACAGTAGTTCTCTTACGCATCTTGATCTTATTTTGGTCTTTGCCTTGAGTCTTGATGGGTTAAAACGTATGCCATCATATCTTGTGTGGAGGTATATGCCTTCAGTGGCAGTCCCAATACCTGCCTTAAGAGAACGGCGAAGAAGATACCAAAGAGTGTAGGAGCAAGCACGCAGTTCTGCTTTACTCCACTGCTGATGCTGAATGACTGGGATGTTGAGCCTTCAAATAAAATGGTCCCCTGCATGTTTTCGTGAAATGATTTCACGAGACTAAGAAGGGTGGGTGGACATCCAATCTTTTCAATGACCTTAACAAGGCCGCTTCTGCTCACGGCCTTTGTGAGGTCGATGAAAGCAATATATAATGGCTTCCTCTGTTCTGTGCACTTCTCTTGGAGCTGCCGGAGTGAGAAAATCATATCGATGTCGGGTCTAAATCCGCACTGCGATTCGGGGTAGATTCTTTTAGCAAGAATTTGTAATCTTTTAAGGATTACTCTGGTAAAAATCTTGCTTGTAATGCTGAGTAGGGAAATGCCGCGATAGTTGTTGCATTCGCTTCTGTTGCCTTTGTTTTTATAAAGGGTAACCAGTTTTGCGTCTTTCATATCTTGTGGTACTGATTTTTCTTTCCAGCAGAGCTGAAATATTGCATACAGTTCTGGGATGATTGTTTCTTTGCTACATTTTAAAATTTCAGGTGGAATACTATCTTTTCCAGGTGCCTTGCCGGATTTGAGAGAGTCTAGTGCTTCGCTGATTTCTGTGAGGCATTGTTCGTTATCCAGGGCATGCATGACGGACTGTTGATCGATGGCTTCCAGAGCTTCTTCACTGACAGTGTTATCCACTGAGTATAGCTCTGAGTAGTGTTCTTCCCAGCGATCCATTTGTTTCGCTCGATCTTTTATGATTACCCCCTCAGTTGATCGTTTAGGGGCCATCTTATTTTTTGATGGACCGACAGCTTGCTTGATGCCCTCGTAAATTCCTTTTATATTTCCAGTGTCTGCACAAGTTTGAATTTGAGCAGAGAGCTGTAGCCAGTACCTGTTCGCACATCTTCTTGCCATCTGTTGTACTCTATTTCTGGCCGTTCGCAATGCCTGCAGTGTTTTCTCTGAAGGTGATGTCTTATACATTGAGAATGCATGTCTCTTTATCTCCAGGACTGGGAGCATCTCTTCAGAGTGTGCTTCAAACCAGTCGGTTGACTTAGTTTGCTTCTTGCCAAATGTTGATAGTGCTGTATTGTAGATGGTGTCGCGAAAATGACTCCATCTTTCGGTGGAATTTCCTTTTGTAGGGCCAGGCAGAGTAACCGCTAGAGCCTGCATGAATTTGTTGACCTTCTCTTTATTTTGGGTGCCGCTGGTGTCAATGCGTGGTCTTCCTTCTGTTCTGCTTCTGTAGATTCTCTTGGGCTTTATCTTCACCTTGCTGGAGACGAGTGAATGGTCGGTGTCGCAGTCAGCACTATGATAGCTGCGAGTCAGCCGTACATTGCGGAGATTGCTGCGTTTAGTGAGCACCAGGTCGAGTTGGTGCCAGTTCTTTGATCTGGGGTGCCTCCATGACACCTTGTTTTGAGGTTTCGTGTCAAAGAAGGTGTTGGTCACGCAACGATTATGGTGGCTGCAGAATTCCAAGAGAAGTTGTCCATTGTCATTGATCTTTCCAACGCCAAACTGTCCTAGACATGAAGGCCAAGTTTTCTGGTCGGAACCAACCCTGGCATTGAAATCCCCGAGGATAAAAAGATGTTTCTCTGGTGTTTCACTGACTTCTTTGCTAAGGTCGTCATAGAACTTGCCTTTAGATTCTGATGCTGCAGTTAGTGTTGGAGCGTAAACGCTTATAATACTAACTGGGCCTGCCTCTGTCTGGAGTTGAAGCTTCAGTATTCTTTCAGTGCCATCACTTGGTCGTATAATGGAATTAAGCAATTTCTTTCTGATAGCGAGGCCAACTTCATGCTCCCTGGTCTCTCCGCACGGCTTGCCATGTCAGTAGAAAGTGAAGTCCCTCTCCTTGATGCTTCCAGATTCTTGGAGTCTCGTCTCTTGCAGGGCTACAATGTCTATCCCCAGTCTTAGTAGTTCGTTGTTTATCACTGCAGTTTTGCGAGCATCCACAATCTCGTTTATATCGTCTGAGATGTCAGGGGTCATGGTTCTTACGTTCCATGTTTTTAGCCTTAGGGTCGGTTTTTTTTTCTTTTTGTTGTTGCTAGGTGTACAGATTGCCGTCCATGTGTCAGGATTTTTCCCCTAATCTCCACACACCCTCATGAGCAGATGAACCGTGGCGAGACAACACCTTAGTGACTGGGGGATGCCCAGCTTAGCTAGTGAGATACAATGATCTCTCCCGCCGTCGAAAGTAGCCCCTGGCGCTTTGCACTACGCCAATCGAGCATTAAGACTTATAACCGGCAAATGCTGCTTCCCGTGTTGTGTCACCGCTTTACGCGGTGCTGAAGTGACCTCTTCAGGGCACAAGTCTGGGCAATGGAAATCGGAGAACCAGCTGTTGCCCAGTAGCAGGTTCCCCCTCTACACGTCGCCGATGTTGACCAAGGGAAAGGCAGTAGCCAATGCAACTTGGCATCGGTGCCGCCGCAGGAGTTGCCAGAACTATGTTGTTTACATCATGGAACTGCCTTAGGGACTCCATCTCCGGATTTGTCCTCAGGGTTTACTCCCGAAGCCTTTCCCATATTCGTATACCCGCAAGGCAGCAGAGGTTTGAGATTTAGAGTTCCCTCTCTTAGAAGAGATACCAACCAAGGCTGACGAGCCTCCTCTGCCCGGGAATCAATAAGGAGGGAAGTCTACCATTCTTCCTTCCTGGCAGTGACCATACTGATCGGATGACCGTAGCCATTGTCTCTACTGAGAGATCCTCTGCCCACCGTCACCGACTTGAAACTATAACCAACAACTATCTGTCGGCTGCTCCCAAATCCAATCCACCACCTGCTCACATGGCTTCACGTTACCCTGTTGGGGAGGCTAAACGGGTACTCCACCTTGCCGAAGGGTGTCCCGTAGGCTAGCGGAGGGAAGGGGGCACCTTACTTCTCCTTTGATAGGGGGTACCCCTTCCCCGCTTCCCTTATCTCATTATTGTACTACAGCATTAAACCTCATTGGGCAGAGACCAATCAACACACATGTTCCAAATATATTACTGCACACCATTATTGTACTACACAACACTAGTACTTATGGAGCAGAGACCAGCGCACTTGCCTGACCACCCATTAGGCATATGCTAGAATCCCCATCAAGGCTGGGATGTTGGTAATATTGCCATGGGCTGCCATTTCAACACAACCAAGTATGTACACCAGGACATATCCTCGGATGTCCTGCAGACCTGCATGTTAGACACAGGGCAAATGTGGTTAATTACCCAACAATAACTGTTCACATAATGTGTCCATCAATGACCGGACAACGGTGGTTAATTACCCCACATTGTGTCCATCTGAGTACTATGGTACATTTATTATTGGGCAACGGTAGTTAATTGCCCCCCCCCCCCCAATCCCTTTTCCCATTAACTGTTCACACATCCCCCTCATCAATCATTGGGCAGTTTAGTGGTTACACTAATATTATTCTATTTACAATATGTAAAAAATAATTGATACGGTTCATTGGATGCTGGAACAGATACAGACAACAGAATAAGAATACGGAGAAATATGTGGAAGTCAAAGGAAAATACCGCCAGCATTAAAGCGAGATATATCAGTACTAGTGTATTTATCAGACACATGGTGTATAATGAAAACAATTACAAATAACCTACAAACAAACATTCACGAATTGGTGGCAGCGCAAATTAGTTAGTTAGTTAGTTAGTTAGTCGACAGATCATCCTCGTTGCACATCGAACCATTCAGTCCATAAGTGCTCGGATCCCCTCCTCAGCAAATCCCGCAGCGTGTAGCGGCTAACGACGCCAGTTCTGTGTTGGTTTATCAATCTTCTTTGGCTTCCTGCGTAGTGTTCTTGTTTGGCCACCCCTCTTTTAATTTGCTGCTCCCGCAGTCTGGCCATGGTTGTAGATTCACAGTCATCACTTGGTTCTCGCAAAAGTCTCACTTCTCGTAGAGCATTCAGAATGTCAGCGCAAATTAGACGGAATAAAATGGATTGGCAAAGTCGCAAGTGTTTCGCATGAAGAGAACTAGATAATTATAATTAAACCAAGAGGAGAAGAAAAGACGTTGGGACTTGAAAGGACATATGTTGAGACAATCTAAGATTAGTGTAATTAGAAAAGCCGTTGTCTTGAATCCACAGAGCAATAGAACGAACGACCAAACAAACACACTTTATTTTCGAAAGGTCACATATTGGACACACGGGCGCGTCTTAAATTCGGCTTTTCCAATCACTCACCTTTCGTACATCAATTGTCTATTGTGCATGTTACAATCACATGGGAAAAACAACATTATCAAATTAAAGTTGTGAACATAAACAATGCATATTATCATTTTATGAGACAGGCGGGCAGCAAGGCACACATACTCACGTACATGCATAAACACATACATACATTCCTGCAGTCTTACTTACATCATTTATACAAACTGTCAAGGTAATTCACCCACTCAATAATACACAAATACACACACGGCATGTACAAATACGAAGGGAAGTCAATAAGTAAGTCACACATGGCTGTAGAAAAATAACTAAATATGATAACCACTTGAAACAAGTTTATTTTTATACATAAATTGCCCCTTTATTTCTCAACATTATTTCCACCAACATTGATGCACTTATCCCATCATTTTATTAGTCCTCCCAAACCGGCTGCATAAAACTGCGTGCTCTGTTTTCTAAACCCCGTTTTCACTTCATATTCAACTTCGACGTCATTTGCGAAATGTCTCTCGCCAAGGTGGGTTTTCAGTGAACCAAAAAGGTGGAAATCGCTAGGGGCTAGGTCGCTGCTGTAAGGTGGATGTTCCAGAACTTCCCACCTTGGTTAATTTTCTCCAGCGTTAATCGAGCCGTATGTGGTCTGACATTGTCATGAAGCAGCAACACTCCTCTAGTCAGCAGTCCTGGACGTTTCATTCTAATTGCACCATGAAGAATCGACAGAACTTCACAGTACGATTCAGAATTCAGAGTGTCACCTTTCTTCTTGAAAATGGTTAAAAGCACGCTTTGACAATCCCGCATACTTCTGTTGCATTCTCAACAGGACGACCATATCGGATTTCATCAACAATTTGAGAGCGTCCTTGATAAAAATTTGCTACCCAGATATGCACCGATTTACGGGACAAACATTTGTCAGCATAAACAGGAAGTATTTCCTTTTGAATGTCCTTTGCAGGCAGACCTTTGCCCACAAAAAACGCACAACAGCACGTTGCTATTTGGTTGTACACCCCAGAAGTACAGTCGCCATTTTGTTTATGAGCGTCGCATGCGCATGAGACAACTGGCGCCACCTGACGAATGGGAATATAAAGGTCGATTCTGTTGTCACCTAATGACACCTGTAAAATCAACTTCAAATCAAATCAACTTTATTAGGATCACAAATTGGGCGCGCAGGCCCGTCTTACATTCGGCCCTTCCAATCACTCGTCTTTCGTTCATCAAGAGCATTATACATTTGCATAGGAAGAAAAATAAACATTGTGAAATGAATGTTGTAAACATAAACAAGGCTAATTACCATGGTATGAAGCCCATCTCCCACCTATCCATACATCACCCCACCCACACAACACCCCCACCTACCCACACACATGCGCACCAAGGGACACATACACACCCCCACCTACCGACACACACGCACACCAAGGGACACATACATACCCCACCAACCGACCCATCCCCCTCCCGCACATCCCCCACCCACACACACTGCCCTCACCTGATCCCCCAACCAAAACACACTCGCCACCCACAAACATTCCCCCACCAACCCACACATCCCACGCCCATCCACCTTCTACCCCACACATCCTCTCCCCACCCACACCTCAAACCACCCTTCCCCCAGCCACATCTCCATCGACAACATATTCCCCACCCACACACACAATCCCCCACCAACCCACACATCGCACATCCACTCACACATCCCCAAACCATACACACACATCCCCACCAACTGACATGTCCCTACCCCCCCCCCCCACACACACACACACATCTCCCTAACCACCCATACATCCCCAATCCACTCACACACACACCACCACCCACACATACAACTTCCACCCACCCACACATGCCTTAACCTAATCCCCCACCACACAATCCCCCACCCGCACATCACATACACCTCCTACCACGCACTATTCCCAACCCACGCACCACACACACACATATCCCTCACCAACACATCCCCACTTACACACCACACACATATCCCCCACCCAGATACCACAAAATAATCCCACCCACACCCACACAGATACCCTTACCCATCCACCCCACATACCCCCACTCACACACCACAAAAATCCCCCACCCACACACACATACCTCACCCACACAATATCACCAACCAACACACCACACACCTCTCCCCACCCACACACGCATTCCCTACCCGTCCACCAACACACACTCACTCACACATCCTCCACTACGCACCCACACACCCCCACCAACCCACTCCCAACCAAACATCTCTCGATCACAATACCCCTACCCCCACACACATCCTCCACCCACTCACACATCCCACCCCGACACATGCAACTCCCTCACCCACCTACACATCCCTAAGCCACTCACACACCCCCACCCACACATTCCCCATCCACATACACACATCTCCCACACACACTCCCCCAATACTTCCCCCAACCACCACAATCCCCTGCTCACCCACACATATACCCCACCCATACGCACATTCCCCACACCCATCACACACATCCCCTACACCACACACTATCCTCCACCCATACCACCACAAACATACCCTCCACCCACACATCATTCACACATCCCCCACCAACACACCGCACACATATCTCAAACCCACACACCATACACTTCTCCCCATCCGCCCTTCCATCCCAAATCCACCCAACACAATCCCCTACCCACACAACCCCGCCTCCCACACATACTTCCTCAAACCATCCACACATCTCCACCCACATAACACACATCCCCTGCATCCGTCCCATACACATATCCTCCACCCATACACACATTCCCCACACCCATTCCAACACCCGTACTTTCACCCCCACACATCCATCCACACATCCCACCAACACCCACAAATACCACTACCCACCAAAACCCACACACCCCAACCCATTCAAATGCATACCCCCACCCACACACCCCCACCCACACATATCCCCACACTCACACACATCCTCCACATACACTCACACTTCCTCACATCTAGACACATACAAAATGTCTCACGTTAGTATTGAAACTAGTATGAACAAACTCCCACACTTTACTCACACACATACACTGACACTTGTCATGAGCAACTTGTAGAGAACACCAACTACGTTTACCTGCCATCCCACAGAACTATGTGACTTACTTATTGACTCGCCCTCACATAATCGCTCACAATCACAAGCTCACTAACAAATGTTTATTAATGCATACATCTTACCTCTCTTATTCAACCTCTCTCTCCTCTCTCTCTCTCTCTCTCTCTCTCTCTCTCTCTCTCTCTCTCTCTCTCACGTCACTATAAAGTAATAGAGGAAGACCTATGACACACGGAGAAGAGAAGTAAACAGAAATGAGTAACCTGGGAAGGTCATAACGGACATCGGACAGCTGGCGTTAGGAGGTCGTGTAGTTAGTTGGCGTAGGAACTATGCACCAATGGGAATATCGTGTGACAGAAGAAAGAACACGGTTCGTAGTTACTGTTTCTCACCTCATAATTACCACAATTCATCACTGATTTATTTTGTTTAGCCGGAGCGGTATGGACGGGAGGAAACAACATATACTTAGGGCGTCAGTGGCGTTGGCTATCAAACTATGACTTGATTGATCAATACACAGCTTGGTATGGCTCAAACCCGAGCAACTCAAACGGAAGTAAGTGACACGAACCAAAAAAAATAAATAAATAAATGACCACAAATTAAGTACAGAATTTGAGTAAATACCATCGCCTTCACCATCACCATCACCATCTGCCAGTCAGATTGGGGACATTAAGATTATTTTCCAATACTTCTCTTCTCATCTCTTGTTCAAAGGATCTTGTTTATCTTCTTCACACAGGCGTTATTTCTACTTTCATCAACCGCTTTAAGACAAGTATTGTTAGTTACTCCAGTAGTCCTAGATAATCGAGAGGTTCGCCTTAGAAAGAAAGCCGCATATCTGTTGACTCACTGCTCTTCATAATTTGTTGATTTCAAATTCAAGATTAACTTGCATACAGCGGAACAGGTTCTACATCAATCAATTAGGTGCCTTCTCCGCAATGAAGGTTGGCTGCAATGGATCTCCAACACTGTCTGTCTCTCGCCTTGACAATACATTCTGCCAGGCTGATGTTCGTCCATCTCTTGATGTTATCCTCCCACTTGTATCGTTGTCTACCTCTTGCTCGCTTGCCCTCAACCTTGCCTTCCAGTAGGGTTTTTATAAGAGTATCATGTTTTTTAACGTGGCCAAAATATTTCACTTGTCTCCTCTTTATTTCTTTCATCAACTCTCTCTTCATTCCCAGGTTTTCTAAGATCTCTGCATTTGATTGTTTTTGTTTCCATGAAATACGACCAATTCGTCTGTGTATCCACATCTCCAGGGCTTCTATGCGACTTTCTACGACTTGTTCTACATAACACCTCACAACCTTCGTACTGACATTAATGACAGAACAGGCTCTATATAACATCTCACTAACTGGGTACTGACATTACTGACAGAACAGGCTCTATATAACATCTCACTAACTGGGTACTGACATTAATGACAGAACAGGCTCTATATAACATCTCACTAACTGGGTACTGACATTACTGACAGAACAGGCTCTATATAACATCTCACTAACTGGGTACTGACATTACTGACAGAACAGGCTCTATATAACATCTCACTAACTGGGTACTGACATTACTGACAGAACAGGCTCTATATAACATCTCACTAACTGGGTACTGACATTAATGACAGAACAGGCTCTATATAACATCTCACTAACTGGGTACTGACATTACTGACAGAACAGGCTCTATATAACGTCTCACTAACTGGGTACTGACATTACTGACAGAACAGGCTCTATATAACATCTCACTAACTGGGTACTGACATTACTGACTGTCAGAGTCCTAATTAGTAGCTCTGTCTAGCTCGCTGGACTTGGACAGGCAAATTACAACATCTACGACATATCTACCAATAACACATGAATGCAATCGGAAAACTGGCAGGAGCTATCTCCTGAACAATCATTTATTACAATATATATTACAGGCTGACAACATAGTCGCACTTCACGCTCAAACAATCGTTCACCACTAACAGCCACGCGCTAGCTCACAATGGCGATCTTTACACTGTCGCCCGCATGATCATTCACAATCACAACTTCACATCATCCCGCACATATCACAGTTAGTACATTCCTCGAATATCACTACACAACGTTCATCTCCATTTATCCGTCACAACCACTATCGTTCTATCGTTCTAGCGTTCTCTAGATCTCCACACGTCCGTCTCTATTCGCTGCCTTACACACACTGCCTCTCTCCTCGTTGACCTTCCCACATCACGTGGCTCTGTTCACGGGCTTCTTGCCTGACCGTCCGCTAGCCAAGCCGTGGTGTCTCTTACTGCCCTTTACCTCAGCTACGCTTACACTGACTCTCGCTTACATACCGACACTTACATTCTTCCTTACACATGTCATATAAGACCATGACACTGACAAAACAGGCTCTATATAACATCTCACTAACTGGGTACTGACATTACTGACAGAACAGGCTCTATATAACATCTCACTAACTGGGTACTGACATTACTGACAGAACAGGCTCTATATAACATCTCACTAACTGGGTACTGACATTACTGACAGAACAGGCTCTATATAACATCTCACTAACTAGGTACTGACATTACTGACAGAACAGGCTCTATATAACATCTCACTAACTGGGTACTGACATTACTGACAGAACAGGCTCTATATAACATCTCACTAACTGGGTACTGACATTACTGACAGAACAGGCTCTATATAACATCTCACTAACTGGGTACTGACATTACTGACAGAACAAGTTCTATATGATTTACCACTAGTTTTGTACTGACATTAATGACAGAACAGGTTCTATATAACATCTCACTATTTTCGTACTAAAATTACTGACAGAACAGTTTCTATATAAAATCTCACTGATTTCGTAATGCCATTAACGACAGAATAGATTCTATATAACATTTCACTAATGTGGGATGTGGATTGTAATATATTAGAAATATTTCCTAAGTGTCTAGGGGATCCCCGGGGGATTTAGGTTTGATTCTCTTTCACTTCTAGAATGCAAGGTGATCATGGAATTCTACTATAAACACAAGAAGGAAAATACTTCACTTCTGTTTATAACTGTATTTATGTGTATGTCTCCATTCCCACTTGTCACCATGTTAACTTGTATATAGTGTTAGAGGACATTGATTGTTTACAAGATATATATCAACCACTGTTGAACAAATATCAACACATAATTGACGTAAACATCAACATTTTTGGACAAACAGTTCAGGCATTAAATCAAGATCTGCATTAACAAATAGATAATTGTAATGACCATACTGAATTTCCAGAACAGGCATGGGAATGTTTTTCAATATCAAAAACACATTAACCCCCTTGTTAAAAGGAAAACAATGTTATTACAAACAACACAACAACCACTAATTGGTTCTACTATCTTTGACCCACTTTACATAGATAAAGCAAACAATGGTCTAAATTCAGAAAACCAAACATCTAATACAATTGTTTCTCACACCATTTACAATTCTCATAGTTAAAAGAAAATACATACAGACCTACAAGCACTTGGAATCAACGACTGGCAAGAGAAGGTCCACCAGAGAGACGAATGGAGACAGATTGTATTTGCAGCAAAGAACCTCAATGGCTCGGAATGCTGAAGAAGAAGAAGAAGAAAAGAAAATTAATAAGATGGTGTCAGAATATTCAACCAAAACAACAAACACTATTTGGTTATACCCTCATTGAAAAAAAAGCTACTGACCTTACACATCCATGCATGAAAAGAACCACATATAAAGCACAATTAGTACTAATAATTAAACTAATTATTTAATTTTAGTCCTTTATTCTTAGGTGTTGCTGTCGGTTATTCTCCAGTGCGAATCAGATAATGTCCATATTTATCCGGGGACAAAAATAAATGTACTCACAGTCATGTTGTACTCATTTTATGTCCACTGAAGTTGGCTTGCTAATCTTTATAATCCATACTATTCGGAAATAAATTTATCACTTAATCCCCTCCATGGGGCTGAATTCAAGAATCTTCTGTCGCAAGTGGGCTCTGTGTCCAATTGAAATTGATGCCTAGGTCTGTCATGCTATCAAGAGATGCAATTTGAGTCTTCACACACGGTTCTTCCCAATATCATCTTATCGATGAAAAGATGACGACTGTTCAACAGATCAGTTTATGTTATCAGTTTCCCAATTTAGTTCAAGAGGCTTTGTCACACACCCGGTTCATATTGATAGGCCATCCCACACTTGGTGATAGGGCAATCAGGCCAAAATGGAACCAGCAAAGAATTCTGATTCAGTATTTCCCTTTTCAGTGTAGGACATACAATGCTGAGAGTCATTCATTTGTTTCATCTGGAACTATGTCCAGGAGTGGTCTGCTGAAGGCATGGAACTGAAGAATATTAATTTCAACACACAATCTGGGAGTCGCAAACAATCAGATGATTCCTTTTGTTGCATGCGTAGAGGCGTTTACTCCGCTAGTTTCCTTCATACGGTCTTTCTGATGGTGTTTCGGTCTGAGATCTCGAGTGGATCTGGCTTCTTTCAGGGTGTTTTATAATTGAACTTTAAGGTATTCAGGCTTATTAGTTGTTATTCAGTTGATATTATGTTGGTATTAAGTTAGTACCTTGGTTGTACTTGCTTATGCTGTTTCAGTGTCTTCCCATTTGATGTTTCAGTGTCTTGACCCTTATGTTGACTTTTACTGCAGTGTGACTTTTTTTCGGAGGATTATTCATTGTTGAATATGAACTTGGGATCCAACAGATAGTTGGAGGGTTCTCCTGCTGTTAGTTTTATTAAACTTGTAGGACTGTCCCATAGTTTCACTGATTTCGCTGATTGATGATGCTTCCGGCAGTACCTCTCAGAAGTAAAGCAGACGATACACAGTTGTCGCTTACTCTGTAGATCTTTATCTTTATAGATTTTTAGATACTGAAGTCAGTCCTGGATATTCCTATTGAAGTAGTACTTCATCAATAAAGATGTCAATCATCTTCGAAATTGTCTTTTGCTGGCTATGGCAGCTAAAAAGTGCAGCAGTAAACACTGATGTATTGGTCTAGACTATGTGTGTAGGACAGGTTGTCATTTATCACTTCCTACTGGCTGATAACCCAGGATCCAGTTTTTAGTGATACAGTCCAACAAACCACCACCTGCTACTTTCTAGAGCTGGAAATGACAAAGAATACAATCCAGGCATTATTCTGCTGTATTAGTTTAACCTGTTTACAACACAAATACAAAAAAGAGGGAAGGCGATCGGAGAGTCTTTCCAATGTGTCCCTTGTCCCTCGTCGCTTGTTGTTGAGTGATTCTAGCTCTTATTGTAAATAAGGTATCTCCTCACTCTATATTCTATTCTGATGTTGTTACTGGGACTATTTGATGGATCTGAGAGTTCCTGACCATTCAGTCCATCTTGATGTTATATCTTTCATAACCTGACAAGGATTTCTGAGCCATAGGCCTTTTGTCTCATGATACCTCGTCTTCTTTCATTAGGTTAATCAGTATTATGCCAAGGCTATTCAACATTATCTTCTTGTGTACTGACATACACAAGCTTTCATACATCATCTCATCATGTCTCCTCAGGAGTCACATTAACATGTGTGTTCCCCACAGCAAAAATAACAATCATGACAGAATCCATCCATCCATCATGTACCATGCCGGTAAGCGTGGGCGGTCATGTTCTGCCATCTCACTCGATCACCAGAGTCGTGGATCAGCTAAGTGTTTCTGTCTCGACCATGCCACGAGGCCAAGCCATCCAGGTATTTGCTTCTATGTCTTCCTCTGGGTCTGTTCCCTTCGATCTTACCAGGTTCTCCAATTCATTTCTTCTCATAACATGCCCAAAAAAGTTTGACTGTCTGCGTCTAATGCCTCTAATCAGTTTACGTTCTTCATTTGTTTCTTGAAGGACTTGTTCATTGGTCTTTCTGGCTCTCCATGGTATTCTTTGCATTTTCCTCAGAAACCACATTTCTACAGCCATCAGAGTAGCGCATTGGGTAGCGGGTTAGGGGTATCCCCTATCAAAGGAGATGTAAGGCGCCTCCTTCCCTCCGCTAGCCTACGGGACACCCTTGGTTACGTGTAGCCATGGGTGCAGGTGGTGGATGAAGATGAGGAGCAGCCGACAGATAGTTGTAGGTTATGGTCTCCACCTTCACGACGGTAGGCAGAGGATCTCTTTTTTAGGAGACAATGGCTACGGTCACTGACCAGTATGGTCACTGCTGGGAAGGAAAGCAATGGCAAACTACCTTCTTTATAGATGCCAAGAAAATCATGTTTTGTGGACTTATCGATAATCAGAGAAACGGCGTAAATGCGTAAATGGGTGCTCCATAGGAATAGCCTCGCTCGGTAGGGATAGTCATGCGCACCAGGTGAATCCATGACAGAATATATATATATATATATATATATATATATATATATATATATATATATATATTTATAAAACAAAGTGTATGTATGTAAATATGTATGTATATATGTATGTATGTAAATATGTATGTCCTTTATTTGTTCGCGAACGGCCCATCCGATTGAGATGAAATTTTCTACACGCCTTCCTCTCATTCTAGAGCTGTCAACTGTCATAGTTTTTTTTTTCTTCTTCCTCCTCCTCCCTCCTCCCCCTCCCAAAATGCGTACGTAAATATATGATGATGATGATGAAAGAATCCCCGAACCAAAACGCTAGGGAAAGGGAAGAAAATGACGTGACTACACAGAATCGTCACACGGCAATCATCATCATCAAGTGCCGTGCCGGCTGGCGTAGGCGTTCATGGCTCTCCGTAGATCTCAGTCTTTGGTTTTTTAGATCAACTCTGCTGCTGATATTCATCCATGCCACGGCAATATCAATAACAATTCATCTTTTTATGTGTAAGGAAGTTATTTACAGTCGTGTAGAAGGGAAGAACTAGACGAGTATGAATTCGGAATGGGAACTCTCTACCCCTCTCTTCTCCTCCCTCTACCTCCTCCCTCCACCCTTCTCCTCTTCCTCTTCCCTCTCATCCCTCTCCCTCCTCCCTCCTCCTTCTCCCTCTTCCTTCTCCCTCTTCCTCTCCCCTCCTCCTCCATCCTCCTCACTCCTACTCCCTCCGCCTCCTCCCCCCTCCTCCCTCATCTTCCCTCCTCCTCCCTCTCCCTCCTCATCCCTCCTCCTCCTGCCTCCCTCCTCCTCCTGCCTCCTTCTCCCTCATCATCCTCCCTCCTCCTTCTCCCTTCTTCTCCCTCTTCCCTCTTCCTCCTCCTACCTCATCCCTCCTCCTCCCTCCACCCTCCTTCTCCCTTCTCCTCCTCTTCCTCCTCCCTTTCCTTCCTCCTCCTCCTCCCTCTACCTCCTCCTCCCCCTACCTCTTTCCTCCTCCCTCCTCCTCCCCTTCCACCTCTCTTTCCTTCCTCCCCTCCTCATTCTCCCTCCTTCCTCTCCCTCCTTCCTCCTCCTCCTTCCTCCTCCTCCTTCCTTCTTCTCCCTCCTCCTCCTCCCTCCTCCCCCTCCTCCTTCCTCCTCCTCCCTCTCCTCCTCCTCACTCCTCCTCCTCCCTCCTCCTCCTCCCTCTACCTCCTCCCTCCTCCTCCCTTCACATTCCTCCTCCTCCCTCTTCCTCCTCCTCCCTCCTCCTCATCCCTCCTCCTCCCTCCTCCTCATCCCTCCTCCTCCCTTCTCCTCCTCCCTCCTCCTCCTCCCTCTACCTCCTCCTCCCTTCACATTCCTCCTCCTCCCTCTTCATCCTCCACCCTCCTCCTCCTCATCCCTCCTTCTCCCTCCTCCTCCTCATCCCTCCTTCTCCCTCCTCCTCCTTCTCCCTCCCTCCTCCTCCTCCTCCCCCTCCTCTTTCCTCCTCCTCCCTCTCCTCCTCCTCACTCCTCCTCCTCCCTCCTCCTCCTCCCTCTACCTCCTCCCTCCTTCTCCCTTCACATTCCTCCTCCTCCCTCTTCCTCCTCCTCCCTCCTCCTCATCCCTCCTCCTCCCTCCTCCTCCCTCCTCCTCCTCCCTCCTCCTCATCACTCCTCCTCCCTCCTCCTCCTTCTTCCTCCCTCCTCCTCCCTCCTCCCTCTCCTCCTTCCTCCTCCTCCCTCTCCGCCTCCTCCCTCCTCCTCCTCCCTCCTCCTCCTCCCTCCTCCTCCTCCCTCTACCTCCTCCTCCTCCCTCCTCCTCCCTCTACCTCCTCCCCCTCCTCCCTTCACATTCCTCCTCCTCCCTCTTCCTCCTCCTCCCTCCTCCTCTTCTCCGCCTTCCTCCTCCTCCTCCCTCTACCTCTTCCCTCCTCCTCCCTTCACATTCCTCCTCCTCCCTCCTCCTCCTCCCCTCCTCCTCTTCCCTCCTCCTCCTCCCCCTCCTTCTCCTCCTTCTCCCTCCTCCTTCTCCCTCTTCCTCCTCCTTCTTCCTTCTCCTCCTTCTCCCTCCTCCTTCTCCCTCTTACTCCTCCCTCTTCCTTCTCCCTCCGCCTCCTCCCTCCTCCTACTCTCTCCTCATCCTCCCTCCTCCTCCCTCTCCCTCCTCCTCCCTATCCTCCTCCTGCTCCCTTCTCCTCCTGCGTTCTCCTCCTCCCTCCTTCTCCCTCCTCCTCCCTCTTCCTCATCCCTCCTCCTCGCCTCCTCCTCCACCCTACTCCTCCCTCCTCCTCCTAATCCCTCCTCCTCCCTCCTCCTCCCTCTACCTCCTCCCCCCTCCTCCCTTCACATTCCTCCTCCTCCCTCTTCCTCCTCCTCCCTCCTCCTCTCTCCGCCTCCCTCCTCCTCCTCCCTCTACCTCCTCCCTTCACATTCCTCCTCCTCCCTCCTTCTCCCCTCCTCCTCTTCCCTCCTCCTCCTTCCCCTCCTTCTCCTCCCTCTCCCTCCTCCTTCTCCCTC
>JACEFZ010005729.1:215000-217500 GCA_014155875.1 Cepaea nemoralis
TAACATGTCGTTACGTTTGTGCTGACATGAATGACAATACAATTTCTATATAACATATCACCACTTTGATACTGACATTAATCACAAAACAGGTTCTATATAACATTTCAATCAGAGATGATATTCCTCCTGGGCATGCCGGTGTGCTGGGGAATGAGCAGGCGGACAGATTGGCTGGCTCGGCAAAACTTGGTGGAGTATTGATGCATGACAAGGCAGACGTGGTTGCGGCCTTGTGGGAGCACGTGTACACCTCGGAGGAGCAAATGGATCACCATAGTCTGGTAAGAATGAGACAGCGAGGTGTGACGATAGGGATCTGGCCGACGCTCGACGTTCAGAGGAAAGGCGAGACGGACATATAATCAGATTGCTACTGGAACTATTAGTGTTGGAACTCTTCGCTGGCTGCTGAGGATGGGGACGGAGCGCTTATGGGAATGTCCCGAATGCTGTGATGTCGGTTCCTAAATTAATCAATCAAATTAATCAATCAATCAGTCTGTAAAGACATTAATGACAGAACAGGTGATATCTTCATAACACTGACAATGAAAGGCAATACCTACATAATATATGTTTCATGTGCTGAAGTGCAGCTTTGGCATTACCTAATCTACTTACTTTTGTTTAATATTTTATTTGCCAAATGTCGAATGATGACGGTCGATTACAACCTGCAGCACATGATATCCACTACCGGCCGACGGGATTCCATTGGAATCTCCATTAACGTCTTGATAACAAGGCATAATTAACTACATAATGATTGATGATGAATTTTACTTCTACATCTCTGGAGAGACCTTTGGATCTCGATCTTTGGCGTTCAGGATGAAATCTGCAGATGATATTCCTCAATGCCACCGTCTGTCCATCCAGCATCTTTTTTCTTGCTCTGCCTATCTGGCCATTTATCTGTCCAGTTCTTCACTGCATCTCTTCTCATCACATGACCAAAGAAAGCTGTTTGTCTCATTCTTATTGTTGTATATAATGTTCTAGTTTCATTAACCTCTTGTAGTCAGTCGTTGAAAGTTACCCAGTTCAAGGAATTCGCAACATTCGTCTCAGGAATGTCATAAATTGAATTACGTAGCTCCCAGGAGGGCAACCACTCAGTCAAAAGTCATTTTCTCCTACTGGTGTTTAGTTCTGGGTGCAGTTTGAGATCCTTAACTCTGTCTGTTACTAATTACCACCCCAAATCCCAGAGATAGAAAACTCGAGACACATGTCTGTAATGCTGATTGAAGACACTGTCCCTGGATACCAAAGAAACCAGCCAAGATGTGGCTCGTTGAAAAGATAGATTTAGCTGTTCTTTGTATCCCCAGGAGAGAGAAAGAGGAATAATGATATGCAGGATACATTTGTTACTTAAGTGCTGCAAAAACGAGGTACCTGCCTGACATGGTCTACTCCTAGAATATATGTGCGAACCCAAACTAAATGTTTTACCCATGCGTGCACACAATTACACTACACAAACATTTAAAGACATTTAGAATTAATACGTATAACTGAGTTTAAAATAAAATCACTGAGTTTATTTATTGCTACGATGATAGTACAGGTCAGGTCTTAGTCAGATATGACTGAGCTACAGAATGACAGTAGACGATACTGCCTGATTTCTGTTAGCGCCGAACGTTGGGCGGCGCTTACCAAACCCGACACCCCGCATTCGGGCGGAAGAGCGCAATTGCGAGGGTACAAGCCTTACCCTGGTGCGAGGAAATGCAACCTAAAGTCAAAATGACATGGCAGGGCAGACCAGGCCCTAAGCCTTGGTTGGCGGCTGGTCTAGGATCGAAGCTCCGACAGGCGGACAGTTAGAGCATTGCTTTGCTGATCCGGCAGCTTCTGCAGCTTGCATTGTTCCAAATGTATAGGTGTTACCTATTCTCTGGAGTGAACTAGGCAGGCCAAGAGAGGGATCATGCTGCATGGGCAACACACGGTCTCTATATTTTAGCCCAGGCTTTGTGCTTTGGAGAGGCCATAATTCAATTCCTGGTCTTAATCGGTCTCGGAACCAAAGCGAGAGGTAACTGTTATGGGTTATAAGTCCTTGACAAGTGGCGAAGACATGGAGCGCCACGCTTTAGCTCTGACGGTGGGAGATACTTAAAGGTGTCAATGATCAGCTACCACCCGCCTCAAGCTAGGCAGCCTCCGGCCAATTGGGTGCTGATTCGCCACTGCCTGCCTGCTTCAATGGGTGCTTGGGGCTAGGACAAAATCTGATTCGCAGGCTATAAAACTAATTCACCAGGTACTAGTCAAATGGAAAAAAAATATACACCCCTAGCTATCGTTTGCAACCTGGAACGTAAGAACCATGTGCCCAGAATTTTCAACTGACTTGACCAATATTGACTATGTGAGAAAATCGGCTGTGATTGATGACGAACTCAATTGCCTTAACATTGATATTGCTGGCCTGCAGGAGACTCCCCTTGATGAGAAAGGGTCACTCAGGGAAAACAATTACACC
>JACEFZ010005729.1:222500-320000 GCA_014155875.1 Cepaea nemoralis
ATATGGACCACTTCTATTCCTACTATTTAATTTTTTAAACTTACCATTGCCTTTCTGGAATCTGGCGCTCGCTCCTAAGACAAGCGCTCGTTGTGCACAATTGGCAAATATATCACGATGTGCATTGAAATATGATTCCCCTTTTGCTTCCATCTCACTAAGTGATTTACACTTATTTTCTACCAGAAATACAGACATAGATTTAGTAATCCAAGAACTTACTGAATCACCTTGTTGGAAATTGCGAAATAAACCTTGGTATTTCTTCACTGGATCATTCTGTTTTGCTTGTATTTTCTCTCGTTCAATCTCAGTTTCACGATCCATTTCCATCGCCTTGACTTTTAAATTCCCTTCGACTTCCTTGTCCTTCCAGAGTGTCTGTGTTGCAAGTGTCTCTTTTTAAAATGCCAGTTGTTTTTCCTTTATTTCTAATTTTGCGGCTATTTGTTTTTCCTTCATCTCTTTTTCAGCTGCTATCTTCTCACGTTCCAAATCTAATTCCTTTTCTCTAGCCGCCATTTTCTCGCGTCCCAAAGCTAGTTCATTTGGTTTTATAACCATCTCCTTTTCTTTCAGTTCTTTCTGAAGCGCAAGCTCCCTATCCTTGCTTTCCCTCTCAAGAGCCAATGTCTCTTGTCGTTCTTCTCATTCACGTGTAGCTTGAAGTTGTTTTGCTTCTTTCTCTGCTGCCAGTCTTTCATGTCTTTCCGCCTTCTCACGTGGTGCTTGAAGTCGTTTCTCTTCCTTAATTGTATCTGGAATTCGCTGAACTCCTGTTATGACCATGTCCTAAGTTCTGAGCCAGTCAACCCAGACTTCTCACCCATATCCATGTAGTCTTGAAGTGTCGACATATTGTCCTACCTGTGTAATAAATTATCTAGCTGAAATATAAGATAGAGGAAAGCAAAGGACTCAACAATATTCAATTGCGTAGAAAATAGAGAATACAATATAGACAAGTATAAATGTTGGAGAGACAATGTTTAAAATATAACTCAACAACAATGTAAACTCGAACCGAAAAAAATTCAGCAGCTTCTTGCGACAAAATTATCCTAACTATTATTCTATGTAAATGACAGAAAATAGTATTAAAAATATATTCAGTATAAAGAATATGATAACACTAGACAACTAGACAGCTAACAACGATAGAAGACGAATGACATGTGACGTAAAACCATATTCATCCTTATAAAAGACAATAACATTGACTAACGATTACTCCAGTTACAGATGCAAACAACCATGACTTACTACTACACTGTACTATTATAACAAAACAACAATTAGCTACTTACAATACGTGAGATTGATACAAATAGCTTCGTACCGCCCTGACAATTGTAAGTATTTGCGTCATCTTAAATTAGTATGATAATATTAACTAATTCACAGGAGGGCACCACCCAACCACCCACTAATTATTTTAAAGCGGACTTCGTCATCGCTACTTTGTTAATATGTATGGTTGCACCTACTTAAAAGGAATGAAAACAACAATCAACAAATTTTAAAAAATTGTACTGGCCTTAAGATTGACGGTTGACGTGTATCGTGCGTGGTATCTGACTGATAGATACCGTTATGGCTTGTAGATTGGTAACTTTCAATTACGAATACTGTCCTAGAATGAGTTGACGCTACGAGCAAATAGTTTACGAATACAACACCCTAGACATATAGATGCCTGTCACCACTCTCTGCAGCACTCTTAATCAGTGGCGGTGTCGGTAGCTAACCAGCTTTAACATAGCGCAGTGTAGCTATAACGATGATTTTGGTTTGTTCCGTTACTGTATCCAGCTGCTCTAAATTCTCCTAATGTCTGCGGTGTGAGAGATCTAGCGTTGTCCTACTGTCCTGGCGTCAGATACGCAGTGTGGGTGTAGTTACAAATGTGGCTGGTGCAAGTAAAAGATTGTCCATGGTGAAGATCCGTACTGACGAGTGTGACTATGTTGTGTGCCGAAATGTCCATTTTTCCCGTGTAACTGATATGTCGGGAAGAGTGGATGATGGATGCAGCGTGTAAATGTCCGTAGGGAGTAATCTGGAGGGAACGTATGAGAGGGAGTCCATTGTGTGCAGGCTATATAAATATTCAAAGATCCTCTAATAATGTCCTAATGTAATATCCCGTGCGAGAGGTCCCGGGTTCAAATCCCTGACGACCCCCCACTTTGCTAAGCTGTTGATGCATCTTATAAGTTATAGATAATCTACAGCAAGCATTTTACATTAGCTCGTTGAAAACTGCAATAACACAAAGAGCTAACTTGATAATGTGAATAAGGACGATGTGGCTCCAGTATATGTTTACACCGTTTTATTTGGTGTCAACAGATTAACAGTATTATATAGTGTCACTATAGATCGAGATATCGTCTATCTAACGTGTGCACAGTTAAATACGTTCATACCTGCACGATTATTTACCTTGCCACCTAGCCTATTTCTATTCCATCATCCTGTGCTCCTGGCCGTTACGTTTTCTTGATAGATTCATTTAGTTCCATAGTTGTTTTCCAACAATTACCTCCAGTTATTATCCACTTAAAGCTCAAATACATTTGCTTGCATCCATATATCCAACTTGGTTCCACAATCGAAAATACATGTCACCTTGACGAAGCAACCACAGCGTATATCTTTGTTGTCCTCTGACGTCTCTTGTATCCTTTGGCTTCATTGGTTCACAATCCACTTTAGTGCATCTTACGAAAAATCCCTTCATCCTCTTTCTGTATTATGTGTTGGCGTGCTCGCTATCTGGCACACGTGGTGAAAGCCATCCAGATATTTATTTCTCGGTCTTCCCCCTGGTCTCTTCCCCCTTGATCTTGCCAGTTGTCACCAAGTTCTTCAAATATTTTTTCTCATAACATACCCACATATTTTTGACTATCTATGTCTAATGACTCTAATCAGTTTAGCGATCTTCATTTGTTTCTAGAAGGACTTATTTATTGGTTTTTCTGTCTGTCCATGGTATTCTCTGCATTTTCCTCAGAAACCACATCTCCACAGCCATCAGATGTTTTCAGCGTGACAGCTCATTGCCCATGCTTCACATCCATACAAAAGTACAGGTTCTATGAAGCACCTCAATACTGTTTTTCTCGTTTCGATTGATATCTTATTCATCAGTATGTTTCTCATCTTGCAAAAGGCTACCTTCGCAATGGCAATTCTTGTTCTAATCTTCCCAAGGCATCTCCCATCAGATGTTATGACTGTTCCGAGATACTTTTACCAATTAACTTGCTCAAGAATATGCCCAATTGCTCGTATATCACATTGTGGTATTTCCTTCTTCCCAGTGACGACCATAATATGTGTCTTCTTACTATTCAATTCCAACCTTAGTTGGACAACACCGGCAATTAGTATCTCCCCTTCCCCTCTTAGTACCCACCATAGGCAGTATGATCTCATCTTTGAGACCTACAATCGGAAATTATTATCTCCCTTTAGTGAGGGCAAAAACACATTTTTTCACTTAGTTACAAAAACCAGAAGCAGTTACGTAACCATGCGCGCGAAATTTGAAAATAATGTGGCTTAATTTGGATATCTCTTGCGTGACGTAACATGGCCGTATGTAAGCGGCTTCCGTGGCTTCGAAGCCCCATTTAGGGCTTGCATTTCAGCATGCATAACTACTGCAACATGTTATGGTCGAGAAAAGAACAATGAGCTTATCCAGGAACTGATGATCGTGTGAGATGGCGACAAATTACCGCCCAAGCATTTCGCCATGGCACATATTGAAAAAAAAACTACAGGAAACTATATTTACACTGTTTGTAGTAATGTTGAAAAAAAAATGCATCTAAGATTGAACAAACGGAAGATCAAAGTCATGGTGATATCAAAGAAACAGATCATACCTAATTGGACATTTAAAGTAAATTATGTCAAATATCTAAACACACAGAAATCATCAGATGGAAGATGCATTACAGAGATAAAGAACAGAATAGGACAAGGAAAAACTTCATCTGCATCTCATTGGAAGTTAGAAAACGAATTCTTGCATATCACATAGAACAAACTCTAACATACGGCTTAGAGTCATGGACAATTAGTACAGAAGAGAAAAATTACCTAGAGACTTTGGATGTTTTTATTTTTATTTTTTCTAATTTTTGTTTATTTTTTCTTTATTTTAATTTTAATTTTACTTTAAGAGTGAATAAAAATTCACTGGCCAGCCAAAATGATCAATCTGGACGTTCTGAGAGAGAGAGAGAGAGAGAGAGAGAGAGAGAGAGAGAGAGAGAGAGAGAGAGAGAGAGAGAGGGAGAGAGAGAAATGACAATCTATCACAAACATCAGAAAGAGACACCCTTTATATTTTGGACACATTATTAGAAGACAAAAATTGGAACGGGGTTCTGACAACTGAAAAGATTTGTGGAAAGAGAGATATAGAAAGACAGTGAGAGAAAGTTCTGGGAAATATTATTTCATAGCACGGAAGGTAGTCAGCACAACAAATGATCCATGCCGTTCTTTATTATTCATATCTCGATTAAGTTTAAATCTCGACAGATTGGCTGGCTCGGCAAAAATTGGTTGAGTATTGATGCATGCCAAGGCAGACGTGGTTGCCACCTAGTGGGATCACGTGCACACCTCGGAGGAGCAAACGGATCACCATAGTCTGGCAAGAATGAGGCAGCGAGGAGTGACGAGAGGATTTCGCCGACGCTCAACCCTCAGAGGAAAGGCGAGACGGACATATAATCAGATTGCTACTGGAACTATTGGTGTTGGAACTCTTCGCTGGCTGCCGAGGATGGGGACGGAGCGTTTATGGGAATGCCCCGAATGCTGTTATGTCGATTCCTAAATCAATCAAACAATCTCGATTAAGTGTATCATAGAGATCACAGGGAAATATGACATGTATTATTGGGAATTATACCAGCACATCAAGACATTCTACAATCACACGGAATGACTCTAACCAGTGCCACCCTTTGGGCGCTGGAACGCCAATTATTCCACCCTTCGACTCCTCCGAAGTCGGAGAGTGTCTGCCTGTACGGGAGGAACCACCAGTCTGCACACCAATAAGCCAGACATGGGACAACGGATACTCACGCAAAACTCAGGTCCTGTATGACATCACACTGATGTTGGACAACAGGATGCCTTCATCCGACATACAGGACTTCGCGTTGGAGCTCAAGCCAACGAACACAAGCAAGCAAGCAAGCCACCCTTCGACGTTTGAAGGCAAAAGTGTAATATGCTAATGATGATGATGAAATTCCCCCCCCCCCCACCGCCCTCACGCCCATCCCCCCTCTCCTCCCCTCTCCCCCCCCCCCCCCAAAAAAAAAAAAAGAAATATTGAAAATTATTTCGCAAAATATTCAAAAAGCTATCATGAAATCGTCACAACCTAGGGCACAAAGAAAGGCCAAAGAGAATCCTACAGTGCAGAACATTATAGGATGCTGAACAGGCATACTTTGACATGTATATAACAGTCATGTACCGAAATATATATAGCAATCCAGACATATACGGGATTAATGAGGATGGCACAAGACAGACGGTTATGAAATGGAAATATTATGAAGGTTCGGTTGAAGCCAATGAGCATATTTGTTGTTGCTTTCACCCCCTTTGAAATCAAGCGTAGTTCATACAGATACAATGGACTGATTTTTGTGTGGTGATTAGCTTATCCTGTTACACGTGTCCCTCATCATAAGGCCACGTTGACTTCCGAGGTTCTTGTAATTTACTTCACCAAGTAAAGGACGAGAAGTCAATATTTTAGTCTAACTAACCGGTGTAGGGGCTGTGCCCGCTAACTCGGCATCAGCACACCGGAAGTTTAAAAGTGAGCGCTCTTATCGGTCTTACTCTCCACTAAACCAAAGCACTGAAATATTTGGTGAATAATGATGGAGTTGACTTCTCTTTGACTTGTGTGCCTTGGGTCAACAGATGAACACTGCATGGAGATTCGACCCGATGGAGATTACGGGTGGAACGACATTGACTGTGCGGTCGAGAATACATTTGTCTGTGAGAAAGGGTTAGTACTAGCAGTTTAATATGATAGGACAAAACAACTGTTGCTTGCTTGATTGCTTGATTGAATAACCAAAAAAAAATAAATCTAAATTCGGCCTCGTTCAACCTGCTTATTCAACCTTGGTTAGAGTTGAGGTCCGTGGTTTTTATGGGTTTAATTCTGATTTTCTCTGTGCGCTCTTACTAGCGAGTCCTGACTCGGTCTGGTTTATATTAGCGCCTGTTGTCTGTGGCGTCAGCGTGGGGATTGGTCGGTGCGTTATCCGTTATGCTCCGCTCCTCTGGCGGTTTCTTTGTCCAGTGTTAGCTTCTGGCTCGTCTGTTTTTCTAGGATGCAGTCCTTATGAGGACCCATCCTTTGGATTGCTTGCTTTTGTTTCCTTGTTTTGTGGTCGGCCCGAGAACAATCTCATCTGAGCTACCAATCACTCGATTCTTTGTCGGTCCACTCTCTGGTTGAAGACTGGTTTCCCCTTGAACTTATTCGTCATTGACGTTCGTCTTCTGGTCTTTGGCTTGGCTCCAGCTTGCAGCTTCTCTGCTGTCTTTTGCTTGGTTTTTGCTTGTTTCTTTTGGTATTGTTCCCTTTCGGCTTTTATCAGTTCTCTCTGTCTTTATGGCTTTTAGGACTTCCTAGTTTTCCTTGATCATCTCGGCCATGCGCCCCATCTCTTGTTGGATGTTGTGCTGGATTTATTTCTTGTCCGCCAGCAGTTGTTCGTTGTCACTGGTCGGAGTCGGCGTCAGCAGTGCCTTGACTTGCTTCTTCAACTCGTCAATCTGATTTTGTAGCAGTGATATTTTGGCTTGTGAGATGCCTGTTGCTGTTTCGCACCTCCGCAGTGCTTCCTTGTATGGTGTTTTTCTAGTTATAGCGGTCTTTAAGACATCGCTATGTCTTTGGAGGTACGGAAAGCCCAGGTATCTTACTCCATGCTTGTCAAGGCAGTTGGCACACTTTCTGTTGTCGTTGGGCGCTCGGAAGTCCTTGTGCTATTTGGCCAGCGGATATCCCTTGAATGCATAGTGTTCGGCGCAGTATCGACAGATCTCTGTTTTTCTGCGGCATGTTGTTCTGCTGTGGCCTGCCCTCTGGCATCTTTAACATACAGTGATTCTCGGAAAGAATCTTTCAGGCTGTTGAGTTTTCTTGTTCATGGCTACTGTGATCGGTATCTCTCTGGCCTCTACTGTTACCACAGCTAGAGTAGTAAGCATCTTGGAGTAAGTCAGAATCCGCTCCGCCTTCAAGATTCGGATATGGAGATTCTCCCGTTGTAGCTGCTTCAGGATATGTTCATCTGTCAGTTCCACTTTGATACGTTTGACAACCCATCTGGTCGTCTGAGAGTCGGTGTTTCCGGTTCTGGTGTCTTTCTCCTCTCTCTCTTCTTCTCAGCTGTCTTGGCTCTTGTCGGTGGAGGGCTGTCGTCGGTCTTTCTCGTGGCAGCTTCATTTGATGCTTCTGTATGTTCTGGTTCTTTGCTGCAACTCGTAGACGGGCTTCCTTCTCTCGTTATCTTTAAGGTCATGGCGGCTACCACGCTGCTCATCTTGTAAGTCGGGTGTCTACTGGTATTTTTCTTGCCATGTGCCATTTTATCCCCCGTATCTGGTACCTTGAATAGTTCAGGCGACTTGTTCTCGGTAGCGCTCCGCAGGTGCGAATGATGCACGAAACAACTGTTAGGTGAACAATACATATGTATGTGGAAACAAAAGGTTAGTATGTGCAGTTTCCCAACACAGGACAACACAACTGTGAGGTCAACAATACAAGTGTCTGTGAGAAAAGGTTAGTACTAGCAGTATAACATGACATGACAAAACCACTGTGCGGTCAGCAATGCATTTGTCTATGAGAAAAGGTTAGGACTTGCTGTATAACATCTCATCTCATCTCATCTCATCTCATCTCATCTCATCATGTTCCTCTTGTACCTTGCGGTGTGGAGGTGAAGTATAAACTTCGTGAGAGTGCCCGGTTATTGGCTTCGTATATCGACATTCCCATGGATTCTGTTATGCTGTATAACATGTCAGGACAAAACATCATTGAGTTAATCAAAATATGTCTATGAGAAAAAAGTTAGTACTAGCAGTACAACATGACAAGACAAAACACCTGTTAGTTTAACAATAAATTTGTCTATGAGACAGGGTTAGTACTTGCAATATAACATGACAGGACAAAACAACTGTGAAGTGAACAATTCATTTATCTGTGAGAAAAGGTTGGTATTAATAGTATAATATGTCAAGAAAAAAGCAAATATGGGCTGAACAATACATTTCTCTGTGAGAAAATTTTTTTTTTTTTTTTTTTTTTTCGGTCGCTTTAAACTTACGCTTAGTTCACGCTCTATTGATTTTTGCGTGTGGGCTAGCATTCCCTATTACCAGTGTCCATATGAGATACTTGTTATTTACGTCTCCATGAAGTCAAAATTGCAGTCCAACTGACCAGAGTAAGGGCTGAACCCACTAAACTCACCATCAGCACTCGGGAAGTTTAAGAACGAGCGTTCTTATCCAGTGGATTAAGCTTTTATATATGACAGTACCCTGGTCTGGGGGTTACGCTAATTTCTCCGTAATCCCGCATACTCTCGTGAGTAACGTGACGTGCACGAGAATCGGTAGCGGTTATCTCCGCGTCGGTAACTTACGGGCAAGATGAACTAGCTATCTTCGCACTTGGTGGAAATCAAAAGACATTAAACCTATCACGAAAATTTTGACACTTACCTTTAAATCAGGACTTTTGTATGAATCATAAAAACGGATAATGACTACAACAATTACACATAAACAAAAGAAATTACGTTAATTAGGGGATGTGCTCAAAGAAGAACTAAACTCGTATCAAATAATCACTTATCTTATATATAAAAGGCGATCTCCGTGTGTCTGTCTGTCTGTATGTATGTATGTATGTATGTATGTATGTATGTATGTATGTATGTCCTTTATGCGCTCGCGAACGGTCCATCCGATTGAGATGCAATTTTCTACACGCCTTCTTTTCATTCCAACACTGCCAACTGTCGTATTTTTTTTTTCTTTTTCCTCCTCCTCCCTCCTCCCATTCCCAAAATACGTACGTAAATATATGATGACGATGATGAAAGAATCCCCGAACCAAAACGCTAGGAAAAGGGAAGAAAATGAAGTGACTACACAGAATCGTCACACGGCAATCATCATCATCATCAAGTGCCGTGCCGGCTGGCGTAGGCGTTCAACTCTGCTGCTGATATATATGCCTCCATGCCACGGCAATATCAATAACAATTCATCTTTTTATGTGTAAGGAAGTTCGATCTACAGTCGTGTAGAAGGGAAGAACAATCAATGGAAGGACCGAAATCACAGAACCTAGACGAGTATGAATTCGGAATGGCGAACTCCCTCCTCCTCTCTTCTCCTCCTGCCTCTACCTCCTCCCCTCCTCCTCCCTCTACCTCCTCCCTCCACCCTCCTCACTCTTCCTCCTCCCTCTACCTCCCCCTCCTCCCTCTCCTCCTCCCTCCTCCTTCTCCCTCTTCCTTCTCCCTCTTCCTCTCCCCTCCTCCTCCCTCCTCCCTCCTACTCCTCCGCCTCCTCCCTCCCTCCTCTACCTCATACCTCCTCCTCCCTCTACCTCCTCCCTCCACCCTCCTCCGCTTCCTCCTCCCTCCACCCTCCTCCCCCCTCCTCCCTCTTCCTCCTCCTTCTCCCCCTCCCTTCTCCTCCTCCTCCCTCTCCTCCTCCCTTCTCCTCATCCCTCCTACTCCCATCTCTCCTCCCCTCCTCCTCCTCTCTCTCCTCCCTTCCTCCCTTTTCCTCCCTCTACCTCCTCCCTCCTCCTTCCTCCACATCCCTCTCTTCCTCCTCCTCCTCCTCATCATTCCTCCTCCTCCCCCTCCTCCTTCTCCCTCCTCCTTCTACCTCTTCCTCCCTCCTCCTTCTCCCTCCATCTCCTCCCTCCTCCTCCTCTCTCCTCCTCCTCCCTCTCCTCCTCTCCCTCCTCCCTCCTCCTCCCCCTCCTGCGTTCTCCTCATCCCTCATCCCTCCTCCTCCTTCTCCCTCCTCCTCCCCCTCCCTCCTCCCCCTCCTCCCTCTTCCTCCTCCTCTTTCACCCTCCTCCTCCTCCTTCACCCTCCTCCCTCCTCATCCCTCTTCCTCCTCCTCCCTCCTCCTCCCTCCTCCTCTTAATCCCTCCTCCTCCATCCTCCTACCTCCTATTCCTCCCTACTCCTCCTCCTCCCTCCGCCTCCTCCCACCTCCCACTCTCTCCTCCTCCTCCCTCCTCCTCCCTTTTCCCTCCTCCTCCCTCTCTTCCTCCTCCTCCCTCCTCCTGCGTTCTCCTCCTCCCTCCTTCTCCCTCCTCCTCCCTCTTCCTCCTCCCTTTTCCTTCTCCCCCCTCCCCCTCCTCCTTCTCCCTCTTCCTCCTCCCTCTTCCTCCCTCTTCCTGCTCCCTCCGCCTCCTCCCTCCTCCTACTCTCTCCTCCTCCTCCCTCCTCCTATCTCTCCCTCCTCCTCTCTCTCCTCCTCCTCCCTCCTCCTCCTTCGTTCTCCTCCTCCCTCCTTCTCCCTCTTCCTCCTCCCTCCTCCTTCCCCTCCTCCTCCACCATACTCCTCCCTCCTCTTCCTAATCCCTCCTCCTCCTTCCTATTTCTCCCTATTCCTCCTGTCTCCTGTCTCCTCCTCCCTCCTCTTCCCTCCTCCACCTCCCTCTTCCTCCTCCCTCCTCCATTTACCCAAGACAGACAGACAGTCGGGAACGGGAACTTATATGACTACTTATATGAATTAAATGAGATGCTCCCCACCAGGAGTTGGGCGATGCCGGGCCGGGTCAGACAGACAGACAGACAGATAGACAGACAGACAGACAGATTGTCGGTAACGGGAACGAGAACTTATATGACTACTTATATGAATTAAATGAGATGCTCCCCACCAGGGTCTGGGCGAAGCCGGGCCGGGTCAGCTAGTATACTTATAAACGTATATGTAAAGAATTAACACGCCAGGGTTAACTATGTCTTTTTCATCTATATGCACTTTGGGCTCAATATCAGTAGTTATGTACCAGCCAGCTCCAGGGATTAATGGTGATTAATAAATTACGGTGTGCCGAATATCAAAGTGAATGATCATAGACTAAGTGTTGTGGACAAATTCACCTATCTTGGCAGCACTGTGTCACAAGCTGCCACAATTGATGATGAAGTGAATGCAAGAATCTCCAAAGCCAGCGCGGCCTTTGGCAGACTGCACAAGAATGGGAAAGAATTGGAATCAGACTGCAAACAAAGCTGAAAGTCTACAAAGCAATTGTATTATCCACACTGTTGTATGCTTGTGAAACCTGGACTGTTTATCAGCGACACGCTAGGAAATTAAACCACTTCCACACAGTCTGCCTTAGGAAGCTACTGAAGATTAAATGGAAAGACAAGATCCCAGACACTGAAGTCCTAGAAAGAGCGTCTATGAACAGTATCCACACTATACTTATGAAGAATCAGATTCGCTGGGCTGGTCACTTGACTCGCATGCCAGATCAAAAGCTCCCTAAACGAATTTTTTACGGCGAGTTGCGTTGTGGTAAACGCTCCCAAGGCGGCCAGAGGAAACGCTTTAAAGACACTCTGAAAATATCACTGAATGCTTTTGGAATTCATCATGACACCTGGGAGACTGCTGCCAGAGACCGAAATTCGGGAGGAGGAGGGATGAGGGATGAGGAGAACGCAGGAGGGGGAGGAGGAGGAGGGAGGAGGGAGAGGGAGGAGGAGGGAGGAGGAGCTGTGAAGAAAAGGCAGGACAGAAAAACCACTGCAGGAAATCCTCCTCCAGAAACGTCAAGCATTCATTGTCCAGATTGTCAAAGAACATTTCGAGCCAAAATAGGCCTTATCAGCCATCTTAGAACTCACGGCTCCATTCTTTCAACCCCACTGGATGAAATGAATGGTCATCATCATTCTTGATGGACAAACAACATACAACATACATGTATATGCTGAAGCACATGGAGCGATGCTCTTAGATTGTCCACTAAATGTTAGTGGTTCTATATGAACGCCAGGTTGCTGTTCATTAGTTCTCTTCGAGGTCTAAAATGTGCATTATTGTTCATGAGCTAGCACATAGATCTGTTGCCGGCACTTTTCACCGAGTACACGACGATAACGACGAAACGGCACTGGGCGAGTTTAGAATTTGCTGGCGATGTCCTTGTTTATAAACATGTGAGGAATAGGGAGGGGATATCTATGTGACTTGAGATTTAGGTGGTTGAAGTGAGTAGATAGTGCAAGGGAATTGGCTCCGACATAACGTTAAAACTGCAGACGGGTTATTGATTCCTGTGGTAAAGAACATCGTTAACTTACCCAGAAGTTGATCAACTGATTGATGCAAGAATGATTGGTGCAAAAAGAATAACCCAGACAATTATTTTAACTACTTCAGTGCCGATGATACATGTGTCGCCATGTTTGATCTCCAATCTGGACAGAAGGACGATATATCGCCCTAGCTTGGGTCATTGTGCTATTTGTTGTGTTTCGTGACATATTCCGCAATTTAAATGCTCATTGAACGGAAATTTACACAATAATATTTGTTTATTTGACCGTGTGCCATGTTTGATTATAGCCTACTTCGTGTTTGGCACGGAATCAGTTAAATAATGCATTTCTTCTGTTTCTAGCCCTACCTACTACACCGAATCCACGTGAACAATTTCACGCCGAAATGAATACGGCGTTCTCAACAAACACCACGGACAGAAGGACGAGATGACACACCATGCAAAGTTCACAACCATTTTAGGAGAAGCAGCTTTATAATACATCAATACACACAATCTCTCTAATAAAACAGTGCATACAGTGAGCCATTTATTATTATTCTTTACGTGGATGCATGTGTGTGGATATACATTAATTACAGTGCTTGAAGCTGGCGTACACACTTGTGTGTATAGTTCACAATTGATGTATGCTTTTGATGTTAGTTAGTTAGTTAGTCGCGGTTCCAACTTCACAGCAACGGTTCATCCCCATTATGCCCCGTTCCTGTGCCAGTGAATATCACACAAAACGCTCCCCACTGCCCAATGTGAAAAGTGGAATAGACAGGAGTCTCGACAAACAACAGCCCGCACAAATACACTGTGCATAATGCCGCCGCCAGAATGTCAACACAATAGTCCCCCACGAAACATCCAGTTCATCTCTGATGGAATTCCAAGGCACCAGGGCAGGGTTATATACTGGCCAAGACCTATTGACGCGTCCTCGTCGAGCGTCCTGGGCAACAGGTCCCTTCGGGGTCCTGGCTGAAGTCAATAGGATCGCTTATTCCTCCGAAGTCGGAGAGTGTCTGCCTGTACGGCGAGGAACCACCAGTCTGCACACCAATAAGCTAGACATGGGACAACGGATACTCACGCACACCTCAGGTCCTGTATGACATCACACTGATGTTGGACAACAGGATGTCTTCATTCGACATACAGGACTTCGCGTTGGAGCTCAAGCCAACGAACACAAGCAAGCAAGCAAGCAATCTCTGATGGAATCGGCAGTCATTTTCCCATCTGGATGTTTCCTAGATGTTCACCCACACAGTCCACGAAAATACAGTTCATCGTCGATGGTAGTGGCCGTCAACCAGAAGCCATGCATTTCTGCATAAGGCAAAAACCGGTCAACTCTGGGACATAGCCAGCTGCCATCGCTCTGAACATGCAATCACGTTCCAAAAAACCTCGGGCAGATTCAAAAGCATTTCACACGAAACCCACAGCTCACAGTGTCGCGCCACGCACTCACTCAGTAGCAGGGCGACGGAACCATCACGCCTCCTTAGTCGCCTCTTACGACATGCATGGTAGGCTACAGTGTTGCTATTCTTTGCTTCCCTTATGGGCCCCGGCAACACACGGGAGTATGCTTTTGATGTAAAAGAGCGAAATCACAATAAAACATGCTTCAGCGTGGTAGCTATTGCATTTACAATCATCAAGTGCACTGCCAGCTGGCGTAGGCGTTCATGGCTCTCCTCATATCACGATCTTGAGTGTTCGGTATCAACTCTGCTGATGATATTCCTCCATGTCACCGTCTCAATCCATCAAGCATCATTTCTCTTGGTCTGCCTCTGCCTCTCTTGCCTTTGGTCTTTCCATTTGTCATGGTGTTCTTAAATGCCATTCTTCTCATCACATGACCACAGACAGATGGTTGTCTCCTTCTTTTTGTTGTATGTAATAGTCTAGTTCCATTAGCCTCTTTCAGGCAATCGTTGTTAGTTACTCTAGCAGTCCAAGGAGTTCCCAACATTCGTCCCAGGAACCACATCTCTGTTTCTTCCACGTTCTTCGTTTCTTATATTCCAAGATTCACTGCCATACCGCAAACCAGGCTCTATATAGCATGTCAGCACGTTCTTTATTACATTCAATTACACTGACTTATTGCATACGATACTCTTAATTTTCTAGAAGGCCGGACCTATTCTGCTCTTAATAGCTGTTGTGAATCTGTCATCTATTGCCTTAGAGGTATGAAATGCAGGCCTGCAATACTCTAGGAAATTAAACCACTTCCATACAGCCTGCCGTAGGAAGCTATTGAGGATTGAATGGCAAGACAAGATCCATGACACTGAGTTCCTAGAAAGAGCGTCCATGGCCAGTATCCACACTCTACTAATGATGAATCAGATTCGCTGGGCTGGGCACTTGACTCCAATGCCCCCCAAACGAATTTTTTACGGCGAGCTGCGTTGTGGTAAACGCTCCCAAGGTGACCAGAGGAAATGCTTTAACGAAACTCTTAAAATCTCTGAGAGCTTTTCGAATTCATCATGAAACTTGGGAGACTGCTGCCAGAGACCGAAATTCGTGGCGTACATTATTATGCAAGGGTGCAGTAACTTGTGAAGAAAACAGGACTGCAAGAACTTTGAAAAATAGACTGAACAGAAAAACCATTGCAGGAGATCTCCCTCCTGGAACGTCAAGCAATCTTTGCCCACATTTTCATAGAACATTTCGAGCCAAAATAGACCTTATCCGCCATTTTAGAACTCACGGCTCCATACTTTAACCCCCCCCCCCCCCCCTCACTCCTCCCCTGGATGAAATTAATGGTCATCATTATGTTTGATGGACAAACAACTCACGACCTCTGGGCCGGCAGTCAAGCGAGTTCGATCCGGCACTACTGCGGCTTGCACAAACAAAGGGCGTGTGCTTGGCGATCAGTTAGACTGCTTCCCCTATTTCTTCCATTCTTTGTTATTTATGCCATAATATATCAGCTTTCTTCTATTTCTTATATTATAATGTCATTGCACACTCCATCCACTCTCAGAGATTCCCAATATTTTAATTGTACACGTTTCTAATATGCGGATAAATATGTGTTGTTTCTCTGCATTCATATTTCTCATATTCCATATTCCTTTATATAATTGCTATTTTAATTTAACAGTTGTTCCTTCTTTGGCAAGGCAGGCGGAAAGAATCCCACCATTACATGTGCTAGTCAAATTATTTTGGGACACTCTTCATCAATGCATATAGAACATCATCTTCTGGGTTTCAGAAACACATCTTTTAATTTTATTTCTATTTCTACGTAATCCAAAATCGTGTGACTGCTGTAGATGTGTGTGTGTCGGCTCTGTGGCGATGGTCTTATGAAAGCAATTCGTAATCCCGCATATCGCGTTCCAAACACAGATGTGGTCAATTTGAAAGCAGACAGGCTGAAATTGGTTTTCATACAATGGTATGGTTGCCCCTCGTCCAGAAAGCAATGACAAACTACTGAATGTAAACTTGCAGGATTGTTGTTGCCGCTGATCACAGTCGGCTTTATTGTGTTCTTGTTTATTTTTAAAGTAATTGTTCCTTGCTTGAATTTGTTGTTGACGCCCTGTGGTGGTAGCCGATGAATGCTGTAATTCTAGATCTGTTTCCGTGAAATCTGCACTCGGGGTCTGCAACCTGTTGCTGATATGAACACCAATTGTGTAGATGGGTGGTGTGCGCTCTATCTGTTTAGTAGTAATGTTGCTATATGTAGAAACTGTCTGTATGTCGTTACGTGGCAAATATCCATTAGCTATACACACTTACAAAGCACCATGGACACTATCTGTTTGTGCACTTTTGTCCAATGACTATGCACTCTGTTGCTTTAAGGCATGTATAGTTACTTTAAAAGACTCCTTCTCTTCCTTAAGGGGGAGATTTCTATAAAAAAAAACAGCAGTAATATTAGCGATGTTGCTGAAAATAAAGTCGTTAGCCTGTCTTCAAAAGCCTGAACAAGTTCACGACAAGCGTTGTGGCTGTGCGATCCGGTCGAAGAAAGTGTCTAAAGGAGATGCGTTAATCACACAATGATCAGACTTGGCTATTGGCACTATTGCTTTGTTATGGTTGTCGAGTTGGCTTTCAGTGTCTGCTTGATCGCTAAACAACATGGTTGAAGTTGGCGTTGAAGATGACTGATTCAGATGGCAAACATTTGTCCGGTCTAGTCTATGGGTACATTTTCGTAGCTTTTGGTGGAAGGCATGTTGACAATATAGGCAGCTCCAACAGGCACACATAAAAGAAATGTGCAGGCGCGGCGGTAGATCGTGTGTGGCGACGTATCTCTCACTGGTCACGCATCGCTAAATCTCACTGAGACGTGAATCGACAATTGGTAAAATTCAAAAATGGGTGATCATTATCATTTCACAAAATAAATCCTAATCTCACTACTTAAACATTCACATAAACTTATGGTGTTAATAAGTCTGTAGATACAGTTTTAGTCAACACATCGATATACACAATATCTCCATTGATTTCGTAAAAAGGCTATACAATATGACAAAATATTTAAAAATAGGAAGAGTTGGTAATACATGTACGCTCATGACCGGAAATTAAAGAGAGCGTAGACAGACAGACAGACAGACAGACAGACAGACAGACAGACAGACAGACAGACAGACAGACAGAACAAACGAACGAACGAACGAACGAAAGAACGAACAATCTTTAATTCAAAGGGGTGAGAATTGGGCACGCAGTCCCGTCTGACAGACAGACAGACAGCGATACAGCCAGCCAGCTAGAAAGGACAGACAGACAGACAGGTAGATAGATATATAGATAGATAGATAGATAGATAGATAGATAGATAGATAGATAGATGGATGGACGAATGGATGGATAAATGGATGGATGGATGGATGGATAGGTAGATATATAGATAGATAGATAGATAGATAGATAGATAGATACGTAAACGTACGCACGTACGCACGTACGTACGTACGTCCATACATACATACATACATACATACATACATACATACATACATACATACATACATACATACATACATACATACATACATACATACATACATACATACATACATACATACATACATACATACATACATACATACATACATACATACATAATACATATATACATACATACATACATACATACATACATACATACATACATACATACATACATACATACATACATACATACATACATACATACATACATACATACATACATACATACATACATACATACATACATACATACATACATACATACATACATACATACATACATACATACATACATACATACATACATACATACATACATACATACATACATACATACATACAAACCACTGCAGGAAATCCTCCTCCAGAGACGTCAAGCATTCTTTGTCCACATTGTCAAAGAACATTTCGAGCCAAAATAGGCCTTATCAGCCATCTTAGAACCCACGGCTCCACACCTTCAACCCCACTGGATGAAATGAATGGTCATCATCATTCTTGATGGACAAACAACATAACATAAAACACATACATACATACATACATACATACATACATACATACATACATACATACATACATACATACATACATACATACATACATACATACATACATACATACATACATACATACATACATACATACATACATACATACATACATACATACATACATACATACATACATACATACATACATACATACATACATACATACATACATACATACATACATACATACATACATACATACATACATACATACATACATACATACATACATACATACATACATACATACATACATACATACATACATACATACATACATACATACATACATACATACATACATACATACATACATACATACATACATACATACATACATACATACATACATACATACATACATACATACATACATACATACATACATACATACATACATACATACATACATACATACATACATACATACATACATACATACATACATACATACATACATACATACATACATACATACATACATACATACATACATACATACATACATACATACATACATACATACATACATACATACATACATACATACATACATACATACATACATACATACATACATACATACATACATACATACATACATACATACATACATACATACATACATACATACATACATACATACATACATACATACATACATACATACATACATACATACATACATACATACATACATACATACATACATACATACATACATACATACATACATACATACATACATACATACATACATACATACATACATACATACATACATACATACATACATACATACATACATACATACATACATACATACATACATACATACATACATACATACATACATACATACATACATACATACATACATACATACATACATACATACATACATACATACATACATACATACATACATACATACATACATACATACATACATACATACATACATACATACATACATACATACATACATACATACATACATACATACATACATACATACATACATACATACATACATACATACATACATACATACATACATACATACATACATACATACATACATACATACATACATACATACATACATACATACATACATACATACATACATACATACATACATACATACATACATACATACATACATACATACATACATACATACATACATACATACATACATACATACATACATACATACATACATACATACATACATACATACATACATACATACATACATACATACATACATACATACATACATACATACATACATACATACATACATACATACATACATACATACATACATACATACATACATACATACATACATACATACATACATACATACATACATACATACATACATACATACATACATACATACATACATACATACATACATACATACATACATACATACATACATACATACATACATACATACATACATACATACATACATACATACATACATACATACATACATACATACATACATACATACATACATACATACATACATACATACATACATACATACATACATACATACATACATACATACATACATACATACATACATACATACATACATACATACATACATACATACATACATACATACATACATACATACATACATACATACATACATACATACATACATACATACATACATACATACATACATACATACATACATACATACATACATACATACATACATACATACATACATACATACATACATACATACATACATACATACATACATACATACATACATACATACATACATACATACATACATACATACATACATACATACATACATACATACATACTACATACATACATACATACATACATACATACATACATACATACATACATACATACATACATACATACATACATACATACATACATACATACATACATACATACATACATACATACATACATACATACATACATACATACATACATACATACATACATACATACATACATACATACATACATACATACATACATACATACATACATACATACATACATACATACATACATACGCACGCACGCACGCACGCACAGACAGACAGACGCACGCACGCACGCACGAACGCACACACACGGATGGCTGGATGGATGGATGATTGGACGGATGGATGGAGGCATGCATGCATGCATGCATGGATGATGGATGGATGGATGGATGGGTGGATGGATGGATGCATGGATGCATGCATGCATGAATGCATGCATGCATGGATGAATGGATGCATACATGCATGCATGGGTGGATGGGTGGATGGATTTGTGAATTATTAGGCAGACTAACAGAGAGATAGATATTAGAAACACAGATAGACATTGGGACTTAAAGACAGACATACACACAGACAGACGGGCATGCAGGGAAGACAGTGGGACAGACATACAGAGAGGCATACAGACAACATAAGAAATAGATAAACACTATTGCCTTGAGATGAACAGAATTTCACAAAATAAATACTTATTTGCCTTGGAAAATGATGGTAACCCTATTCATGCCATTTTTCAACGTCCTGTTCATGACCAGAGTTCAGATAACAGAAACACGACCACTAGCTTTCTCTTATATAAATATTCACATCCTTTTTCACTGAAAGGAAATTATAAGTAAGAACACTTAACCATTAGAGATATGTTATCTTACGCTGTACATGTCTCAGTGAAATGTATAGTTGGTATGCTGGGCATTTGTGAAAGTCTACTTCTCTTGATACTGCTGTCGCTTGCCATTGGTATTGGCAGTAAGTATATAAATTAAGATAATTTATCGATTCTTAATTAATCAATTGCCGTCTCCATATTGAAGGTTGACTGCAATGTATCTCAAACTCTCTCTCTCTCTCTCTCTCTCTCTCTCTCTCTCTCTCTCTCTCTCTCTCTCTCTCTCTCTCTCTCTCTCTCTCTCGCTCTCTCTAGACTTGATTATACATTCCGTTAGACTGCTGTTCGTCCATCTCTTGATGTTATCTTTGTATCATTGTCTACCTCTTGCTCGCTCGTCTTCAACCTTACCCTCCTGTAATAGTTTTATAATCCAGGCAATCTACCTGCAATCGACACGGTACTGTGGCTTGCGGGGTAGTAAGCGCGCATTTTCATAAACTCCTCGTCATACCTAATCGAGGGTTCAAATCAGCCGTGGACAATTTGAAGCAAACCGCTCTGCGTTGTTTCTGATGGTATGATGCGTGGGCCGCTAAAAAAGGAATGGTAAACTACTGAACTATAAAGGCCTAGAAGTTACAAACAGCCAGTAAAAGCTGTTGTTGATTGCAACGTCCTGCAAATAATATTTGACTGACTTTAACCTGCAGTCAAGGCAGGTTAACAAATACGTTGTCTGTCTCATTAGTCTGAAGGTTTATTGTCACTAGGGCAGATTGATACATTCGTCGAGAGCAAGCCCCAACGCTTCTTCCGACCGCACACATGCCTTTGTCATCGTAACTTTCTAACCTCTATGGGCAGCTTTGGACCTATGTAACTGTAACTTTATGAAATATTTTATTGTTGCTTAGCACCATGGTCCATTCTTCTGCAGGTGATAGCTTACTAATACAACATACTTGAAGGCTGGTCTTCAGCGTGCACACACACACGCACACACACACACACACACATATATATATATATATATATATATATATATATATATGTGTGTGTGTGTGTGTGTGTGTGTTGTGTGTGTGTGTGTGTGTGTGTGTTTGCCTGTCTGTCACATAATTTTGAAATATGAACTGCTTATGATAGGTGTATGTTGAAAGAAATCATTTTACAATGTTTGTGTTGTAGTTACTGTGTTTTTTATTTCCAATGCACATGTAACATTCACGATATATAACTATAAAACTGGTGTGCAATAGATAAGTGCTTGACAGATCCGAATAAAAAATGCCAAGGTTTTGACCTTCTTACCTTATCTATTTGAGTCTTATCCACGAACAGCTGTCTGTTCCCGACCTTGACATCTGCGGCGTGTATACCTTGAAGACTTATCGGGGAATCTCATGCACAACCCTTATACTTGCTGCCACATTTTTACCATGGTCTTATTCTCTACATGTGGGTTTCACCTAAGCAGTCACCATGGGGATTTGCAAAAGAACTGGAGACTCCCGCCCATACCTTCTGTCTAAGGCACAACTATGTTCTGTCATACTTGGAACTGTACGTGTCCTTTTGTCCTTTGACCTTCCTGCCAGTAAAGAACAAGGCAGCTTGTCACAACCATGATCACATGCTTATACCATCTATGGGGTGTCTGATTCTACCGTCGAGACGATCAACGGCAGTATCTGCATTCCCCGACCTCACTGCCAACCGTTGCTATCTCTCCATTATTAATACAGACATATTCTGTCTCCAACAAAGCGTTCTAAAGATCTTTATCCTGCATATGTTCTCCAAATCTATTCCATTATTGGGGATGTGCATTAAAATCCCAACCACACTTACAAGCTAATCGCATGCCTTTTACAGGACGTTGCAATTAAACTCAAAATGTATTAGCTGTTTATAATTTTCTAACTGATTTTGCGTTCAGTAGTTTGCAATTGCAAATAGGTTTGGTATAATTAAGTATAGTCAGGTCTTCGTCAGATATGATTGAGCTGCCGTGTGATAGTAGACGCTACTACCTGCTTTATGTTAGCGCCGATTATTGGGCGGAGCTCACCACAACCCGACACCCCATTTTGTGTCAACGGCATCGGGAGGAGGAACGCAATTTGGGGAGAGGGGTGGGGCGTTGAGAACAAGCCTTACCACAGTACTAGGAAATACAGTCTGAAAACTAAATGTCATGGCAGGGCAGATAAGGATTTAAACTTTGGTCGACAATTGGTCTAGAATGAAGCTCCAACGGGCGGACAGTTAGAGCAATGCTTTGCTGATCCGGCAGCTTCTGCAGCTTGTCTTGTTCCAGAAGTATTAGTGTTACTTCTCCTATGGCGTAAACTAGGCAGGCCTTCGGAGGGATTACGCTGCAAGTGCAACACTTTGTCTTTAAATTCAACCAAAGCTGTGTGCTATTGATAGGTAGAGCAGCATGTTACATATAATAGTCTATAATGACGGCAAGATGCCAGTCAATCTATTATGTACACATAGATACTAAAAGAATGGTACACGTAACGTTTTCATTTTAAATATTCATTTGCCTGACTTCTTCACCTCCAGGTGTAAAACTCACTTTAGACAAAACCCAGAATGGCCCCTACTGTGGAAGACTGCAATGCCTTGCCGACGAGACCAACCTGCCACACAGTGTCCTTCTGGTGGTTGGTATGACCGTCTATGGCATACCAAACACCAACATTCCCCAGAAACTAGCCTCAATCTCAACGTTTACCCCGGGTGTGATTGTGGAACCAACCAAAATCGACGTCATCAACGCCACAGGAAGCATCTCCAAGAGCCAAGCCAGCCTGGACTTGAGGCTTCTCAGTGACGCTGATTGTGTGTACCCATCGTATCAGTGTGAGCTGGACTTTGTGAACACCAACAGTCAGTCAGATGTCATCAGAGAAACCATAACTCTAACCGACGACAATGGTAATCATTGTCATCATCTCCATCATCATCATTATCTTCATCATCATTATCTTCATAATCATCATTATGATCATCATCATTATCTTCATCATCTACATTATCATCTTCATACTCATTACCATCTTCATGACGTTGTGAGCACTGTCATAAGCCGTATGATAGGCAGTTAGAGAGTGAACTGATGTGCACGTACATCAGTGAACATAAATAGAACATTAGTCGAATAAAGCACGATGTAGCACTACAAATGTACAAGTGCTACGTCATCAGGTTGCGTTGATTAACAACGCAACGGCTTCTTGAACACTTCACCACCAGCTTACACGCAGAATAGACGCTTCTACACTCTACACTGACAGTAGTACGACCGATGCATTAGAACGCTATACTCGTCCATCCATCGACAGCAGTCACTCGTTCACACAGAATCTGCGCGACCAGCCACGGCATCTAGTTATCGCCGGACAGCGAAAGCGGGTGCTAATTTATCCTGGTATGACCATGTAAGCGTCGAGTCCGAATGACCATGCTGGGCGATCGTTTTGTCTTGACGGTTGGGGACCGTTAGCACCAGACTCCACACTCACACGCACTAGGGGCTACTTGACACATTGCAAACACCTTGGCTACAAGATATGGAAGTTTGTGGCGGGAGCATGAATATGCGGTGTAGGGTTGTAACAGGCCTTAAGACTGCCGGCAGGAGAGATTGCTTGTATCCGTAGTGAACACGACTTACTTTACTGGTGGCAATAAACGGCATCAATCATTATGCTCATGGATTGTTCGTTAGTGCAAGGTTTTGTCGAGTTGCGGTGAACAGTTGGATGCAGTGTGCCGACCTACGGGCCTTGCCGCAATTCCAGGGGATTCTGAAGGACATCTAATATCTTTACCCTGGACAACGTGGCAGTGGCACCTCTTCATCATTAGAACACACTATATGAGAAGGAAGGTATGCCCATTGACAAGCACCACCAGTCATATGTCAACAGACACCCAGATATACACATTCTTTTACATGACCAGGACGAACTGGACGTAAGTGTAAGTTGAGAGTTAAGGATCATCTCCCATAAAGTTCGTAAACCAAACTAATTCAATCAGCATATACCGGTGTGGCTGATTCATGATGAGTTAATCTCATGTTGTTAATTGTTATATTTCTCCAGCTCTGGCAGCCTCGTGCACATTTGATGGTGTCTACAACATGGGATCCTGCTACCGATTTGTGAATGAACTACTGTCCTTTTATCAGGCTTTGGTAAGAAGTGATACGTAGTGTGTCTGTCTCTCAATACGTGATCTACATTCTTATATATATACATACATATATACATACATACATACATACATACATACATACATACATACATACATACATACATACATACATACATGCATACATACATATATATATATAAGTTGGGAAATACCTTAATATGATCTAGACACGTTCAAGAAAGATTACAGGAATACTGCAGTGAAATGCATGATTTGAATGACCGTGATGATATGAATGAGACACATAAACAAATGACAGCAGAGACAGAACCTGAACCCTCATTAGATGAAATTGCATGGGCTATAAACAACCTGAAGAATGGTAAATCAGCAGGATGTGATGAGATACAAGCTGAACTAACTAAAGCGGGAGGAGAAGAAAGCATACAAATCTTGAATGTATTATATAAAAGGGTATGGAAATGTGGTATTTGGCCACACTATTGGAAGAGAACAACGTTCATACCACATAAAGAGCAACCTGAAATTATGCACCAACTATAGAACTATTGCCCTGATAAGTCATGCAAGTAAAAGTCTACTAATAATCTTAATGGGAAGTCTTCCTAAGAGAATAGAAGAAGAGATTAACGTGGCTCAATCTAGATTTAGAGAAGGAAGAGGCAAAAGAGATCAGTTAATTAACATACGTTTAATAATAGAGAAGTGTAAAGAATTTAATGTAAACATAGTCTCATCTTTTGTGGATTATTCAAAGGTTTTTGACTGTGTAATCATCAGAAACGTCGGGTAATCATGAGGAAAATGGGCTTTCCATCACATGCAGTACAACTTATAAAAATGCTCTTTCTAGACCAACAAGCAGCGGTTCGAATAGATGGTGAAACATCAGATTTGTTTGACACCAAGCAAAGAGTCCGTCAGGGCTGTGTGCTGTTCCCTATTTGTTTAACCTGTAGGCAGCAAATATCATTGGCACCTTGCCGTCTTGACAGACGATAGTTTGTGCTTTAAAAAGGCATAATAACTTTTAACTATGGCGGTAGCGAGTGTGACTGATAAGGCCAATTTGCGCTGTAAATGTCCGTTCACAGTGGGTGCATGTGAACACGTGGTCATTTCCACCATCATGCACCATCTTACGTCTCAAACGCTTGGTGTGTGACTTTTCAAGACCAGGGATGGAGTTATTGCCTCTCCATAGCACAAAGCCTGGGCTAAAATATAGAGATAATGTGTTGCCCATGCAGCATGATCCCTCTCTTGGCCCGCCTAGTTCACTCCAGAGGAAAGGTAACACCCCTACATCTGGAACAAGACAAGCTGCAGAAGCTGCCGGATCAGAAAAGCAATGCTCTAACTGTCCGCCTGTCGGAGCTTCGATCCTAGACCAGTCGCCAACCAAGGCTTAGGGCCTGGTCTGCCCTGCCATGACAATTTTGTCTTTAGCTTGCATTTCCTCGCACCAGGGTAAGGCTTGTACCCTCCCAATTGCGCTCTTCCGCCCGAAGCCGTTGGCACAATGTGGGGTGTCGGGTTTGGTAAGCGCCGCCCAACGTTCGGCGCTAACAGAGACCAGGTAGTACCGTCTATATCAAATAGAATATAATATATATATATAGCAAATATAATGAGATATATTAAAGATGATATAACCATGGATCAATATGATGCCCTAAATATCGGTGGTCATAAAATACTAGAGATTCGATATGCTGATGAAACAGTATTACTATCCACTTCACAAAATGGTAAAGAAAACCCAGTAACCGCAACTCAAAAGAATAGTGAAAATCACAGCTTATATCTTAACATATCGAAACACAGATAATCCTTACAGATAAAAATATTAAAGGAGAAAGAATTATATTATTTTTAAAAAATAAATTGGAGGTGGTGGACAATTTCGAAAATCTTAGGTCATTGATTACTAACAATGGTGATACAAAGACATAAATTAAATGACGAATATCTATTGCTCTTCAAAGACAAAAACAACTGAATAAATTGTGGAGTGTGACAGATACAGTGGAGTCTGGATAAATAGAAGACCCAGGGGCCGAAGGAATTTGATCTGCTTATCAGAAATTCTACTTATCCAAACTGCACTAATTTACACTAATACTATGGAAAAGCATTGAGTAAAATGATTGTACCACTTAGGGAATACAGTTAGTGAACAAGTAAATAGCAATACAATACCAGAAATGTTTAGTTATTTTAGAAAACGGAACATTAAAGTCATATAAAAATTTCCTAAGTAATTTAAGAAAACGTCTGTCGTTTTTTAAAACGATCCAACCAGCCAGCACTACAATTCCAGTCTGTCTGACCTCCAAGACGTACAAATCCTTCTGCTTTCGTAATAAGTAAAGGCCCATTTACTGGTACATTTGCCGATCTAATCGCAGTGAACTGTTTTAAAAGGGCAGCATCGAAAAACAATTTTCTGCAGCAGTCTTTATGCTTTAAAATGCCAAAAAGTGTCGATGTTGGAATACCAAAATCTCTAGCTATATTCACTTTCTTCTTCCCACTAAGATAAACCTCTTCCAACAGCTCAATCTTTCATTCTAAAGTTAAAATAGTAAGCTTTCGTTCACTAGCCGCTATTGACATGTATCAATCAATCAATCAATCAGGTGCCGTCTCCGTAATGAAGGTTGGCTGCAATGGATCTCCAACACCGTCTGTCTCTCGCCTTGACTGTACATTCTGTCAGGCTGATGTTCGTCCATCTCTTAATGTTTTAATGCCACTTGTATCGTTGTCGACCTCTTACTCGCTTGCCAATAACCTTGCCTTCCAGTATGGTTTTTATAAGAGTATCATGTCTTTTAACGTGGTCAAAATAGTTCACTTATCTTCTCTTTATTTCTATCATCAACTCTCTCTTCCTTCCCAGTTTTTCTAGGACATCTGCATTTGATTGTTTTTGTTTCCATAAAATACGACCTATTCGTCTGTATATCCACATATCCAGGGCTTCTGTGCGACTTTCTAGTTGTTTGTTCAACGTCCAGGATTCCGCGCCATACAATAGCGTTGAATATACGTAGCATTTGACAATCCTCATTTTAAATGCGTTATTAATCTATGTAAGTCGTGGCGTGCTGATGAGCGTAATCTAGCCTAGGAATCAACATACAGCTGAAAGATGCTGGTGTTGACCGCAATATCCTGAAACACGATGGAAACGCGGAAAAAAAATAATTAATCTATGTAGATGTTAATACTGATTTCATGCCGTTTAAATCATTTTTAGCCATTCCTATTCTTGTTTTGATTTCCATTTCACTTCTGCCATCATATATTATTATATGTCTATGATAAGAGAAACTTGTTACTTGTTCTAGTATCTGCCCGTTAACTGTGATGTTCATATTAGTTAATTATGTCTACAAGCCCCTCCAGATTCTAGACCCCCACTAACTACCTACTCCTGTGGAACAATGAACACTTGATCTCATATTAGTTAATTATGTCTACAAGCCCCTCCAGATTCTAGACCCCCACTAACTACCTACTCCTGTGGAACAATGAACACTTAGTCATCGTCCGAGACCACACTCAGTCATTATACCAAGAGCAAGTCAACGTACATAAAGTTTATTCTACCCTTGAGAATATAGAACTGAAATGAACATCCTGATAGAATAATCTATTTACACAATTAGAGGATAGAGTAGAGATAGAATCAGAGATATAGGTGTCATCATTGAATTGAGAAGTAGATTGGATGCAGATGTCCCGTCCAGTCGGTCCGCCACTCACCCGGCTTCCTTCCAGTGAGATGACTAGAACCTTGGAGACCACTCCGTCTCCTGAGCGTGGATCCACAACAATAGAGTCACTGCTGGACCTCAATCAACTGGACCAACTGCATCCTTATCACTCCCATTGAGTCACGGTTAATACACAGTTCTCGTTCAACCCTGGCTGGGAGACAATCCTCCTCGACTTGACTCCAAGTATTCGTGACTTCGATGAACCTAAGTAGTCACTGACCAATCTAATGGTCCCGCAATAATAGCACAGTAACACTGCTTGATGAATATGTCAATAACCAATTCAGTGGTCCTATACTCATATCACAGTAACACTGCTTGAAGAATATGTCAATAACCAATTCAATGGTCCTATACTCATATCACAGTAACACTGCTTGAAGAATCAGATAAGGCAACTGATATGTCACTGAGCCTTACACGAACACAGTTCCAAGTCTTCGTACTCGTTCAGTACACGATTAGAATCAGATATCTACTTTCACAGAAGACAATTCAGGTTGGACTATAATCAATTGTCCCTTCCACCTGGTAACACTTGCCACAAGTTAATAGCTGGTATAGTTCTTCTCACGACCTGCCACTATAGCTGTCATACGAACCATTCAAGTGTATACATTTCGTTTTTCCGCGTTTAGGCAGAACCACCGTAATAATATACGGTCAGGTGTTTCCTTTCTTTGAGCATGATTGCTCAAAATGCTGAAATGTTCCTGGCTGAAATAGAGTATCTTCTAATGTCGAAAAACATCACAAATCATCACGTCCCACACGTGCACCTTCAGGGCACTGGTATTACTTGATGCAAACCTTTACGCATGGTGAATCACACTGGGTACTTGGTGTGGTTGAGTCTGGCGTGATAAGTAAAGAATTGAACCCTTCGCTGTGTCACACAAAGTGGTTTCCCGCCAACGACAATTATAGTTGACTGGTTCCTCAACAGGCAATTTCCTGAAAAGGAAGAGCGACCGGTGAGAGTATACTGGCCCAAACATTAGTCCACATGCATCCTACCAACAACTACTCAACCCTCAGTCATGCTATTTAGTTATGCATATAACCAAAGCAGTATCTCTATCTGGAGAGTAGTAAAGCATGGGTTCAGTAATGTCAGCTGGCCTCATAGAACAGCCCGTCAAACAGAGCAGGAAATCAGAATGACGAGTCTGATCGTAGGTCTCACCTATCACTAATCATCTACCAGTCGTTGCTAACGTCAGTAGTGATAGTAGGCTGTTATCATAGTTCTAATTTAATCGAACTAAACAATAAGGTAAAGAGTCCCTGGACTCGTTCCTTACATCACCAATGTTTATTAATAAACATAATACTGATCAATATACCATCCCTCGGGATATAGGAATAGTACATGATCACATCCAATATGTACACATGCCTGTTTGCTGGTGGGACCACCTGCCCACGCTATAGCAAACTCTTCTTATCAGACTCCTCCTTAGAGTCAAGACGCCTTCTTGAGCATACATGTTCCCCACATGTTCCAAGGGTAATGTTCCAGTTCCGCCCTCCCAAGTGGTGTAGCCTTGGGCGGGACGGAACTTCATCGTTGGTCTGGTCTACCAACCTATACTTTCATAACTTGCTTTCAAATCCCCCATCTCCTATATGTCCCCTGTCTCATACAGCCTCCTTGCATCCTTCCATACTTCCAGCACCTTAGCATTCACTAGCACTAGCGCCAGTATGAAAGAACAAGATAGCTCAGACAAGAATTCAGAACGCATATTTATATCGCGACGGCATGCATTGTTATCACGCGTCGACCTATTCGGAGTTCGGAATTACTCCAGGAAGTATCACATGCCATGACCTAATATATATACACAATGCCACATCATATATATATATATATATATATATATATATATATATATATATATATATATATATATATATATATATATATATATATATATATATATCCCCAATGCAGACTTACCTCACACAGAAATCCCGTGTTCCACACAATGAATTCACTATTAAGTTACTACACAATAGTTACATCATTCTTGGTGGCACAGAACTAAGTTCTTTCTTTACTTAGTAACTAAGCACAGTTTTGTCTGAATCTCCACCTACCAACTTACCTGGTTTTCTAACCATTCTCCTGGCTTCAGCAACTGACTGACATAAATCTAGGTTTCTTTCAGGTACAAATAACTATGTTTAATTCTAACACAGCAACCTAATAGATGCAACGATTTGCGATATATGGTAAATATAATTTAAACCCAATCGCCCACATCGCATTCCTGCGTTCCCAACAGCTGATTCGCGAACACACGCTGGTAAACAAACACACGATTAGCCGTCAGCAGCGTTATCGATCGGTTTGCTAATTAGTATGCAAGGACATCCGCATAGGTAATGAGGTTAGAACGATGGCGTTTTGTACACACTTACAAAGTTAAATGATTTAAACAAATAAGTACCTGAATGTCGAGAACCAGATTCCAGTCAGCTTTCAGAACTGTTCAAGGGCTTCTCAGCTTCCTTTCCATAACAGTCAGCCGAATCATGGTTGAGGTGAGACGCAACACAAAATGGCTCACACAGGCCTGCGTCTGCTCTCTACGAGCAAAATTGAAGTGAATGAATGGATTAGCCAATTTCCCCACTCGTGCCAACTCAATGCGCACGAGGAGCTAGTGCTTCTTGGGAAAAGACACTTTCTCGGGAAACAGTCATTCCCCGCCTAGAATTTCTAGATCTCTCTGCACGAGAATCTAGTGCTATACCCAGCCTCACGGGTCACTCAAATTCAGGTGCTCCGAGAAGATTCTAGATGGTAATTCCTCTATCGGCTTCCCTCAGTCTATTTATAGCTGGGAAAGTCCCCCGATGACGCGCCAAAATAGTGTGGGATCTTTACGACCCAAGACAGATAAACGCGTTTCGTCACAACACACACTAAACACAATACACACAGCCACACACAACAACACAAATAGACACATACTCGTTGCCTCACAATAAGTAAACGAATATGAACAATCTCGCACACTTTACACACACATAAACTGACGATTATCGTTGGCATCCTCACAGATAACATACAAACACACACTCCCTCGCATAGCACACAAATTTGCACTCCGTCGCATACACTGCATGCATGCACACATACACACACAAGCATATACACATATATACACGAGCATACACACCACGCAGATACACATACACCGACGTACATACACACACCTATACACGTACACACATCCACATCCATACACATATATGTGTACGCATATACACACACATTCACACACGCACATACACACACATGTACACACACATAAACGCACATACAATCATACTCATTCATACACATTCACACGCAATCACATCCACGTACAGACATATACACTTACATAAACACACATGCACATATATAACGCGCATACATACACATACACTCTCATACACACATACAGACACATTCACACACACATAAACATTCATACACTCATATACACCCACATACACACATACACACATACACACACGTATATTCACACATAGACACACATACATACACCCACCATCCACCCAGTCACATACCCACACATAATCACTAAAAGTAAAATATACAAACTTCCTCAATGTACACTCCCATACAGTGACGACTATCGTGAGCTTCCTCACAATAACATCTAAAATTTTGATTAAATGGGATATCATGGATAGCAGACAATTAGCAGGATCTGCAACGTTTAGTAGATGCGCTTGTTGAATACAGTAAACAACTAGGGTTAGAATTGGATTGTAAGAAGACACATATTATGGTCAAAACTAGGACGAAAGAAATACCACAATATAATATGCAAGTAATGGGAATATTCTTAAACAAGTTAATCGATACAGTTATCTCAGAACAGCCCTAACTTCTGATGGGAGATTCCTTAAAGAGATTAGAAAGATAATTGTTATGGCGAAGGTGGCTTTTTTTGCAAGATGAAAAACTTACTGACCAATACAAAGAGGTGCTACAAAGAGCCTCTAATTTTGTATGGATGTGAAGCGTGGACAATGAGTAAACAAGCTGAAATTATTCTGATAGCTGTGAAAATCTGGTTTCTGAGGCAAATGCAAAGAATACCATGGACAGACAGAAAACCAACGATAAAGTTCTACAAGAAACACATGAAACTCGTAACCTGATTAAAAAAATTAGACGTTTACAGTCAACATTTTATGGGCATGTTATAAGAAGAAATAAACGGGAGAACTTGGTGAAACTGGCAGGATCGAAAGGCATAGAATAATGGGAAGTCAGGGAAATAAATATATGGATGGCTTGGCCACGTGGTATGGGCGAGGCAAGAACACTGACCTGATCCACGACTCTGGTGATCGAGTGAAATGGTAAATCAATTCTGCCCCCGATAACCGGCATTGCACATGATGGACGGATAGAGTATTAATTAGACGATTACAGTCGTTATTAAGAAACACAAGGTCCTCCTTTCAAATCTTAGATGACTTTGGGAATAATATGCTCCCCATTCGAACACTATCATTGACTAAGTATTTAAATATTTCAGCCACAATTTTATTTCCGTATTCACATTAATGATGCACAACTCTACAGCATGCACCTGACTAGATGCACTGCAATATGCCAGGCAAGAAATCGTGCAATAAATTGTGTGTTTATATTCACTAAGAGAAGACGTGTTCACATTACTATGCTTGTTTTATCTATAGGCAATATGCACCGCTGCTGGCGGGCACCTACTGCAAATAGAAAGTAGCTCAGAACAAGAGTGGGTGGCACAACAGCTGGAGACACACGGATGTAAGCTTTTTGTTAATCAGTAAAGTGCCCTATATCGGGCGCCGTAGTGTTATCGTACCAGTTCCACACACTCACACCCATACACCACACACACACACACACACACACACACATATATATATATATATATATATATATATATATATATATATATATATATATATATATATATATATATGTGTGTGTTTGTCCTTTATGCGTTCGCGAACGGCCCATCCGATTGAGATGAAATTTTCTACACGTCTTCCTCTCATTCCAGTTCTGCCAACTGATATAGTTTTGTTTCTTCTTCCTCCTTCTCCCTCCTCCCCCTCTTTAAATACGTACGTAAATATATGATGATGATGATGAAAGAATCCCCGAACCACAACGTTAGGAAAAGCGAAGAAAATGACGTGACTACACAGAATCGTCACACGGCAATCATCATCAAGTGCCGTGCCGGCTGGCGTAGGCATTCATGGCTCTCCATAGATTCGGTCTTTGGTTTTCTGGATCAACTCTGCTGCTGATATTCCTCCATGCCACGGCAATATCAATAACAATTCATCTTTTTATGTGTAAGGAAGTTATCTACAGCCATGTAGAAAGTTAGTTAGTTAGTCTTTCCTCTTGAGCCTAAGGCGGCGCATAGGGCAGAAGTCCTGTCTCTCCATGCCTGGCGGTTCGCTGCTATCTGTTGTAGATCTTGGATATTTACTTGGCCATTGAATGAGCCTTCTCTAATGATGGTTCTACGCAGGGTCTCTCTTGGTCTTCCCCGTTTTCTTTTCCCTACCGGTGACCATATGAGGGCTTGGTAGGGGAGTCTTGTCTTGTCCATTCTGAGTACATGGCCGATGTAGTTCCAACGGCGTCTTCTTATGAAATTGGATACTGTATCTTGCTTAGTCTCTTGTCTTATTTGCGAATTGGTTCTGAAGTCTGTCCAGTGGATGTTTAGAAGTCTTCTAAGACATTTGTTCTCAAAATTGTCTAATTTTTTATCTAAAGCTACCGTTGATTTCCAACTTTCACATCCATACGTTAACACTGGAATCACACAAGAGTTGAAGATTTTAAGTTTTGTGTGTTTGCTGAGTGTCTTTGACTTCCAGATGTTTGACAGTTTGTTGAAGGCACTAGATGCCAGTGCGATTCTAGTTGATATTTCTGGTGTTGAGTCCCCTGTGGATGTCATTTTGCTTCCTAGGTATGTGAAGCTGTTGACTTTTTCAAGAACGTAGCTGTTCAATTTGGTCTCATCTGAACTGTTGGTAAGATCAATAGTCTTTGTTTTTGTGGTGTTAATTTGGAGACCAATTTGCCCTGAAACATTTTGGAGGTGGTTTATTTTCTCTTGAGCATCCGGATGTGTTGAACTCAAAAGCACTATGTCGTCGGCAAAGTCCAGGTCTTCTAGAATTTTGTCAACCCAATGAATACCCATATTTGTGTTGCTTGTGCATTTGCGCATGACCCAATCGATAGCTATTCCAAAAAGCATCGGTGATAAGACACAACCCTGTTTCACTCCTGTTTCGACTGAGAACCAGTCAGAGTTGCCTGTTTCTGTTCTTACGCAGCAACGTGTCTCTTTGTAGAAAGATTTTATGACGTTGGTATATTTGGTAGGAAAACCATAGATGTTAAGTAGATTCCAAAGTGAAGGACGGTGGATGCTGTCGAAGGCTTTTTGAAAGTCGACAAAGTTTGTGATTAATTTCGACTGGAATTCTACGGAGTCTTCAATGATTATTCTGAGGGTGAAAATGTGGTCTATGCATGACCGTTTTGGTCTGAAGCCTGCTTGTTCTTCTCTGAGCCTTTCATCTATCGCCTTTTTCAATCTCTCAAGTAACATGCTACAAAAAAGTTTTCCTGGTACTGACAATAGAGTGATACCACGCCAATTATTGCAATCAGACATATCGCCCTTTTTAGGCAGTTTGAAAATTACACCATCTTTCCACTGTTGTGGTGGGGATTCGCTTTGCCAGATTTCATTGATCAGCTGTAACAAACGTTGTAAGGTGTTCTCATCTGCTGCTTTGAGCATTTCTCCTGAGATTTCATCTTCATGTAGAAAGGAAGAACAATTAATGGAAGGACCGAAATCAAAGAACCTAGACGAGTATGAATTCGGAATGGCGAACTACCTCCTCCTCTCTACTCCTCCTCCCTCTACCTCCTCCCTCTACCTCCTCCCTCCACCCTCCTCCTCCCTCTACCTCCTCCCCCTCCTCCTCCCTCCTCCTCCCTCCTACTCCTTCCTCCTTCTCACTCCTCCTCCCTCTTCCTCCTTCTCCCTCCTTCTCCCTCTTCCTCCTCCAACCTACTCCCTCCTCCTCCCTTCTCCTCTTCCCTCCTCCTACTCCCTCTACCTCCTCCTCCTCCCTTTACCTCCTCCCTCCTCCTCCTCCCATCTCCTCCTCTTCCTCCTCCCTCCTCCTCTTCCACCTCCTTTCCTTCCTCCCCTCCTCATTCTCCCTCCTTCCTCTCCCTCCTCCTTCTCCCTCCTCCTCTTCCACCTCCCTTTCCTTCCTGCCCTCCTAATTAACCCTCCTCCTTCCTCTCCCTCCTCCCTCCTCCTCCCTCCTTCCTCCTTTTCCCTCCACCTCCTCCCTTCTCCTCCTCTCCCCTCTTCCTGCCTCCTTCCCCTCCTCTATCCTCCTCCCTTCTCCTATCCTCCCTCTTTCTCCCTCCTTCTCCTCCTCTCCCCTCCTCCTCCTACCCTCTTCCTCTTCCCCTCCCTATCCTCTCTCTCCCTCCTCTTCCTCCTCCATCCTCCTCCTCCCTCTTTCTCCTCCTCCCTCCTCCTCCCTCTTCCTCCTCCTCCTACCTCCTCCCTCCTCCTCCTCTCTCCTTCTCCCTTTTCCTCCCTCTACCTCCTCCCTCCTCCTCCCTCCTCCTCCTTCCTCCACATCCCTCCTCCTCCTCCTCTCCCCTTCTCCTCCTCCTACCCTCTTCCTCTTCCCCTCTCCCTCCTCTTCCTCCTCCATCCTCCTCCTCCCTCTTCCTCCTCCCTCTTCCTCCTCCCTCTTCCTCCTCCCTCTTTGTCCACCTCTTACCTCCTCCTCCTCTTCTATTCTCCTCCCTCCTCCCTCAACATCCCTCCTCCTCCCTCTTCCTCCTCCTCCCTCCTCATCATTCCTCCTCCTCCCCCTCCTTCTCCTCCCTCCTCCTTCTACCTCTTCTTCCCTCCTCTTTCTCCCTCCACCTCCTCTCTTCTCCTCCTCCCTCCTTCTCCCTCCTCCTCCTCCCTCCTCCTCCCTCTCCCTCTTCCTCCTCCCCCTCCTCCTCCTGCGTTCTCCTCCTCCCTCCTCCTCCCTCCTTCTCCCTCTTCCTTCTCCCTCTTCCTTCTCCCTCCTCCTCCCCCTCTTCCTCCTCATCCCTCCTCTATCCTCCTTCTCCCTCCTCCTCCTCCCTTCTCCTCCTCCCTCCTCCTCTTCCCTCCTCCTCCCTCCTCCTCCCTCTTCCTCCTCCTCCATCCTCCCTCCTCCTCCTTCTTCTCTTTCTCCCTCCTCCTCTTTCCTATTCCTCCCTACTCCTCCTCCTCCCTCCTCTCTCCACCTATCTCTTTCTCCCTCCTCCCCCCTTCTCCCTCTACCTCCTCCCTCCTCCTCCCTCCTCTTCCTTTTTCCACATCCCTCCTCCTCCCTCTTCCTCCTCCTCCCTCCTCATCATTCCTCCTCCTCCTCCCCCTCTTTCTCCTCCTCCTTCTCCCTCCACCTCCCTCCTCCTTCTCCCTCCACCTCCTCCCTCCTCCTCTCTTTTCCTCCTCCCTCTTACTCCTCCCTCCTTCTCCCTCTAGCTCCTTCTCCTCCCCCTCCTCCTCCTGCGTTCTCCCCCTCCCTCCTCCTCCCTCCTCCTCCCTCCTCCTCCTCCCTCCTCCTCCTCATTCCTCCTCCTTCCTCCTCCTTCCTAAAATTCACCACTATGATGGATGTAGTCTTTAGTAATGCTAGGGAAATAATATTGCTAGGTGACTTCAACATAGACGCTAACAAATCAAACAAAACATGGGAAAACATAATAGAGTCATATAATTTCCAACAGTTAGTCAAACAAGCCACTAGAATCACTAAATCATCTGCAACACTTATAGATCATATTTATACTACGTGTGCTGATAACATCACAGAATGTAGTGTACCTATCAATGCAATGAGCGATCACTATCCAGTATGTTGCACGTGGTCGAAAAGGGGCACCAAAACTCCCAAACACAAACATATAAGCATAAAATATAGAAATTACAAAAATTTCAATCGAGACGTCTTCTTACAAGATTTGGTCAACTCATCTCTAGATTATGTTTACCAGCTTCCTGACCCAGACGATGCTCTGGACCACTGGCTAAAGACCTTTCTAAGTATATTTGATAAACATGTTCCATTTAAGGAAGTTCGTGTTAAACATCACACAAAGCCCCCGTGGATCACACAGGAGGTAGTTGAACTTATGAGAGATCGCGACAGGGCTCACAAAAATAGAGATCTAACTATGTACCGTAGTCTGAGAAACAAAGTTCAATATGTTATTCGGAAGGAAAAGAAAAACTATTTTAAGAACATAGTAATAGATAAAACCAACACTAAAGATATATGGAAAGCAATTAATACCTTTACAAACAAACACAAATCATCACAATCATTACCATCAAATCAGGTTACATGTGATCAATTCAGTAGATACTTTCAGTCCGACATAAACCAACTGAAGGCTGCAATACCAGATGCGCCTCATGACATATCTTTATTATCATCATTCTGTGAGAACAAATGCTATGGACACATTTCCTCCAACATACCGCTAATGACGACAACTGAAGTATTTACTCATCTCCGTAATCTAAAAAACAATAACTCATCAGGACTAGATGGAATTAGTAGTCGGATCCTTCGCCATGCTGCACCGGCGATCTGCGAGTCACTAACTTTTATATATAATCAATGTCTAACCAGAGGTCACTTCCCATCAGCCTTTAAAATCGCTAAAGTGTATCCTCATTTAAAAGCTGGTCCTCTAGACGATCGTCTCATGAGTAATTATAGACCAATTTCCATATTATCCTCATTATCCAAACCGCTAGAAAAGCACATCAACAAAACAACACTAGATCACTTAGTTCGCCATAAACTGATAGTTGACAGCCAGTCAGGATTTCGGCCAAAATATTCTTGCCATACGGCACTAACAAACATGATAGAAAACTGGCATCAAAATATTAACAACAATACTCTATGTGGAGCGGTGTTTATAGACTTTAGGAAAGCATTCGATATGATAGATCATACTATTCTAATTAAAAAACTAGAAACAATGAAAGTAAGTTTTAATATAGTGACATTAATAAAATCATTCTTATTAGACAGAAAGCAAGTAGTATCACACAATAAAGTTTTATCTCAAGCCATTACCATTAATATTGGAGTACCTCAGGGGTCTATTCTTGGCCCTCTATTATTTGCCATTTATATAAATGATCTTCCATTAACTCTGTCGTCGTCCTGCGATCTATTTGCTGATGACTGCACAGTATATACAAACGCTGTTGATCGTAATGTGCTAGAATTATCCTTGCAACAGGAAATAAATAGTGTAGTTAACTGGAGTCATGCAAACCGCATGCAAATTAACATTACTAAAACAAAGTCTATGTTAATAGGAACCAGGCAAAGACTTCACACTCTAAACTCGCAGAGAACTCTTCAGCTGCACATTGGCAGCACGCCTGTAGAAAGTGTCACCGAGCACAAGACACTGGGTGTTATCATAGATCAAAATCTAACTTTTAACTCACATGTTCATGCTCTAGTTAAACAAATAGCCAAAAAAGTATACCAACTTGCCAAAATTAAAAATTTCCTTGACGAAAACACAAGAAAGATATTCTATACTTCTCATATACAAACACATATTGATTACTGCTCCACAGTCTGGGATGGATGCTCCAAATCAATAACAAAACGCCTATATTCACTCCAGAAAAGGGCAGTGCGTTTAATTAATGGTGAAAAGCTTACCGACAATTCTAACCTATATAAACGTCTCCGGTTACTGCCACTCCACAAGCGCCTGCTTTTTAATAAGACCAAACTAATTCACAAAATCCTATTTCAAAATGCTCCAAGCTACCTTTGGCCATTGTTTAAATATAACGCTAGACATAGCGAACGACTAAATATACTTCATGTCCCTAAACCTAGGATAGACTTATATAAAACAAGCTTAGCATACTCTGCCGCTCAGTTGTGGAACAATCTTCCACAAGAAATCAAAGACACCACCAATCATGATACATACATTCGCAACCTGTTTGAACACTACCTTAGTACAGACTACATGCCCCCATAACAAATAACACAAAATAGACAATAATGGTAACTTATCTCAAACGACAACTAGCCAAAAACATTCCCTTAAGTATGGCACGTTACACCCTCCTTAGGTATTTATAATGCCCATGTTAAACACTGCCTCAGTGAGTCATTTGTTATTGATTATTTTTCATGCGTTTTAATGTTCTTTTGTTGTCAAAAGTTGCTTCATAAGTGATGTTGAATGAAAGAATGTATGAGAGGAAATAGAGAAGAAGGGCAGAATGTCAGACGGGCCTGCGTGCCCAATTCTTAACCCTTTGAAAATAAAGACTTATTATTATTATTATTATTATTATTCCTCCTCCTCCCTCTTCCTCCTCCTTCTCCTCTTTCCCCCCTCCTCCTTCTAATCCCTCCTCCTCCCTCCTATTCCTCCCTACTCCTCCTCCTCCCTCCTCCTCTCTCCGCCTATCTCTTCCTCCCTCCTCCTCCTCCCTCCTCCACCCTCTTTCTTCTCCCTCCTCCTACTCCTCCTTTTTCTTCTTCTTCTGCTGCTGCTGCCGCCGCTCCATTTACCCAAGTTAATTTTTGGGGGAATATGTAAAGATCTTTCAAGTGCTCTTTCTAATGCTTTTTGTAAGTTGGTCTTCGTTTATCTAACCGCAACCAATAAATGATTAGACAGACAGGCAGACAGAAAGACAGACAGAGAGGGAGGGACAGACAGACAGACAGACAGACAGACAGACAGACAGACAGTCGGGAACGGGAACGGGAGCTTATATGACTACTTATATGAATTAAATTAGATGCTCCCCACCAGGAACTGGGCGAACCCGGGCCGGGTCTGCTAGTATATATATATATATATATATATATATATATATATATATATATATATATATATATATATATATAAATATATATATATATATATATATATATATATATATATATATATATATATATATATATATATATATATAATATATATATATATATATATATGTATATATGCCTTGGTGTGCGAATATTGCATCAGTGCATCTTTTACCGTTCCCGAAACCAAATTGCACTTTGCTTAACTGTTGTTCAGCGATGGGATTAGCTCTTTTTTCCAAAAGTTTTGCATACATTTTCCATATATGATTCAGGTGTGATATTCCTCTGTATGTTTCGCACTCTCTCATATCGCCTTTCTTTGTCCATATTGGTACTGTTGCTTACAATCTGGAACTTTTCTTTCTTCACATGCTATATTTAAAAACGTCGCGTTAACCATTTAACTAACGTTTTCCCACACGCCTGAATTGCTTCTGTGGTTATTCCATCTGGACCCTGTGATAAGTTGATAGGTCTTTTCTGTATAACTCGTTTTACCCTGCAGGTATGAAGTTTGTTGTTTGTTGTCAACAACTTTTAGGCACACAGTTATGTTTTTTACTGTTATCTTTCGGGTTAAGTAGTTCTTGAATGTATTCTGCCCACCGTGCTAGTCTTTGTTGTGAATTAAACAATGGTACACCTCTTTTTCTTTGTATGATTGCGATTTAGTTGTGGCATTAATGCTTGGTCATTTATGGGAAATACTGCAGTGTGTAATGTGCCTTGTTCCAGCCCCATTGGTGCACTGGCGTACGGTGTTTCTCTAATATAGGTCAACAGAAACTCGGTGGGTGATAATGTCAGTATCAAGCCTGACAACCTTATTTCCTAGGTAATTTCCTAGGTAATTTCCTAGGGTTTTAGATGTTGCTTTTATTATTCTTGTACTTACTGTTCCCTACACTATTATCGTGATATCTGCTTCTTTATATAGCTTTACATAGGAGAAGTGAGGTGCCTCCTTCCCTCCGCTGGGAGACACCCTTTGGCAAAGTGGAGAACCCATTTATCCCCACCACCAAGATCAGTGATACATGAAACCATGTATGCAGGTTGGAGATAAAGCTGAAGAGCGGTCGACAGATAGTTGTTGGTCTTAGTTTCAAGTTTAAGTTTTTATATGCACATGACAAAAAAATGATGTTTCTATCTAAATGTATGTTTTATGAGTTTGTTTTATTCCATGTTGATGAATGATATTAATTATTACTTCCTTAGTTGGCTGTGGCTGGTGTCTGTCTTCTTTGACTGTTGCTTCCCTTTCTCTGGTAACGCTAGTGTATCTTCTACATTTTCATTTTTCCTTACAGTTCGGTTATCTCGGTCCCATTAGCCAACTAGTAAAGGTACGTCACCCGGTCTCTGTGACATTATTTCTTCCGCTCAATCCCTTTCACGCTGTATCAGACTGAAATTAGTAACAACCTTGGATGTACATAAATATACATATTTATAATTACACATTTTGTCACAGCAATTACATGGCAAGTTGTTTCTATTGACCTGATACTATCCTGGTCAGTAACCCAGAGTGACAACAATTTGTCTAGACACCGTGTATGGGCATGGGTTTTCAGATGACAGTACGACGTTGTATACTGTAAGGAACCAGTCAATATTCTGCTAAAACAACTTTATGTATAACGAAACACCAACACATTGTATATATCACAGGATAAGAATATTCCCAGTCAAGACATCTGATGGTATGTTGGGAGTGGTACTAAAGATGTGTTCCTATTTTTAAATTTACAATTTATGTTTGCTGTTATTGTTTTCGACAGTGTCTGTGCAACTAGATAGGTGTTTTATTGTATTTACTCTCTGGGTAGATGTACCTGGTGTTATAACATATATCGTGCAGCTCCATCTTTTATTTGTGTTACTTGCAGCTCTTGTTGATATATGTAGCGTATGATGTATATTCCGATTGTTATGATGACAGAGGTAATGGAGCGTTTGAGTAGCTATGGTAACTATCAAATTGGTAACTTCCATCAGGAGACCAATGAGTGTTACTGTGATTTTGTTAAACTGGTGCCCAATTCTACTGATCTCTCTGTTAGCTTGTTGTTTTAGTCTATGTTTATGGTACGTTGTCGCTTTATCTTGTTCTTTTATCTAGACTTCGACCTTGATGGTGTTTGCTGTGCGTGTAATATGCCATATTTCTCTAGGGAAGTATTGTTGGTTTTGAGGTTGTGGGTTGACTGTCTTTACCTCTTCCCTGCTGATTGTGTTAGTACTTTCTGGTGCAGGTTTGCCTTGCTGACAGCAGACAAGAATGATCGTGTTGTATTTGTGTTGTTTCGTATCGTCGTTGGTCTGTCTGTCTGGGCCCAGCCCAGTATCCGTCTGTTTAACCTGCCATATGACCACGTTATCTTCTTCCTTCGCTCTCTTACTCTGCTGTCTGGTGACCGCATTCTCATGTGACATACTATCATCCCATGTCTGGGCTTCATCTTCTGTACACTCTCTTGCTCCAGGTATGTTACCTATCATTAGTCCTGCACATGGACTAGATAAAACTGCCACTCGTATTCTCTCTTCATAGTATGGGCAGGATATATGAACCCATGCTATAGTGTACTTCTCAAGTGTACCGCAGAAGGTCCGGCATGTAACACTATCTCCAGTGTAGTCACTATTCCTTACCAGACTCTGATCCACACGAACTATCGATGCACCTGTATCCCTAACCCAGGTGGTGCACTTTCCATTCACGAGTGCTTTGTGGACTTTTACTGTCCCGTTGTGAATGTCGACAGCATTCGCCTCTTATGTAGGCACCCTATGTCCACACGCAAGGTTACCGTCCTCCTGTCTATTATATGTGTCCGTCGCTATGTCTATTACATTAGTCTCTTGGTCTTGTTCCTCCTCACTACTGGACATAGCATATGCTATGTTGGCGTCTTTACTCAGTTGCCTCAGTCTACATCTCCTGGCCAAATGGCCAAAGCTATGACAGACAAAGCATTTTAGACTGTCTCTGTAGTCTGCGTATCCATTGATTCACTTGAAAGAAAAGTTCTTTATGTACGAGTCGTAATTCGGATTTTTATTGCACAAATCAAGAGACCCATGGTGGTGGCTACAATGTGTACAGTCAATTATTGGCCCTGTTCGAGCTAGGTTAGATGGTCTCGGTAGAGCTGGTCTATATTGAGTAGTTGGATAGTATCTACTCTTATGTATGTTTTGCAGGTATTTAATTTGGCTATAGCTCTGCTTTAGATTAGAGAACCTGGCAGCTGCTCCTATCATACGTTCTGGCTGCGCCCCTTCTACAAAAATCTCCCTGTGGACATAATAATACTCTCACATTTGGACTCCATTTAAGATATGGTTGCACACTTATTCTCAATCAAGAAAGTTGCCATAGCATCTGGCACAGCTGAGATAAGTTTATCTCTCAGTATCAAGTCTCTAAGCTTGTCGACGTCGTTGCCTACATTAGCTGACTTCAACCACTTGTCAACAAGAGACTGGGTTTCGGATACAAAATCCAGGAAGTTCTGGTTAGCCGACGGAGTCAGAGCTCTATATGCAGTTCTAAGGCCAGCCTGATCTAAACTGAAGTGTGCCAAGACTCGTTCTTTAATATAGTTGTAATCTGTTCGTTGATGCTCTGGAATTACCTCTACAACCTTCAGAGGTTCAAGCGCCAAATGATTATTGAAGAGTATCAGCCAATCTTTGGCCGACACTTTGTAATGGTTCATAAGAACCTCGAAGTTGGTCACCCATGCGGAGATGGAATCCCCTTGTGCATAGTTCCTGATGAACCCTGATATCTTCTAATGAGGTCCAACGATTTGGCTGCCAATTTAGTCTTCACAATTTCTGCTTCTTTCTCAAGTTCTAGCATCTTTACTTTTACACTCCCCTCTACTTCTTTGTCCGTCATTGTTAAATGCATTTCCAGTTTCTATTTTTCGAAAGCTAGTGCTGCCTCTTGTGCGGGTAATTTATGTAGATCAAATTCTTTATGTTCTTTCGCTGCTGCATCTTGTGAAGCTAATTTCTGCATCTCAAGTTCTCTAGCTTCTTTAGCTGCCAATACTTGTGCTCGTCTAGCCTTCCTAGCAATAGCTTCCTGTAAGGTTAATTTCTTGTCTCAAATTCTCTAGCTGCTATTCTGTCTTCTCGTTCTTGCTTTTGAAGTTCACTCTCTTTACTCTCTGCCCATGACATAAGCTCTTTCCCTGTCAACACACACTTCTCGCCTAGAGCAATGAATTCTGACAATGTAGACACGGTTCTATGATATGTCTAGTCACCTATATATATATATATATATATATATATATATATATATATATATATATATATATATATATATATATATATATATATATATATATTAATGTATGTAAATACAAATCTGCCAGAACACGTGTGTATAGTGTTGAAGAATAAATAAACCATCGTTGCCCTGAGAGAATGTTGCGGCAGTCAGTGACGAGAGAATCTGGCCTACATGCAGTTCTCTGAGGAAAGGCCACATGCAAACCTAGTTAGACTGTAACCTATGCCATTATTATTGGTAATCTGTGCTGGTTGCTGAAGATGGGAATGGAGCAGTATGGGGATGTCCTGCATGCTTTGCTGTCGGTTCTTGACTTAAATCAACTAAAAAATTTCGAGTTAAAAGTATACCCAAAGTATTTCAGGATCCTCACCGGTGCTACGGAGTCCGTGCACTGAGCTGAGATTATCCGGACTCAGGCTTGAGCTAGAAGTAGAACGGAGCACTTGTGGGTTACACCCGTGTGCCGTGATGTTGATCCGTCGACTAAACTTCACTAAACTTAGATCCACTCCGGAGTGTAATTAATCTGTTTAAGCACTTCCTCTGGCAAGTCTGTCAGTACACATCTGCCAGAACACGTTTGTCAGAACACGTCTGTCAAAATCATGTATAAAAATGTGTGTCATAGCATTGTGGTCATGCTTCTTTAATAATTTCATTAGGCTTAAAATTGAAAGCCATTAATCAACTCTCTGTGATGCATCCATCCCGAGGGAATCAATACTTTTGTAGATGCCACTTCCCTCTATATATCGACATCCAACTGTTTGCACAACTTCGACTTCTCGTGTGCTCATTTGACACATTTCACCACTGAACTGAACTGAACTTCTGCTCCACCTTCCTAACAACCAAGGATTTGTTCTTCAGTATTAATAAATTTTCTAATTTTATGTTTACCTTCATATTTGTTTGTGCTGTTCCTTTCCCGATACAGATTATTATAATCGAAACGTCGTTCATTGTGTCGTAGTATATTATACTTATATAAATAAACACGCATAGTATTATTTTACTATCTTAGAAGGAGAAGAAGGCAATAGAGACTAGAAGACGCACTAGACAACATAAAAATTGAAAGCTATAGTTACCGACCGGGATCGAACATCTCGCCTCCAAATGACGACGGCGCCTCGCTGCAGGAACAAGTGTACTTCGACGCAGGACACACTAGACATTCCAATAAAAAAGTGTCTTCATTGGTAATGTCTATCATACACATGAACCTAACAACTATGGAATAAGGACAGAATTCGTATCAAACCACTGAGATAGCACCATCAATATCATAATTTATATTAAACCAGCATAGGTAAAATTAGTTTTAATTTTTATTTTATTATTTTGTTTTTTAATGTCCCCGTGTTATTTATGTTCACAATTGTGGAGTTCAATGTATGGTATGTACACTCTGTCCGCGTTTAGTATCTCTCAGTTTTTCGCAGACGTTACACAAACCTAACTGTTTTTATTTCCTATCTTGCCGCAGCCGCTACTTGTCACATGAAATGTGTGTCTGTCGTCACATGCTCACTGATCCTGTAGTCGTGTAAATGGTCCCTCACTTTTTTGCTGCTTTTTACTCTGATAATTTTCGTGTTTAACCAGACAACGTAATGTTGCTTAACGTCTCATCTTTAGATAACGTAACCTGGCTGGGCGGTACTGATCAATTTCGTGAAGGAAGTTGGCGATGGATCTTAAACGGGGAACCTATTGGCCCCTTTACCTACTGGAATCCGGGAGAGCCTAATAATAACGGAAACGGTAATAACTAATATGTATAGATATACATTAATTACCCGTCTGCATATATGTCTACCTTCTTGTCTATCTGTCTACATGCTAAGCTAACTAACAACCTAGATATGTACATAATTACATGTCCCTATCAACATATTACCTACCTATATATAAATAGTCTCATTACCTATCTACTTAATAACCTATATATATATATATATATATATATATATATATATATATATATATATATATATATATATTTACTGAGCACAACCCACCACCATGTCGGAATTCGATCCGATTCGAACCGATGAGTCGGTTCATGTCGAAATTCGATCAGCGTTGCCGGTGGTGGGTTGTGCTCAGTATTTAAATTTCAAATCCCGAAACAATAAAATAAATCAATTTGATTATTGCTCACTGGATTTTAGGAGGCCTGGTTTTCCTTGCCAGTGAGAAGTCCTGATCGTTCAGGCCCACATCGATTGACGGAAGTCAGTCGCGGCGATTGGGCAATCTTGAGCATAGCCTACGATGGGTGACGGTGTGATATTCTGTTATGATAATTTGGCTGTGTCCAGTGTGTGCCGCGTGGTTACACACCCGCTTCACACGCGTGATCCGGGGCTTGTTTCCGGATCCGGTCAGGGATATGCACTACTGACGAGCTCAAACGAGAGCGAAACTCGAGTATAGTGCTTCCATATTGAAGTGGATAGGCCTTAGGTTCATGTCGGAGTGCGATCAGCGTTGCTGGTGGTGGGTTGTGCTCAATATTTAAATTTCAAATCCCGAAACAACCAAATAAATCAATATATATATATATATATATATATATATATATATATATATATATATATATATATATATATATATATATATATATATATATGTCTAATAATCTACTTATCGTTCTAACTACCTACACAACAATCTATCTGTCTGTTGGCCCGCGTGCAGTGAATCCTTATAGCAATTGTGACATTTAGGGAACCCCAAGTCCAATGATTGGCACCCTGCCGTCTTGACAGATTATAGTTTAATAAATGGAGTTATTCATCTCCAAAGCACAAGGCCTGGCCTGAATTTAGAGACCATGTGTTGCTATGCAGCATGATCCCTTTCCCCGCCTGCCTAGTTTTTTTTTTTTTTTCAGAGGAAAGGTAACACCTATACGTCTTGAACAAGACAAACTGCAGAAGCTGCCGGATCAGCAAAACAAAAATATTCTAACTGCCCTCTTGTCAGAGCTTCAATCCTAGATTAGTTGCCAACCAAGACGTATGACCTGGTCTTTCCCAATGACATTTAGTCTGTAGTTTGCATTTCCTCGCGCTGGCGTAAGATTTGTACCCTCCCAAGTTCGCTTCTCCGCTCGAAGCCGTTGGCAAAATGTGATATGTCTGGTTTGGTGAGTGCTGTCCAGCATTCCGTGCTAAGAGAAAGCAGATGATTCCGTTTACTGCCATACGCAGATCAGTCAAATCTGATTAAGACTTGTTCAAGTCCAATAACCAAGCACTATATTAGGTAATCTCACAAACACACACGATTGCGGTTTGTACGTCGGGACCCGACAATATTAATTTGTTGCTTATGGAATAAAGAACTAACGAGAACGTAATGAAAACAGGCTGATTGAGGGTTTTCGAGTCAGATGTCGACGGAGACGAAAATGCTCATTGTAATGGCTAGCTTGTAGAGAAATCACACATGTGACGAAATTATGAAGGAAACACACAGCATATGGTTGCAACTGAATACGAATTGGGCATTGGGATCTGGGCATTATTATGTCTTTGTGTGACCTATGCAGATGGGAGTCTCTGTGGCGAAGTGGTCAAGCCGTTTGACTCGTGCTCCGAAGTTTGTGGGTTCGATTCCGGCCCGCGCCCTTCGGTTTACGAGTTAAATGTTTCGGAGACTCCTGTGTGTCGTCGCTAAAAGCTACGGAGTTCGTGCTGTGTGCCACGCTTTCCGCGCTGCGTAAAGAGACCGAGTCATATGGGATAAAACCCGGTGCAATGAAGTCGACCCTGTCGACTTTTAAGCGACTTTAAGCGACCTATGCAGAGGTACGAAAAATAAAATAAAAATCATTATACTGGATAGGAATATAGACCACTATACTAAAATACAGTATCCTATGCAATTATACTATCCTTGCTAGGTAATAAGGCATTCAGTTCTAATTATGTATATTACTTAACAATTTAGTCAAGCGCCATCTCCATAATGAATTTTGACTACAGTGGATCTTTAACACTGCCTGTCTATCACTTTGGTAGTACTCTCTGACATACTGCTGGTTATCGATCTCGACTGGGATATCTTCTCATTTGTCATCATCATCAAGTGTCATGCCGAAAGGCGTGGGCGGCCATGGTTCGTCATCTCACAAGGTCACCGAGTCTCCAATCAGGTCTCTGACATACTGCTGGTTATTGATCTCGACTGAGATATCTTCTCATCTGTCATCATCATCAAGTGCCATGCCGAAAGGCGTGGGCGGTCATGGTTCGCCAACTCACACCGTCACCGAGTCTCCAATCAGGTCTGTGTTCTTGTCACGACCATGTCATGCTGCCACACCATCTAGGTATTTATTCCCATGTCTACCTCTTCCTCTCTTTCCATTAAGCTTGCCAGTTATCATCAAATTGTCAATTCCATTTATCTTTATATCATGTCCAAACAATCTTGACTGTCTAGTCTAATTTGTCCAGTCAGTCTCTATTTTGTATTTATCTCTTGAGGGACCGTCTCATTTGATTGTATGTCCGTTCGTGTATTTTTCTCAGTTGTACTGTTGTCTGTATCTGCTGGGCCCCCTTTCGACTTTTCCCTTTTCCTCCAGAATGGTTTTAAAAATTATTGTTATGTCTTACACTGTCACCTAAGGCACGGCACACAGTTAAAGTAAGTATGCGGCACCGCTGAGTATTTTCTTGTTTACATTATGTGAGTATTGTGTATGAAGATAACAAGTAGTATGGAACAGTGGTAGCGCAGCTTGCCTGCTACCCCGTTGGCCATATGTTCGAGTCCCTAAAGTGGCAATTTTATTTAACTGGCCTAGGCTTCCGGAGCTACGTATAAATGCCGTGGCTATGGCACTACGCAGATATATTCTGCCCTTTAAACTACTCATATATACCTTGTCCATGGCATTACGCAGATATAATCTGCCCTTTAAACTACTCATATATACCTTGTCCATGGCATTACGTAGATATATTCTGCCCTTTAAACTACTCATATATACCTTGTCCATGGCATTACGCAGATATAATCTGCCCTTTAAACTACTCATATATACCTTGTCCATGGCATTACACAGATATAATCTGCCCTTTAAACTACTCATATATACCTTGTCCATGGCATTACGCAGATATAATCTGCCCTTTAAACTACTCATATATACCTTGTCCATGGCATTACGCAGATATATTCACCCATAGAGCTACGCAGCTGTGAAATAAGGACTCTAAAACAACAGAGATAAAAAAAAGTGTAGAAGTGTTTTAAATTAGGTGTTATTGCAGGATGTAAATAATATGCAAGGCAGACACACTGATCAAGTAAACATATCCTTAAAGGCGTTGGAGAGAATAGGCAAGTGTTAAACAACATGCAAACCACATTACCTTGGAGATCCACAATATGAAACATGAAAGACAGTTACTGAATATACCTAAGGGGAAGAGCAGACATATGAGAAAACGATTACATCAAATAATCAACTACATCACGGACGTTAAAGCACAAACTTGAGAACTCAGAATAGAAGACTATCCAAGAAAATGACGGACGTCTTCAAAACCTGTCTTTGGGTTGGTTAACCCGGTGCTGAGAACACATGACAGTGGACGGTTAAACTTATATGTCAAATACAGAATACGAAACACGTGATTTCTGTTAACAGCATGGCCTCAATTTAGGAGGTGGCGGTTTGGGGAAAAAAGCTCTCCATATGCTGTTTTCCATGATTTTAAGAGTTAATAAGGGAGCACTAAGTTCCGTGTTTTTTGTTCATGTATATGTTACCAATAATCTGATTTTATTGTAGACGGCGAGAATTGTATGAGCATAGAAATCATGATGGGATACAAATGGAACGACAAGCCGTGTTTAAATCAGACACTCAGCGTCGTATGTGAAACAACGTAAGTACCTTCTGCAGCCTATGTAAATTGTGGCTCTTCCATTTCACTATGACAAACTAATCTGGCCATTATAGTCACACAAAGAACAGTGACTTATAACTACGTTGTCAGTGTGTTATCCGCGCTTATTAGAGAAGCGGAGGGTAATCACACGTTAATCTATCACACCTCCTATATTTGTTTGTGTTTTAAATTAATCCGTTGAACTTCTTAGTCGTATTGTGTATTTTAATCTACCATGCATGTGCAAACGTCAGGTTTGGCGGGGACTGGTTTCCCTATCCTGTTGAAAACAGCTGCAAAATCCAACCATCTCTGCGTGAATTAGTTGACGGTATTTAATCCATGGCAAGGAAGGTTAGGGAGAGGGGCAGGGGATAAAGAACACCAACAGAAGAAGACGTGTCGATGCATCTCCCACTGTTTTCTTCGGGATCCCAAAACCGCGTAAGAAGATATATCACACGCATTAAGGAAATCACTACGATGTGAAAGAAGATAATATGAATTTCTTGATTGTGTATGACGTTTATTTTGTGGACGCTTCTTGGGGTATAAAAACAAGAGTATGTGATCTATCAAAACGGCAAAGTATTTTTTGCACCCATTAAGACATATACTCCATACAGTCATCAAGCGACTGAGTGCAAAACAATATCAACATTGAAAGCAGGAACTTGGAATGTAAGAACTATGAGTGGGGATGGAAAATTTGATAACATTAAGAATGAAATGAGAAGATTAAATATTAAATTTGTAGGTATATGTGAAACCAGATGGACAGGAATGGGCATTATACCATCTGAGGAATATAGAATAATCTATTCTGGTGGCGAGAAACATCAGCGAGGAGTAGCAATTATAATGGATAAAGAGACAGCTAAATCGATCAAAGTATATTGGACTGTATCAGACAGGGTGTTATTGGTGAAGTTGAATGTAAGATCTTTTGATGTCAACGTCATACAAGTTTATGCCCCTACAGCAGACAGTAGTGATGACAGCATTGATGAATTTTTTAGTGAATTAGAGAAAGCCTTCAAGAAATGCAAGAATTCTGAAATAAATATTATAATGGGTGACTTGAATGCCTAAGTTGGAAATAAACAGGAGGGATGCATAGTAGGCAAGTATGGACTAGGGGAACAGAATGAAAGAGGTTGCAGACTTGTACAGTGGGCAAAAGAGCAAGATTTGATTATTGGAAACAACTGGTATCAATAGCACCCAAGGAGATTATGGACATGGAGGAGACCTGATCATAAGATCAGAAATCATATTGATTACATTCTCATCATCAGAAGATTTAGAAATGCCTTAAAGGTCGCAAAAACTATACCAGGCGCAGCCTGCTACAGCGGCCATAGATTAATCTTAACCAATTTACATATAACAAAAGAATGTCAAATATTAAATACCAAGAAACACAAAATTTGATCTACAGGCACTAAAGAGTGAGGAAATAAAAGATAAATTCAACGTAGAGGAAAAGAACAATGGGAAATATTAAAGCAATCAGTCAACTGCAGAAACAGCTGCAGAAACAACCATCCCAGAAATAAAGATAATAATACGCAAGAAATGGATGACGGAAGACATCTTAAAACTCATGGAAGTAAGAAGAAATAAAACAAACAAAACAAGGTAAAATATGAAGCGAATCACAGGAAAACTAGTAAGCTATGCTAAGAGGCAAAAGAAACATGGCTTGAGGAAAACTGCAAGGAAATTGAAAACCAACACAAAACCCGGAATACCAAATTAATGCACAAAAGAATTAATGACATCACTAACAAAAGAACACACACATCAACGGGTTGCCTAAAAACCAAAGATGGTAAAATCATAATAGGAAAAGATCAGATTTTACATGCGTGGTCAGGTTATGTGAAAGACCTTTATGCTGATACAAGAGAAGAACAGTATGGTATTCAGAATAATAATGAAGGCCATAACTTTGAAGATGGAAGTTCAGAATGCTCTTAACCAAATCAAAACTGGCAAGACCCCAGGTACAGATATCATCACAATAGAAATGATCAATGCCTTAGAAGAATATGAAATATACCAAGTCACCAGACTGCTGAACGCAATATACGATACTGGAGATATACCTCCTGAATTATGTTATTCTATATTTATTGCAATCCAGAAGAAATCAGGAGCCTTGGAAAGCGATCAACATCGAACAATTAGTATCATGAGCCACATCACGAAGATTCTGCTGAGAATTATCATGCAAAGAGTTAGGAAGAAAATACAACCCAAAATAGGAGAGGAACAATGTGGGTTTGTAGAAGGCACGGACACAGTAAATGCTGTGTATATACTGAGAACAGTATTTGAACATTCTATACAAGTTAACAAAGATCTATATCATTGCTTTATTGACTACACAAAGGTTTTCGATTAAGTGAGACATGTCGACATGATAAGGATGCTTGAAGATCTAAAAATTGATGAAAACGACCTTAGACTTGTAAAAACAATTGGAAACAACAAGCTGCCATCAGAATTGATAACAATGTAGGTCAATATCAGCCTATTAAAAGAGGTGTCAGACAGGGATGCGTAATGTCTCCAGATCTTTTTTTTTTCCGTACAGTGAAAGCATTATCAGAAATATAGAAGATATGGAAGGAATCAACATTTGGGGGACGACACAGCAATAACATTAGATTTGCAGATGATACAGTCTTGATTGCAGACAATGAACATGATCTGCAAAATTTAGTAGATGCGTTGTTGCACACAGTGAACAACTAGGGCTATAACTGAATATTAAGAAGACACAGATTATGGTCGTCACTGGGAAGAAGGAAATACCACAATGTGATATACGAGTACATGGGCATATTCTTAAGCAAGTGAATAGATACATTTATCTCGGCACAGCCATAACATCTGATGGGAGATGCCTTGAAGAGATTAGAACACGAATTGCCATTGCGAAAGTAGCCTTTTGCAAGATGAAAAACATACTGACCAATAAAAAGATATCAATTGAAACGAGAAAAAGAGTGATAAAGTGCTACATAGAATCTATACTTTTTCATGGATGTGAAGCGTGGACAATAAGCAGTCAAGCTGAAAAACAGCTGATGGCTGTGGAAATGTGATTTCTGAGGAAAATGCAAAGAATACCATGGACTGACAGAAAATCCAATGAACAAGTCCTTCAAGTAACAAATGAAGATTGTTAACTAATTAGAGACATTAGACGCAGCCAGTCAAAATGTTTTGGGCATGTTATGAGAAGAAATGAATTGGAGAACTTGGTGACGTCTGGCAAGATCGAAGGGAAGAGACCAAGGGGAAGACCGAGAAGTAAATACCTGGATGGTTTGGCAACGTGGCATGGTCGAGACAGGAACACATAGCTGATCTACGACTCTGGTGATAGAGTGAGATGGTAGAACATGACCGCCCACGCTTATCGGCATGGCACATGATGGATGGATGAACGACATATTTTTGGATACTGTGCTAGACTCATATTTGACAGTAAAAGTGACTTTTCTATGCATTGACACGTATTGGCGACTTTGTGCTAGACTCATATTTTAAAATTAAAAGTGGCTTTTCTTTGCATTGACGCGTTGTGCGTATATTTTGCTGGCACCATGTGTTTATTGGCCAAGCACCATTCGATATGTGAAGTTGTCAATAACAAGCCATTGGACAGCATAGAAGAGGCTAATGAAAGAAAAACATTAACACAACGTTAAGGAAGAGACAAAAAATGTTCTTTAGACATGTGATGAGAAGCTAGGTGAGAGGGGGCTTCAAATAAAAAACTTAAATGTTGCTTTATTTTTGTTTTAGTCAATATATTCTGAAAAAGTAGAGAACACATGTATCATTTTTCGATGTATTCACCATTGCGTTCATGCAAGTCCTCAGCGTCGATAAAGTGCTTGATTTCCTGTAGAATAAAAATCTCTTAGTAGATTGATTAACCACTCATGCACCATCTGCTGTACCTCTTCACACACACACACACACACACACACACACACACACACACACACACACACACACACACACACACACACACACACACACAAGCACACGCCCACACACACACACACGCCATTTTGAAACTTTCTACTCCACTCACACACTTGATGGACTGACATGCATGACTGAAGGTCTATACAGGACCTTCATTCGCCAATGAATTTCTCTAGGTTTCACCCATTCACTGTAACAATTTACCAGATCGAGTATGTAACCCTTCATGCACGACCTGCTGTACCTCTTCATCAGACTGATACGTTTTGAAATTTCCTACTACACTCACACACATGCTGTACTTACAGACATGCATCGCCATACTGGACCTTCATTCGGCGATTATAGGTTTCATCCCTTCACTGAAAAGCGCAAACGTATAACCGAACGCTGCTCCTTTTTGGTGCGTGTTAAAAGAGGGGCGACCATCTTTAAATTGTACTTATTATGTCACCGTCTTAGTCTGCACTGTGATGTCACGTGCTTAACACTATTTAATCCTTTACAACAATATTAAAAAGACACTGGCACGATTATTGTAATTGCTATCACACTTTTCAGTTTGTCATTTGAAGCTCCCTAATATTTGAGACGTCATATGGGCTGGAGAGGTCAGCGGTAGAAGAGGCCGACGCAAACCGAGACAAGTGATGCTTGATGATCTAAGATGATGACCTTGAGTAATAGCATCAGTAGACTTGAATCTAGAGCCCACAGGTCTTCGTCTGCGTTCATCTAGAGAGTTTTTTTTTCCTTTTTTTCGGACGCATTGTGCCTGCTTTCACGTCTGAGATGTGTAGGGGAAATATGAGCGTTTATGTCGTACTGCAGGGCACATTATTACGTAGCAATAATAGAGAAACAACGAACGAAGGTTTAAAGTCGCAATGGAGGTCACGAGCGTTACTTTCTGCAAGATATCATCAGGTCAAAGAATATATTAGAGTGTTATTAACAGTAGCACACAATCATCCTCAAGGTATTTGTAAAATCACTGTGCATATAGCAATTACATCTTGAGGGAAACTGGTTCTATAGTGCGTTCACACATTTTTTGTTAAAGCATATGGTGCATCGTTATGCAATTTTTCCTGCTGACATATATTTACCCCCACCCAAGAAATATGTCTTCTATAGGTCCAAAGGTAACTAAAATCATGGAAAGCGGCGAAATGCCTTTGGTGTTTTTACGAAAATGTATTGAATTCACGCTAACAAACTTGCTTCATAGTAATGCACGTAAATTCGGGTAACAATTCCGTTCCACTATGTGACGTGCATTTCACAAGGAAATTCCCGTACACCACGGAGAATATTCACTATTTAACACTGATGTTTCAATGTGAAGATGTAATATATTTCATAATACTTCATCTCTCACCCGAAAATTATATACCGCATATACCATAACACAATCTAGAAAAATTCTAGAAAGATGGCAGGAATACTGCAGTCATATGAATGACTGTGAGGATATGAATTAGATAGATAAACCAATCACAGCAGTTGCAGAACTTGACCCCTCATTAGATAAAATTGCATGGGCAATAAAGAACCTGAAGAATGGTGAATCATCAAGATGTGATGAGATACCACCTGAACTAATTAAAGCGGGGGGGGGGGGGGGAGAAGAAAGCATACACATATATCACGCATTATGTAAACAGATAAAGACATATGGTATATGGCCAAATGATTGGAAGAGACCTATCGTTATTCCAATATAAAAAAGGGAAACCTGAAATTATGCATCAACAGTTGTCCTGATCAGTCGTGAAAGTGAAATTCTACTAAAAATCATAATGGAAAGACTTCGTGAGAAAATGGAAGAAGAAATTAACGTGGTTCAAGCTGGATTTAGACAAGAAAGAGGAACAAGAGATCGCATACTCAACATGCGTTTAATAATTGAGAAGTGCAGCGAGTTTAATGTAAACCAATTCTCGTGTGTTGTGGGTTATTCAAAGGCATTTGACTGTGTACAGCATAAGAAACTTTGGGAAATCATGAGGAGCATTGGCGTAACATCATATGTAATACTACTCATAAAAATGCTATATCTAGACCAGGGGTGACCTAATTTTTCGTTTGTTATTTAAAGTAAACAAGCAAGCGTGCTACACCTTCGACCATATCGTCGCTTCCCACTCCACGGGCCTTAACATGACTCCCGGCGGGCCGCATGCGGCCAGCGGGCCTCGTGTTGGCCACGCCTGCTCTAGACCAACAAACGGGTTAGAATAGATGGACAGGCTTCAGATTAGTTTGACATCAAGCAAGGAGTCCGTCACGGCTGTGTGCTTTTCCCCTACTTGTTTAACGTGAATGCCGAAAATATAATGAGAAATGTCAGAGATGATATAAACACGGAACACTTTGATGCCCTAAATATTTATATTTGATAGCAATCTGAAAAACTTAGGGGTTTGCAGAACTGTGAACACTTGAATGGCCAGAGCGGTCCCTTATATTTGTGTGGTGACATTTTGTAAGCCAACCCCAACCTTCTTGTTACAATCAATTATAACATAAACATCCCTACCTCGAAGAGAATGCGATCACAAACTCTCGGGGTGGCAGGCAAACGTACGCGCCACTACTTCACGGAGTATGCACGACGGGGGCTTCAAATTGAAAAAAAAACTTATGTGTGATACAAACTACAATAACCATGTCATTGTCTAGTAACATGTCCATATTGTTGTTAAGTATGTCAAGAGGGTTAAGCACGCGACATCACGTGGCAGACGAACACGGTGACAGTTTAAAGACGCCCGCCTCATATTTGACATGTACCAAGGAGGAGCAGCGTTTTGTTATCCGTTTTCTATTTTATCAGTGACCTCCGCTTTCAGTGTGTACTACATCCCGGGTACACGCCACTCCTTGCCCCAGTTGATTTCCAGCTGTTTAGACAACTGAAAGAGACAATGTGTGGGACCACTTTTCGGTCTGATGAAGAGGTAGAACAGATGGTGCATGAGTGGTTGCACACGCGACCAAGATCATATTTTTTTTCTACAGTAATCCAAGCACTTTATCGGCACTGGGGAACTAGCATTGAACAAAATGTAGCCTACATCGAAAAATGATACATTTGTTCATTACTCATTCACTACATGTTCACCACAACAACAACAACAACAACACAGAATATTTAATGTTTTTAGTTGGAACCCCCTAGTTTCACACAATTGTAGTTCGAGCGTGAACAGTCAGACCGACACATATACAAGGCCACGGTACAATGAGTTGAACTGACCAGTTCCGTTGAATGTCGCCTTCTCATTACAGACAATTGATAAACATTTGTCAAAGAATTTCCCAGACAGATCCGAAGATGTCCAATGCTCATATCCGAGTCTTATTCAATTCTATAGTCAAACTAGTAGGAAGGCATCATTCTGCTACTGCCTGGGGATTGTATTCTGACCACAGTCTTGACAAGAAAGCACATTTAAGACTATGCCATAGCGGCCTTCTTATTATTTTCTAACAATCTAATAATTTGAAAATAATGTTTATTTGATTGTCTAACAGGCTCACCTGATTACACATGTGTCACAGAGACTATTGCATGATGGGAAAATAATGCGACAGGATATTTCGGTATAGAGTTGAATCGTCAAGTCCAGTTGAAAATTGAATTCACATACCATGCATGTGTTCTCTACACAAGGAATTTAACAACAATACTGATCTTTTTACAACGCGTACTTAATCTGTTGTATCATTTACAACACGTCCCAAGCTTATAAAACAGGCCATACATCATACATATTATTTCCAACACGTCCTAAGTTTACTGTATCGCTTATAACATGACCCATGGTTATTGTGCATCATTTACAAGACGCAATAAATCGTGTGTATCAGTTACAACATGTCATAAATTTAGTGTATCATTTACAACATGTCCGACACTTTATGTATCTGTTACAGCACGTCCGAAGTCTATTGTATCATTTACAACAAGTGCAAAGGGTAGTGTATTATATATGACACGTTCTAAGGCTAGTGTTTCATTTATAGCACGCCCTAATGCTAGTGTATCATTTACAACACGCCTTAAATCTAGTGTATCATTTACAGCAAGTCATAAGGCTTGTGTATCATTTAATACTCAGGTTTATAATTTTCTTACAGCCTTAGTCACATCCCACACGTGGTTATCATCTGTTCTCAAAGTACACAATAAAACGAAAATTGCTAACGTTGTCATTTGTTTATGTATCCATGAGATTTCTTCTTATTAAGGACACTTATTTTACTTTTCGTTTCTTATGTATTTACATTTGTCATAATATATTCTATTGCTAGCTCTGTGTTATTATTACATGTTTGTTCGGCCTTGATGACATATTCTTGTCATCATGTGATATCTTGAGACATCAGTGTAGTTTACCATAGCGTGTTCTTGTGTATTTTGCAGTGATGGTTTTGGTAGAGATGTTTGCATTAGCGTTGTTCGCATCCTCTCTGCTGTCTTCCTGACAAGCTCGACGATGTCCTCGAGAGTTTGTAGTTCTTCAGTCCACCGCTGGAAATGTGATCAACAACATCGAACAATTAGTATATTGAGTCACATCACTTAGATTTTGCTAAGAATTATCATGCAAATAGTTAGTAAGAAAATACAACCTGAAATAGGAGAAGAACAACGTAGGATTGTAGAAGACAAATATACAATAAATGATGTATATATATATATATTGAGAGCAGTAGTTGAAAGTTCTATAGAAGTAAACAAAGGTCTACACATTTGCTTTATTGAATACACAATGGCTTTCGATAAAGTGAGACATTTTGACATGATAAGGATGCCTTAGAAGGCGGAAATTGACGGAAAAGACCTTAGACTTGTAAAAAAAAAGACATGTATTGGGAAAAGAAAACAAGCTGCCATAAGAATTGATCATGCAGTAGTCAATATCAGCCTATTTAAAGAGGTGTGAGACAGGGATGTGTAGTGTCTCCAGATCTATTTTTTTCCCTGTACAGTGAAAATATTTTCAGAAATATAGCAGATAAGGAAGGAATCAACATTTGGGGACAATGCATCAATAACATTAGATATGCAGATGATACAGTCTTGATTGCAGACAATGAACATGACCTGCAACATTTAGTAGATACGGTTGCTGTACACAGTGAACTACTAGGGTTAGAATTGAATTGTAATAAGACACAGATTATGGTCGTCACTGCGGAGAAGGAAATAACATAATGTAATATACAAGTAATTGGGCATATTCTTAAACAAGTGAATCGGTACAGCTTTCTCGGAACAGTAATAACATCTGATGGGAGATGTCTTGAAGAGATTATACCAAGAATTGCAATGACGAAGGTGGCCTTTTGCAGATGAAAAATATACTGACCAATAAAAATATATCAAGTGAAACGAGAAAAAGAGTGTTGAAGTGCTACATAAAACCTATACTGTTGTATGGATGTGAAGCGTGGACAATGAGCAGACAAACTGAAAAACAGCTGATGGCAGTGGAAATGTGGTTTCTGAGGAGAATGCAAAGAATACCATGGACAGACAGAGAAACCAATGAACAAGTCTTTAAAATAAAAATAAAAAACAAATGAAGATCGTGAACTGATTAGAGGCATTTGACGTAGACAGTCAAATTTACTTGGGCATATTGCGAGAAGAAATGAATTGGAGAACTTGGGTGCAACTGGCAAGATCGAAGAGAAGAGACCAAGGGGAAGACCGAGAAGTTAATACCTGAATGGCGTGGCCACGTGGTAAGGTTGAGACAGGAACACTGAGCTTGTCCAAGATTCTAGTGATCGAGTGAGATGGCAAAACAAGAGCGCTCATGCTTATCGGCATGGCACATGATAGATGGATGGAGTCCAGTATGGTGTGTAATTCTTTAATGCATCAGTTTCTTTGCCGAGATAATTGTATCAGTCCAGTTGTTTAAAAATATTCCCATTTAATTGTACATACCATTGTGGTATTTCTTTCTAATGACGACCATAATAGTTATCTGCTTCTGTCAATTTAATTCCAACCCTATTTATTCACTATGTACAACAAACACATATATTATAGGTTTCAGGTACTGCTCATTGTTTGACATCAATACTGTTTTATCCGCATATCTAATGGTATTAATATTACGTCCCCCAACGGTGATCACTCACATATCTTTGACATTTCTGAAACTATTGTAAGAAATAGGCTGAACAAAGTAAGAAAAATGGTGCGCATGCTAAGAAACACGACGACAAAATTAAGAAAACATGTTAGTCAAATCTCGCAAAATGTAGATCAAAGTAGGAAATTCAATCAATCAATCAAGTGAAATGCCGGAAAGCGTGGGAGGTCATGACTCGCCATTTCACACGATCACCAGAGTCGTGGATCAGCTCAGTGTTCCTTTCTCCTCCATGCTATGCGGCAAAGCCATCCAGGTATTTTCCTCTCGGTCTTCCTCTTGGTCTGTTCCCTTCGATCTTGCCAGTTGTCACTAAGTTCTCCAATCCATTTCTTCTCATAACATTTCCACAAAATGTTAACTGTCTATGTCTAATTTCTCTAATAAATTTACGATTGTCATTTGTCTCCTGTAGTACTTGGTCATTTGTTTTTCTGTCTGTCCATGGTATTCTTTGCATTTTCCTCAGAAACCACATTTCTGCAGCTATGAGATGTTTTTCAGCTTGAATGCTCATTGTCCAAGTTTCACATACATACACAAGAACAGGCTCTATGTATCCCCTCAACACTCTTTTTCTCGTTTCAATTAACATATTTTTATTAGCCAGAATAGTAAGAAATTATGTAGGCTAAATTAGAAAACATGTCGACCGAATTAAGAAAATTGATGGCCGAATCAAGAAATACGTCGATCCAATTAAGAAACTATGTTAGCCAAAATAGAAAATTTGTTGGCCAAATTAAGTGCCTATAATATCTTGCGGGTAGTTTAAATAACACAGCTGATAAATGTTTTAGAAATACACATTGAGAGAATCACCTACATGACTATCAATCTGGCGTATTGTTACTTCCCCCTGAGGATTTCTAACGACAAATTGCTCATATTGCACTTTATAAAATGCATCTTTCACTCAAAATTAACAGTGAAAATGTATGTCGTAGATCCTGTTTGTCATTTGTTTCTTATTTCTTATTGGTTTTTCTGTATGTGGTATTTACATTTTAATTACACACTACATCCAGGACCACATTTAACTAGTAGAACTCTGTCCGACACGGCCCAATATCCTTGAACATATTTTGATATGTTCTGGTCCAAAATAATTGTCATTCCCCTTTGTCGATCTTCACCTCCAGAATAAATAATCTTAAAATCTGCATCTATCTTGAAGCCTGCTCTTGTCCATCTCGTTTCGCTTATCCCTAAAATATTAATGTGTTTCTTTTTCTAATTCTTGTGTTATGTTCTATAATTTTTCGTCGTCGTTTAACGTCCTAACGTTCCATATTGCTAATTTTAATGTCTCTGTCCTTGTCTTGTGATGTTCAGTCTTATGGCGAGTCATAATGTTCTAGGCATTTTTAAAGACGTAGTTTGCCTGTGCTTTCCTCTATGGCAGTAACCATGCTGGTCGTTTGACCGCAGCCATTGACTCACTAACGAGATCCTCTGCCTGCCGTCGCGAAACTTGAGACCATAACCAACAAATATCTGTCAGCTGCCCTCAAAATTTCATCCGCCACCTGCCTTCCTTGGCTTCTTTTGAACACTTTCGATAAACGAATACGAAATAACATCACATAATCCACAGGAAAACACTAAAAAGCGTCTCTCCGAAGAATAAACGCGTCACTTCGTCGCCATTTTACCGGAAGTGTGTGTGTGTGTGTGTGTGTATGTGTGTGTGTGTATATATATATATATACACACACACTAGCTGACCCGGCCCGGCTTCGCCCAGGCCCTGGCGTTGATCTATCTATCTGTCTGTCTGCTTGTCTGCTTGTCTGTCTGTCTGTCTGTCTGTCTGTCTGACCCGGCCCGGCTTCGCCCAGCTCCTGGTGGGGAGCATCTCATTTAATTCATATAAGTAGTCATATAAGCTCCCGTTCCCGACTATCTGTCTGTCTGTCTGTCTATCTGTCTGTCTGTCTGTCTGTCTGTCTGTCTGTCTGTCTGACCTGGCCCGGCTTCACCCAGTCCCGGTGGGGAACATCTCATTTAATTCATATAAGTATTCATCTAAGCTCCCGTTCCCGTTCCCGACTATCTGTCTGTCTGTCAGTCTGACCCGGCCCGGCTTCACCCAGCTCCTGGTGGGGAGCATCTCATTTAATTCATATAAGTAGTCATATAAGCTCTCGTTCCCGATTATCTGTCTGTCTGTCTGTCTGTCTGTCTGTCTGTCTGTCTGTCTGTCTGTCTGTCTGACCCGGCCCGGCTTCACCCAGTCCCGGTGGGGAACATCTCATTTAATTCATACAAGTATTCATCTAAGCTTCCGTTCCCGTTCCCGACTATCTGTCTGTCTGTCTGTCTATCTATCTGTCTGTCTGTCTGTCTGACCCTGCCCGGCTTCACCCATTCCCTGGTGGGGAGCATCTCATTTAATTCATTAAGTAGTCATATAAGCTCCCGTTCCCGACTATCTGTCTATCTATCTATCTATTTGTCTGTCTGATCTATCGATCTATCTATCTGATCTATCTGATCTATCTATCTATCTATCTATCTATCTATCTATCTATCTATCTATCTATTTATCTATCTATCTATCTATGTTCGGCCCGTTCCCGTTAAAAATATAGAAGAATAGATAGATTGATAGTAGAAAATATGATTGGAAGAGATCTATCTAAAGTAAACTTACCAAGATATCACGAACAGCCAATAAATGGTGTGCGGTGGGTTGACTGCAAACGATATGCAACTAACTTTCTGTGACATTTTAAAAATTGGTTTGGTATTGATTACATCTGGACAGTTGAAAAGGGCCTGAAAAATGCTTTCCAACGGTACCTCATTCAAGTCTTTACGTTGATTCTAAGCCGAGATATCCAGATTTGTGTGTCAAATTATGTCATAATATGGAAAATATAGGAAAATACTAATCTGATTGATTTTAGTTGCTGCCCAGAAACAACAATTGTTTACAATGTGTTTAAAACTGCTATAACTTCTTTAGTTTTGAGTAAACCCCATAGCAACTATATATTGTCTTGTTCGGGACGGCGAGGCCTAACTGCCTAGATAGAAATTTTTTGATGTTATGCAATATCGACTCATTAAAATTCAAAATGGCCGCTAATTATTATTTCATAATGATTAAACTTAGCTAACGAACCTTAAAATGCCAATTATGAATATTTTTCCCTTCAGTTTGATCAAACAAATAAAAAGGCCATGTTGTGATGTTGTAAATATGTTTTGTTACTAATTTAATTTCAGAATGGCTGCCAATTAATTAATTAATAATTAAGTTTTAACTTGGTTAACGAACCTTGAAAGACCAATTATGTATCTCCGAAGTTGGAGTGGGTTCGCCTTCGATGACAAAGGACACTGGCAATAGGGGAAGCTAATCCACATGCAAAATTCAGTTGAGTGCACTAGAAGTAATGTGTATGGACTATGCTCGAGTTCAAAGCCAGCGAGTGAGCGAAAAAAAAATAAATGTATTCTCCCCTCTTCAGTTTGATAAAACAAATCAATAGATCATGTTATGATTTTATAAATATGCTTTATTACTAATTAAAATTCAAAAAGCAGCCAATTAATTATATATAGAAGCACTAGAAGCAGTGTGTATGGACTACGCTCGAGTTCAAAGCGAGCGAACTCAAAAAAAAAAAAAAAAAAAAAAATTATGTATCGGAACATAATGAAGATCTAGAAAGCATCCTGCCAACCTGGAAAAGAAAAAGAAAAAAACAAACTATTAGCTAATAGTTGTGCTAATTAATAGTACTAGTACTACTAGTACTAATTAAAAAAACTAATACACATGTTCGTGGTCATTAAAACCGTCTGGTGGACGTCTACAAATCTCTTAAGTCTTGTAAACAGATTTCCGTCTCCTTTACCTGTGTGAAATCAATGTTACAGAAACATTCTTAACAAAGGCAATTTTGTAATCATAAATATCTAGTAAGACTAAACACATTTTATCCAATTTCTTTTATATTATTATTTGGTGGATATAATAAGTGCTTTAACTTCATTTGTGATTCGCTGTGGATTATTTTATGAAGGTAAGTGGAAACAAAATATTTCACTTTCTGAAAGCATGTCATCTGTTTGCTATTATATAACTATTAACATATTTGTTTGGTTTAGCATTAATATATTATATAAGACTGCAAATAAAAAAGAACATGTTTTTTTAAAACATGAAAATACTTACTGCATCGAAATGTCTCTTTCTGTCTCCGTAAAATCTCTGCATCCATGGTCCGGTGAGGAAGCGTGAGTACAGCATAAGCACTTGCAAGTGGAGTAGGACACATGGGTCTGTCAAACCTTCGTAGATCACCTGTGAAATTTACAAAAAATTAAAAATTAAAATATAAAATTAATGGAACTGGGATAAAGCTGTGGAAATGTAAGAAGAAGGGTGATTCATTAAAAATTACGGAGAATTCGGCAGAATTAAACTGGCAACAGTGAACATTGCTATTTAAATTAACCACCTTCTTAGACTCTTAATGGCTCAAACTAAAATTGACCAGTGAGCAGACGCTGGGACATGTTTATTACTTCCAGCAATTCTATTGCGAATATAATTTTTCTCTATTAGCAATTCTATTGATATAATATTTGGTGGATATAATAAGTGCTTTACCTTCATTTGTGATTCATTGTGGATTATTTTATGAAGGTAAGTGGAAACAAAATATTTCATTTGATTTCTGTAAGCAAGTCATCTGTTTGTTATTATAAAACTACTGACTACTAACATATTTGTTTGTTGTAGCAATAATATAATATACAAGACTGCAACTAAAAGAATATGTTTTTTTTTTAAAACATGAAAATGCTTACTGCATCGAAGGGTCTTTTTCTGTCTCCGTAAAATCTTTGCATCCATTCGGTGAGGAAGCGTGAGTACAGCATAAGCACTTGCATGTGGAGTAGGACACATGGGTCTGTCAAACCTTCGTAGATCACCATTGAAATGTACAAAAAATTAAAAAATAAAACTAATGGAACTGGGGTAAAGCTGTGGATATGTAAACAATATAAAATAACAAAAGTAATGCAGCTTTACAGAACAGAATTATGAAAAATACAAGGACATTGCGGCAACTAGCCTTCATTAGCAAACAAATGCATACACAAAACACAACATAGTCATGGAGAAGACACCCGGTGACAACATTAAGGCATAAGGATGGGATGAGAAAAATAAATAGATCTCTTTATTCTTCAAGACGGTCATAAATTATTAGCACCTGGATCGCCAGACCCATCCTTGTATCTGTAAAACATATTCAAACATTCCAGTGTTATGCCATGTAAGTGTGCTTTGTTTGAAACTACAAATATGAAAGGCATGGTTTTTATTAGATACCATACACAAAATTGTCTGCAATAGAATTACAACATGATTACGATTGTACTAGGTAATGGTGCACTGCAATGATGATGATATGATGATGACGCTAATTAATTACCTCAGTTTGAAAATGTGATGGATAAGTTCTGCAGTGTGGCATCCCAAGGCACTCTTCTGTCTGTCTTCATCTGTAGTGTTGACTGAGACTGGTTCCAGCATTTGCAAAACTTCACGAGTATCTATCTGTCTCATGTCACTTGCAGTTTTCCTCTCCATGATGATGATGAACTTTAGAACTGTGGAGGAAAAATTTGCTCTAAAATAATTTCAGTGGCATGAAGTTGGAGGGAGGGGAGGGGAAGGGAGAGAGAGGGATGGGAAGGGAGAGAGAGGGAGGGAAGGGAGAGGGAGAAATAAAATTAAAAAGAAAAAGAAAAAAGGGGAGGGTCAGGGTAGAGATATAATTAAATAATTCATATTTATTAATTAATCAGGCTAGTTATAATCTATTTTACTCAGAGATATAGAAATGGATAGATAATTAATTAAATTATTATTAATATTAACCACAATGTGGCTTTAGCAACAAACTGTTAAATAAATAACGTGTAAATAATGACAAGCAAGCAATCTATCTGATTACATGAAGGAATGAAGGCAAATAAGGCAAGATGGCTGCCAATTTTGTTTTCACTTGGAGACCGGCTGATGTGACCCACTTCAAACAGCTACTGTAAATTCTCCCAATCATTCAAATAATGACATTTTACACAGAGATATAGAAGTGGATAAATAATTCAATTATTACTAATATTAATCAACTGGTATCTTTAGCAATGAACTTTTCAATAAAAAACGGGCATAAACAATGGCTGCCAATGTTTTCACTTGAGACTGGCTGACGTGATCCACTTCAAACAGCTACTGTAAATACCCGCAATTTTTTCAAGTAATGCAATTTTACACAGAGATATAGAAGAGGGTAGAGAATTCAATTATTACTGATATTAATCTACTGATGACTTTAGCAACGAACTGTTCAATAAACAACCAGTGTAAACAATGGCAGGTCCTAACTCAGAAAAGGCAAAATGGCTGCCGATTTTTTCGCTTGAGACCGGCTGAAGTGATCCACTTCAAACAGCCACTGTAAATACCCGCAATCGTTTCAAGTAATGAAATTTTACACAGAGCTATAGACGTGGATGGAGAATTCAATTATTACTAATATTAATGTACTGATGACTTTAGCAATAGTCTGTACATACGGGAACTTACCTCAGCACTTTAAAATAACACAGCAATAAAAGTTATCACCTAAAAGCTTTCAGAGCACATGTGCGTGAAACTAGACCGCATGGTTCTCAATACTGGCCTATTTATAGCTCGTCAAAGTCCGGCGATTCTGCCCTTCTTCTCTATTTCCTCTCATACATTCTTTCATTCAACATCTCTTTTGAAGCAATTTATTGACATTCTACTGTGTTGCGTATCAATCTGTGTGTAGCAAGCCACTACAGCCACTGTAGTTTATTGTTCATTAATATTTATAAGTCACCAGGTCTGACATCTACAGCTGCCAGCTTATCAATTGGTAGAACATTATTGCTGATCTGCGTTGGAGCTGATGGTCTGCCTGGCATTATAATATTTCTTTACATCAAGTGTATTGAAACAAGTGTATTGAAAGCCTCGGTATCGGTATCTCCGTATTTATTTATATGTAACTAAGGAAGTAATCAAAACGGAAGTAATCACACAATGAAGTCCTGTAAGGGATACTTATTCACTACATTCACTGCAGAACTATTTGGGACCGGAATTCGGAAGAGTGCCATACTAAAGATGAGTTAGAAAGTTTTCGATATTTAAATAGATGCATTATTTGTAAGAAAACTATGAAAATGCCTTACAGATTTTATCAATATTTATTATAACTCATGTGCTTGTAAATAACTATAGACAAAGAGTTTACAAATCTTTGAAAACCATGCAACAATATGACTATCAAATATATAGCAATGTTATAAAAATTATGCCCCTTGAAATAACTTTTCTTATGTTAAGTCCCCTTGCTATATTGAAATGATAATATAAATTTAATTATTAAATTTTAGTAATAAATACTATTTTAGTTAGTAAAGAACTATGACAGTCGGTTGCACAGGAATGAAAAGAAGCACACACACATATTCTGTTTTATATATATATATATATACCTTGCCGAAGCCTGACAAAGACCACAAAAAAATTCAGGGATATCGAATTATAACCATGCAGAATACAATAGGCAAGCTGCTGGAGAAGGTAATTGCCAGGAAAATATCAAGCCAACTAGAGAGGCAAGGTGTTTTCCCACCTACCCTGGGTGGGTACCGTCCAAAAAGAGAAACCTGGACCAATGCAGCAGTCTTTGCCCAGAATGTCTATGAAGGTTTCCACTCAGGCACTGAAACCGTTGCTGCAACGATTGATCTTGAGGACGCATACAACAGAGTACCACTGGATTTTTTAATGTTTCAGCTTCTCGAACTAAACGTAAGTCCATTCCTCCTTAGTTGGATCGCTGCAGCCCTCTTCCAACGGAAAGTAGTTTTTAGATGTGGCAGTTGGACTTCGGAACCAACAACAATATATCCTGGCCTACAACAGGGATCACCATTATCTCCGGTGCTGTTCAACGCCTACACAGTGAGAATCACCAGTGAGCAGATCACTGGACCTGGCAGGACATTGTCATATGCCGATGATGTTTTAGTGTATCGTCAGGGTAAGGATAGAGAGGAGGTTGCTGTGGAACTACAAACCGAACTCAATCGCATAAGTACTTGGTGTGATGAAGCTGGGGCAATGGTCAACCCAACAAAGGCAACAGTGACTTGGTTCTCGTTAAATAATCATATTGTCAACACTCCAACACCAACTGTAATGCTGTGTTCAGAGACGGTGGAAAGAACGCAGGCAATGAATTACCTGGGGATACGGTTTGATCGAAGCCTTGCTTAAAATGTGCACATAGACCAGGTGATAACAAAGGCCAAGCGGGGTTGGGCAGCGATGCGGGTGATGGCGGCAGCAAACTGTGAGCAGCGCCATCTATGTCTTCTGTACGAGGGGCTGGTCATGCCTGTTTTGAAGTATGCAATGGCAATCCTGACTCTCAGCCATAAGCAGATAGAAAGGATGGAAAGGATACAGAATGAAGCTATGCGCATTATTCTTGGATGTACATGAGATACAGCATGCAGGGCGATGCGCTACCTTCTTGATTTTCCAACCATTGAAGAGAGAATATAAGGTTGCAGGGCACGCGCCTACCTCAGAATTAACGCAAACACACAACATCCACTGCATAGTGAAATTAGGAAGGTGAAGGGCAGCAGGTTAAAAAGAGGACGGTCGTGGATGGGTCAAGCCGAAGACATTCTTCAACAGGTGTGGTCACTTGAGGACTTAGAACCTGGCGAGGAGTGGGTGCAAGTGCCAACAGACTTCTGCACATCCTTTTCAGTTTGCATCCAACTAGATATAAAATGCAGACAAGAAAATCCGGCTGCTGTTGAGGCTGAAGTACAAGCGTTGATTTTCGAGAATTCGCTAGACGGTGACGCGGTCATCTACACAGATGGGTCGGTCGTCCGACATGTGAGAAGCTCATGGGCCTTTGCAGCTCGGGCCGAAGGGAGAATTGTGAAGGAGGACTCTGGTCCTTTCACTGAAACCACAAGTAGCCTGACCATGGAAGTCATGGCAGTAAGTAAAGCAATAACATGGCTCGAGACACAGACATTCACTAGGGCTTGTTTCCTTAGCGACTCAATGAACATGATCAAGAGGATAGAGGAGGGGTCGATCCGAAGAGAATGGTTGCTGCCTCTGGAGCGGTCGCGGCTGGCAAAGATTAGTTTCATCTTCGTGCCAGGGCATGCGGGAGTACAAGGAAATGAGCAATCTGACAAGCTCGCAGGTGAGGCTACTGTGGAGGGCGGACGCGCCATGGACCAGGCCGACATTCTGAATGCTCTACGAGAAGTAAGACTTTTGTGAGAACCAAGTGATGACTGTGAATCTACAACAATAGCCAGACAGCGAGAGCAGCAAATTAATAGAGGGGTGGCCAAACAAGAACACTACGCAGGAAGCCAAAGAAGATTGATAAACCAACACAGAACTGGCGTCGTTAGCCGCTACACGTTGCGGGATTTGCTGAGGAGGGGATCCGAGCACTTATGGACTGAATGGTTCGATGTGAAATGAGGATGATCTGTCGACTAACTAACTACCTAAAAATGAAAATCGGTACCGTACTGACGTTCTGGAACCTTTCATTGAACAGTTGAATGAACATGAAAGTTAAGAAGCGTTGTTCTAGCAAGATGGTGCAACTGCACACACAACTAGATTATCAATGCGTTTTTTGGACGAAATGTTCGCATATAGCTTATCATCATGTGAAATTTGGCCTGCTCGTTCTCCAAATCTAACTCCTTTAGGTTATTATATATTGGGTTTCTTGAAAGGATTTGTTTACAAAAATAATGCACACATAATTGAGGACCTGAAAGAAGCAATCAGAATTATAATTCAAGAAATAACAACAGGCACGTTTCAGAACGTATTTGACCATATGAAAAGACGTGTACAGTCATGTCTTGAAGCCTGTGGTGGACGTTTCCAACACCTGTTATAATTAATACTACATTTGTACTTCTCAGCTTCCCCAAAACAGCGTTATACCATAGCAGTAACTACTGTGACTAATTTAATGAATCTTTTAGCAAATATTTTTATGACGTTACGTACTTCGTTTCCCAAATGTTTTCTACATGCAAAGTGTAATCAGACTTTACAAACACCCGGTACTTGTATACGAAATTCGTTGATGACGTGGCGATAAACGATAGCGCTGTATGTAAATTATATAGTTTACAATATTTGTAATCTCAGCGTGTTTGCCGATTGTCTGCTCCTAGGGAAACCTGGTAAAAAAGCATACGATGTTAGCGTTATTAGAGGTAAATGTGATGTGTATTCTTACTGTAATCGTTTTAAATCTATAAATTCAGCTAGTTTCTTTCCTCTGTCATGGTATTTCCCAACTCTATCAAATGTTCTGCACTATTTCAGTCTGATTGTTGTTTTGTGTGGTTTCTTTCGCATTTATGATGAAATAATACTTTCTTTTCAGGGATTCAGTTGTTCTGTTTTGTAAAACAAAACAAAAAAATCGATGTTAGTTTTGTTTCATATTGTGTCTTTTATGTTAAATGTTTCTCTTGCTTTGTAATTCGTTGTAATTTAATTCGTATTTATATTCCATAACCAAATGTTCTCATTTTCATTGTTTTCTTGCCTTTCCATTGTTATCATCTTTCCTTTCCGGTACTGTATAGGGATTTTATCATAATTATCACCACCGTCAGGAGCAGATTTATTGTCATGATCATTCTTCTTCTTCTCCTTCTTCGCCTTCTCCTTGTCCTCCTCCAAATCCTCCTCCTTCTCCGCCTCCTCCTCCCTCTCCTTCTCCTGCTCCTCCTGCTCCTCCTCCTCCTCCTCCTTCTTCTTCTTCTTCTTCTTCTTCTTCTTCTTCTTCTTCTTCTTCTTCTTCTTCTTCTTCTTCTTCTTCTTCTTCTTCTTCTTCTTCTTCTTCTTCTTCTGATTGTTATTCTACCCCTCCTGCTTCTCTTTTTTCTTCCTGTTTTGTTTCTTTTTCTAATTTTACTTCTCCTCCTCTACCTAGTTACCCAAATCTCGGACACTTTACAGTGCAAAAGGTTGTAGACTCTATTTCCTAACAGAGCTGATAATTCATTATCTTCAGGTTCTATCTTGTGCAATTGACAAATGCTGTTTGAACTAACGCGGGAAACTTCCAAACTAATGGTTTTGTCCAACTTCCATCTGATAAGTCTAGGTATTTGTTTAACCACCCAAGAAATCAAAAGGAATTGGTAAATTAAAATAACAATGGTTTCTGTTAATGACAACATAAAGAGACACCTGTCAAGTAAACAGTACCATGGATAATGCAAAAGTTGACAATGTCACAAACGTTGAATTCTTTGTTTGTTTGGTTTTTTTTTTTGTATTTTTTGTTTGCATTATTATTATTATTAGCAACCATGGAAACTGTTTATGTTTGATAGCTGTCTGGAGGACACTTGAAAGTGATGCAGTAGTTAACTGATTCATTGCCGAAGGATACTATATCGCCACATGTGACCTCCCATGTTAGACTGCCATCTTCCATCTACTGCCTATAGTACCTTGCAGTGTAGTACATGCGGGTGTTGAGCCTGGGAATTAACACTGCTAGGCTCGTGCAGTCGCCACGAACTGTGCAGGTTAAGGTATTCTTTATATCCCAGACAAACAAAAATGCACACCTTACCGATGATTCGAACACCGGTCTCCCGAAGGAGAACCCGGCATTCTAGCAACTCGGCCAGTCGACTCCCACCCCCCATCCCAGTTGAACAAAACGACAGTATATCGCCATCCTAGAGCCACCGTGCTATTTGTTTCACTTCGTGGTATCTTCGGCAATTGCAATGCTCAGTGAACTGTAATATATATTATAATTCATGCATTCATCATGAACCATGCCGATAAGCGTGGGAGGGCATGCTTCATCATCTCACTGGAACACCAGAGTCGTGGATCAGCTTAATGATCTTGTCTCGGCAAACCACGTGGCCATACCATCCGGGTATTTTCTTCTCTACGTTTCCCTTGTTTTCTTCCCTTCGATCTTGCCAGTTGTTTTCACGTTCTCCAATTTATTCTCATCTTCATCATCATCAAGTGCCGTGCCGGCTCGCGTAGGCGTCTAAGGCTCTCCACAGATCTCGGTCTTTGGTGTTCTGGATCAACTCTGCTTATGATATTCCTCCATGCCACCGTCTCAGTCCGTCCAGCATCTTTTCTCTTGGTCTGCCTCTATCTCTCTTCCCCTCGATCTTTCCAGGTGTCACGATGTTCTCCAATGTCTCTCTTTTCATCATATGACCAATGAATTATTGTAATTAATTATTTATTTTTGTATACTTTTTATATAGGATAATATTTTTTTTATAGTTTGTCTCTTTCTTATTGTTGTATATAGTGTTCTAGTTTTATTAGCCTCTTTCGGGCAATCGTTGTTAGTTACTCTGGCAGTCCAAAGAATTCGCAACATTCGTCTTAAAAACCATATCTCTGTTGCTTCTAAGTTCTTCCTAATTTGTTCATTTACATTCCAAGATTCGCTGCCATACAGCAAAACGGGTTCTATATAGCATTTTAGCACTCTCTTTCTTACATTCATTGATAGAGACTTATTGTATAAGATATTCTTCATTTTCTGAAATGCGGCTTTTGCTTGCCCTATTCTGCTCTTAATCTCGGCTGTACACTTTCCATCTGATGTTATAAGTGCCCCTAGGTATTTAAAATTATCCACTTGGTTGAGAATTTTCCCTTCTATTTCTATGTCACATTTTGGTGTCCCCATTTTCTTTGATACCACTATTGTTTCTAATGTCTTGATATTCAAGGATAGTCCCTTCTGTGCACTCTCTGATACTACAATGTCGAATAATTGTTGTAGGTCTGTTGCATTATCCGCCACCAATACTGTGTCATCTGCATAACGTATATTATTTATATCATAACCTCCACTTAGTATTCCTGGCTTCTCTTTGATCTCTCTCATTATTACTTCGCTATATAGGGAGAAGAGATCGGGTCGTACTCCTAGCTTTATCTGTTCGTAACTACCCTCTTTATTTCCCATTTTAGTTGCTGCTACTTGGTTCCATTAAATATTCTTTATTAATCTTAAATCTTTCCCATCAATGTTGATATCTTCCAACATTTTAATCAGCTCATCATGTTTTACTTTATCAAATGCCTTAGTATAATCTATGAAGCATAAATATATGTCTCTCTGTTTCTCTATTGACCTTTCTTATAGTGTTCGTTATATATATATATATATATATATATATATATATATATATATATATATATATATATATATATATATATATATATATATATATATATATATATATATATATATATATATCATCATCATCATCATCATCTTCCACTTCTGCCGTCAAGCGTCGTGGGGAGGAATAATTTGCGTTCCAGCGCCCGGTGGGCGGCACTGGATAGTGTCATTCCGTGTGGTTGTACACTGTCTCTGATGTCGTCAATCCATTTTCTTCTTGGATGTCCTCGTGGTCTCGTCGCAGATGATCTTTGATGTAAGGCCAGTGATGGTAGTTGCTGATGTTGCATTCTAACAACATGGCCAAACCACTTGATCTTCTGTCTTTCAATAAATGTGGCACAAGGTGTTGATCCCACAGTCTGTCTGATAGTAACATTTCTTACTCGGTCTCGAATTGTTAAGTTGGCAGCTCTCCTCAGGCATCTCATTTCGCAGGTGTTGATTTTGCGAAGGTGTAATTTGGATAAAGTCCAGGTTTGAGATTGGTAGCATAGGGTTGGTGTGAATATGCTGTTTATTATCTGTCGTTTTGCGGACATGGGTATGTTTGGATGTTTCAGTAAGGGTGACAGTTGATATGTAAGTGCACTAGCTTTTTGACATCTGATTTCAATTTCTCTGTCTAATCTGCCATCTTCTGTGATCATACTTCCAAGGTATTTGAATTCTTTAACTTGTTTCAGAGGTGTGTTATTTATCTGTATACTTAGTGGGCCTGGCGATCTGCTAACTTGCATTACTTCGGTTTTGGCTGTGTTTATACTCATATTGTATCTGCTGCAGGTTGAACTCAGATTAGTAATATGATTTTGTAGTCTGCCCTCGTCGCTGTAAAACAGGCACTGATCATCTGCAAATAGAAGTTCATTTATTCCCTGTGGGTCAGTTGTTTCATCTGGAGTAAAGAGTTCTAAATTTTCTGAATCTGGTCTGTCGAGACTTGCTTCTTTGGAAATTCTGTCCATGTAGATATTGAATAGCAGGGGAGAGAGCACACATCCCTGTCTCACTCCTGTATTGACTGTGAACATATCTGATATACCTTCCTGTGTTCTTACTGCACTTTGGCTTGAGTGGTACATGGCTATGATGTTTTCTAGCAGTTGCCCTTCTATCCCATAGTCTTCAAGGATGGTCCATAATTTGTATCTGTCTACTCTTTAAAAAGCCTTTTCCTGATCTACAAACACAATATTCTGCTGGTCACTATATTCAATAGTTTTTTCACAAATTTGTCTAAGTGTAAATAATGCATCAGTGCAACTTTTACCTTTCCGAAAACCGAATTGTGCTTTGCTTAACTGTTGTTCAACTATTGGTCTAGCTCTTTGTTCCAAAAGTTTTGCATACATTTTCCCTATATGGCTCAGGAGTGATATACCTCTGTATGTTTCGCACTCTCTCATATTGCCTTTCTTTTTCCATATTGGTAATATTATTGCCTGTTGCCAATCATCTGGGTCTTTTCTTTCTTCCCATGCTATATTAAAAAGTCTTGTTAGCCATTTAACTCCTGTTTCCCCACAGGCCTGAATAGCTTCTGTGGTGATTCCATCTGGACCTGGTGATTTGTTTTTAGGACTTTTCTGTATAACTGCTTTGACTTCTGCAGGTATGAAATTTGGTTCTTGCTGTCCCTGGCGTTTAGGCACAAAAGTGAGGTTTCCTATGTTATCTGTGGGGTTAAGTAGTTCTTGAATATATATATATTTCCATTTTTATATAATTTCTTGTTCTTCTCATTATAATTCTGAGTAGAAGCTTAGTGATATGATTTATGAGGTTAATTGTAAGAAAATCTTTGCATTTAATTGCTCCTGGTCTCTTTGTAATTGCTATAAATACAGATTTCATCATATCGCTCGGTAAATATCCACTGCCGTAAATATCATTCAGCATTTTGGTTAATGTATATACCTCAAATTCTCCCAATACTTCTAATTCTTCTACTGTGATTTCATCTGGCCCAGCTGTGTTTCCTTTCTTCAAATGTTTCCTAGCGTCAGCGACTTCTTCTTTTAGAATAGGTGGGCCTTCTAAGTTACTTTCATCTGTTAATTCTTCCCTTTCTCCATTATATAATTCTCTTATATACTCATTCCCCATCTTCATTATAGCACCTTCCTCCAATAAAATCTTTCCTGTTTATGATTTCAAACACCCTGTATTTATTCTTATTTTTCTTCCTGTGAGCTCAATGATTTGTCTGTGCATACGTTTTTGATCTTTAATGGAATGTAATTCAATTTTTTTGCATTGCTCGTTTAACTAACTTTCTTTTGCTTTCACACATTTATCTCTTACTTCTTTATGTATCTTAGCATACTCTTGTTTGTCATTTTTATTATGTTTCCTTTTGTCCATCAGCATTAAGATGTCTTCATTCATCCATTTTGTTTTCTAAGCTTTTTGGCTTCTCTCTGGTAATATTTCTTTGCTAGTTTGATGAATGGAGTCCCTTAACATTTCCCATTGTTCATTTATACTCTGTATTTTAGCTATTGCATTGTACCTATTTTTCACAGTCACTCTGTATTGTTCTTGAATTTCTTTATCTACTTTCAGAACTTCTTTATTAAATCTCAAGTTTTAACCATTCCCCCCCCCCCCCCCCAATCTCTTTAATCTTACTTTTATGTGTCCACATAGAGGTACATGATCACTATTACCGTCAGCACCAGGCATTATCTTTACGTTAATTAATACATTTCTAAATCTTTTATTAATAAGTATGTAGTCAATTTAGTTACGTATTTTCATATCAGGGCTTTTCCATGTGTATAGTCGTCGTTTATGGTGTTTAAACCATTTATCATATCATTAATATAGAATATATATCAAAAATAGGAAAGCAAGGCAATGGATGCAATGTAGGCCACCGTGGTTTGGGAGAGAGAAATTAAAGAGGATACAGACTTGTAGAATGGCAAACGAACAATAAATGGTTGTAGGAGACACCAGGCTTAAACAGCATCCTAGATGACTATGGACATGGGGGGGGGGGGGGGGGGTCCAGACAGCAGGATTGAAATCCAGATAGATTACACCCTGATTAGCTGAAGGTTTCGAAATGCGTTAACAGTCGTAAAAACAGTTCCAAATTTAGACTGTTACAGTGATCATAGATTAATTACTGGCACACTGGGGGTAAAGTTAAAGAAAGTCAAGTATACAGCAGGAAACCCTAAATATGACTTGTGCAAATTGAAAACTGGCAAAGAAATACAAGATAATTTTAACATAGAAGTAAAGAACAAATTTGATTTATTGGCTGATCTAGAGATCCAATTTCAAGATGTGGATGCTCAATTGGAAACGCTGAAGAATTCAATCAGTTGTGCAGCAGAAAAAACAATTCCAAAATTAAAGAAAGTAGGCCGTAAGACATGGATGACTGAAGAAAATATACAAATAATGGAAACAAGAAGACAGAACAAAAATAATCCTGCCAAATATAAAGAAATTCACAGAAAAGTGAGAACCTTATATAAAGAGGCAAAAGAAACATGGCTTGAGAAAAATTGCTGAGACATTGAAAAACAACACAATATTAAAAATGCGAAACTAATTCACAAAAGAATTCAGGAGCTTACTAATTAAAGAACACGTACATCAGCAGGCTGCCTAAAGACAAAAGATGGAATAGTCATAATAGAAAAAGATCAGATCTTACATGTATGGTCAGATTACGTGAAAAACCTTTATGACGATAACAGGGACGAACAGTATGATGTTCAAAATAATAATGAAGGATAAGCAATTTTGAAGATGGAGGTTCAGAATGCTCTTAACCATATGAAATATGGCAAGACCCCCGGTTCAGACAGCGTCACAAAAGAAATGATTAATGCTTTAGAAGAATATGGAATAGATAAAGTTACCAGTCTGCTTAATACAATATATGATACTGGAAATATACCTCATGAAATATGTAATTCTGTATTTATTGCAATCCCAAAGAAATCAAAAGCCTTGAAATGTGATCAACTGTAACAAGCTATGGGGAGGGTCCCATAATGTCCCGTCACAATATTTCAAACTTATTCTTTTGCTCTGGCTGGGGATAGGTCTTTGCTGCCAACCCTCATCCGTTCCCCGGACTTACTGTCACTCTATCTTTCGACCTCAGGGTTATTTCCTGCAGTGTATTTCTGGCTGACACAAACGTAACATGACGATTGTCTCAGTCACTATAATTATGATTTAATATCGTAATAAAGACAACACAGAAAAACACCAAGACAGATAAACCTATACAAGTCCAGAAAACAAAACTGATGAGATAACTCTAGTCCAGAAATGAATCCAGAAAACTCTGAACCTCATATAGCACAGATCTTGAAATGGTCGAGTCAATACACAACTGCCTCACCGGGCAAAGGTTCCAGTCTCTCTATCCAGCGTCGGTTGTTCGAACAACAGTTTCCAAGTTTCCTAGGTCACCACGATATAGTCAGTAATCTGGTCTGGGAAAGTGCCATGGGTTCACTGGGCACAATTGAGGTTGGGAACCAAAGTCATGATACCAGATTGGATATAGGGAATGAATCAGAGTCTTTCGCTGTCCCGGACAAGGATGGGAATTGGCGTAAGTCCAAACCGCCTCATCCACAAACGCTCGACCTTAAGTCAATGGGAAGACTTGAGTTGGCTGTTTTGTCACTCATTACATTTTTGTAACGCCTCTCCAGTTATATTAGAAAAAACACATTATACCTGGTATGTCCACTGACTTGCCCTGGCTTCATCATGTGTTTATAAGTTTGGGCATAGAAGCCCTGTCAAGTCCTTCACCACACTTTCCGGTTTAAACTCGACATTAAGTCGTTGAGAAGACTTCAAAAGAAGGACCCTGTAGATAACAAAATTCAAGTGAGGGATCAAGCTGACTCATGCACCACATATTAGTTATGCATTTCGGCTTACCAACACCAGTTTATAAGTGGCTTGCTTGAATGCGTCGGACATGTCAGGTAGCCCCTGGATTGGCTACGTCCTGGCTTGCATAGACCTCCAATCTGTAGACGTCCGGTCGGCTACACTATGCACCCTGTTGCATACACGAATCACTCTCCACACTCATACCCTGCCTTTATTATTATTGGGCACATTCGTTTCCCAGCTTCTCTCTCCCTCGCAAACCATGCCTTTCTCACAACCAAGATCTTGTGGTGTGGTGCGCCTAGTAATCTGTGTGTTTCTCCCCGTTAACTAATAGTATAGTAGTGGGGTTGTATGGCACGCAGTGTAGTTCCCCATTCCCAGAAAGAATATGAAAGAAGATACTACCTCTTCCGGCTGCTGCTCTTGTCTGAGCTGCCGCCGCCATGGACCGGCAGTGCCTCACCTAACACGTAGATTCAGAGAAATGCAGGTTCTCTCAATGAGATAAAGAAGTTTATTTATAATCCCCACATCATCCCATCGACTAAAAGACGAAAGAGTTAGCACCGTGGATAGCCTCTTCCGGCTCAAGAAGATAGATCATAGATTGGTGGACCCCATCCCCAAGGAGCCCTTCCCTCCTTCCGGCACACCGTAGCTATCTAATGTGCTTATATTTAAATGAGAGATGCTACTAAGTAACGGTAAGCCGTAGGAAGAAAGATATCACTCGTCTATCGGCTGCCAAGAACAAGCGATATCATTTGGTAACTACTTATTCTTCAGATTTGTTCCCTTGCCATGCCAAGATTAAGACGCGTAGCCAGATTGGCTAACGGTCACCCCCTCCCAATATGGCAAGACTGCTGTTTCGCCATATCCTCTCAGTCGTTAAGACAATAGAGATTTATAAATGCAAAACTAATTACAACCCAAGATTACCTTTCTTATCCCATCAGTATTCTGCCTTTAGAATGTCGCAATCTTTAACTTGGACTCTTGACATTAGGCAGTAGATAGCGATCAGTAGAAACGGACATGAATCCTCCAGAAGCCGCACCAGTGCACATTTGGCGCAAGGCGCTCCATCGGGTCTACCCGAAAGAACCAAACATATATCTACTCGCTCCATGTAAAGATTGCGTTATGAAGGTAACCCAAAGAACTATCCTTCATGGAGATTGAGCGAACAAGAGAACTGAGAGCTTCCGAAAGCCGTTTCCCCCTGTTTTCCCAAAACCAAAGAAGGCATGAGGACATGAGCCACTGGCGTTTCGCCACATCAACATCGAACATTTAGTATAATGAGTCACAGCACGAAGATTTTGCTAAGAATTATCATGCAAAGAGTTAGGAGGAAAACACAACCTGAAATAGGAGAAGAACAATGTGGGTTTGTAGGAGGCAAGAATACAGTAAATGCGGTGTATATACTGAGACCCGAAATCGAACGTTCCATAGAAGTAAACAAAGATCTACACTTTTGCTTTATTGACTACACAAAGGCTTTCGATAAAGTGAGACATGTCGTCATGATAAGAATGCATGCAGATCTACAAATTGATGGAAAAGACCGTAGACTTGTAAAAAACATATATTGAAAACAACAAGCTGCCATAAGAATTGATAATGAAGTAGGCCAATATCAGTAAATATAGAAAAAGAAACAAAACAGGAAGAAAAAGAGAGGTGTGAGACATGGATGTGTAATGTCTCCAGATCTGTTTTCCCTGTACAGTGAAAGTATTTTCAGAAATATTGAAGATATGGAAGGAATCAATATTGGGGGCCGATGCATCAATAACATTAGATATGCAGATGATACAGTCTTGATTGCAGACAATCAAAAGGACATGCAACTTTTCGTAGATGCGGCTGTTACACACAGTGAACAACTAGGGGTAGAATTAAATTGTAAAAAGACACAGATCATGGTCGTCACTAGGAAGAACGAAATACCACAATGTAATATACAAGAAAATGGGAATATTCTTCAAAAAGTGAATAGGTACAATTATCTCGGAACAGTAATAACATCTGATGGGAGATGCCTTGAAGAGATTAGAAAAAGATTTGCCATGGCAAAAGTAGCCTTTAGCAAGATGAAAAAAAATACTGACCAATAAAAAAATGTCATTCAAAACAATGTTTTCCCGTAGTGAATTTGAATAACGAAGACACAAACAATAGATTGCACGATTTATTGCCTGGCATATTTCGCCAGGCAATAAATCGTGCAATCTATTGTTTGTGTCTTCGTTATTCAAAAAAATGTCAATTGAAACGAGAAAAAGAGTGTTGGGGTGCTACATAGAACCTGTACTTTTATATTGATGTGAAGCTTGGACAATGTGCAGTCAAGCTAAAAACATCTGATGGCTGTAGAAATGTGGTTTCTTGGGAAAATGCAAAGAATAGCATGGACAGCCAGAAGGACCAATGAACAAGTCCTTCAAAAAACAAATGAAGAACGTAAACTGATTAGAGACATTAGACGTAGACAGCCACAATTTTTTGGGCATGTTATGAGAAGAAATGAATTGGAGAACTTGGCGACAACTGGTAAGATCGAAGGGAACAGACCAAGGGGAAGACCTGGAAACAAATACCTGGATGGCTTGGCCTCGTGGCATGGTCGAGACAGAAACACGGAGCTGATCCACGACTCTGGTGATCGAGTGAGATGGCAAAGCATGACCGCCCACGCTTACCGGATGGATGATGGATGGATGGAATATTTGCCCATTCTATTAGGTTCTCTCCTCGTTCATTTCTTGTACCTAAACCGTAATTCCCCACTATATCCTCTATTTTTCCCTGTCCTACTTTTGCATTAAAATATCCCAGTATTATTTTTATTTCTTGTGATCTAATTTGAGCTATTGCCATTTCTACTTCATCGTAAAAGTTTTGTATTTCTTCATCACTACTGCTTGTTGTTGGTGCATATACTTGTATAATATTTAAATCTATTGGTTTGCCTTTGATTTTGACCATTATAACACTATCTGAAATGCATTAGTATCCACTCATAGATTTGGCTGTTTTTTCATCAAGTATTATTCCTACATCTTTTTTCATGTGTGTCCCCTCCAGAATAAATTATTGCGTGTTTGTCGGTTATAAATTTGCCAGATCCCTCCCATTTCATGTCACTTATGCCTAATATATTCATTTTCATGTTTTCCTTTTCTCTTAGAACATTGTTTAACTTTCCTAGCTCATTTAATGTCCTAACATTCTATGTTCCTACTATAACTTTGTTTAGTTTAGTTATAGTTTTGGTTTTGCCATCAGTAGCTGAATGACGGTCTGGTGTCACCTGTGGCTCATGACTGTCCCTACCGAACGAGGATGTCCTAAGACAACCATTAATGTCGTTCACTATTTCTGAAATGTGTGTCGCCATGAAATCTTGGGAAGATAATGTGGTGATTTCACATTGCCTTCCACGTTCATATGGTGGTCTTATAACTCTACCTTTATTCTCATAATGTGACCAACACATTTTGACTCTCTAACTCTAATTTCTGTAATCAGTGTGCGATGTTCATTTATTTCTTGTAGAACCTGGTCATTGGGTTTTATGTCTGTCCATTGTATTCATTGCATTTTCCTCAAAAAACCATATTTCCGCTGCTATCATATGTTTTTCATTGTCCAAGCTCCACACCCATACAAAAGTGCATGCTCTATGCAGCACCTTAACACTCATTTTTTCGTTGCAATAAACACCTTGTTATTGGGCAGTATGTCTTCCATCTTGCAAAAAGGTTACTTTCGCCATGGTCATTCTTGTTCTAATTTCTGCACGGCATTTCCCATCAGATGTTATGACTGTTCCAAGATAATTGCACTTTCGATTCACTAGTGTAAGAATATTCCAATTTACTTGTATATTACATTGTGATAATCCTTCTTCCTGGTGACGACCATGATCTTTGTATTCTTACATCAATCCATTGACACCTTGCCGTCTTGACAGACGATAGTTTACTTCATTGTGCTTCAATAATGCATAATAACTACAACCAATGGCGGTAACGAATGGGACTGATAAGGCGAATTCGCGCTGTACATCTTCGTCCACAGTGGATGCATGTGAACACATGGTCATTTCCACCATCATTCACCATCGTACGTCTTGCATACTTGGTGTGTGACTTATCTGAAATCATTTTCTCCTTTGTCTTTATTCTATTTCTGATATTTGCCCTCCATGCAACACGTTCAGCGGCGACTTGCTCCCAATGTGCATTATCAATGACTGTAACAATCATGTCCCGCTTACACACATCTGTGTATCGTAGTAGAGGCAAACCCTGAGATATCTTAACCATCTGTAATTCACCAAACAAGATGTCCTTTGGTAATCCGCCATTATCCATCCGCCTAACGTGTCCTGACCATCTAAGTCTAAGTCCACGCCGTCATACAAACTGATCTTTCCAATACTTCAGTATTTGTTATTGTGTCTTGCCACTTAATACGAAGTATCCTTCGCAGACACCGCATAGGAAAGCAGTTTAAACGTTTCTCTTGGTGTGCGTAAGTTGACCAGCCTTAACTGCCAGAGTACTAAGGACAGGCTTGATAGACAAGGTCTCATGTCTTGGCATAAGCTTCCTGTTCTCACAGACTAGATTTATTAACTTATTCATTGTTGTTGCTGCCTTACCAATCCTGATGTTGATTTCCTGATCTAGGAATACATTGCTACTTATCTCTAAACATAGATATGTAAAATGGTCGACTATCTTCACTTCAGCGACGTCAATAAAGATTTATGGTACCCAATGTGCACCTTGTGATATAATCTGTTTTCTTTTTGGTAATAGTTAAATCAAATTCCGAACAAGCATTGGAGAATGTAGATAGTAGACATTGTAATTCTTCCTCAGAGTGCGTCATTATTCTAGCATCATGTACACAAAGCAACTTTCTGATTAGTACCCTCCTAATTTTGGTCTTGGCCTTCAATCTCTTAGTATTATTGAGGGTGCCATCTAAGCGTGAGTGAATGTATATACGAGTACCAGCATCCTGATCAAGAAAGGCATATTTCAGTAGAAGTAGAAAGTATATTCCAAAGAGGGTGGGAGCTAGTACACAACCTTGCTTAACTCAACTCTTGATATCAAACTCTTCTGAAGTTGCATCATCACATGTTATTGTACCCTTTACTTCTGTGTGGAACGATTCCACAAAGGACACAAGAGTTGATGGGCAGCCAATCTTCTTTAGTGCCTTGAACAGACCATCACGATTGACCAAATCAAATGTCTTTATGAGGTCGATGAAGTGCAATACACATTGGCTGATTCTGTTCACGGCATTTTTCTTGCATTTGTGGCAATGAGAATATCATATCAACGTTAGACCGGTTCTGCCGAACGCCTCACTGTGTTTCTGAGTAGACTTGACCTCCCAGGACTTGAAGTCTGCGCTTAACAATTCTGGCAAATACTTTCCCAACAACACACAGGAGTGAGATACCCCTGTAATGTCACAGTCGATCCAGTCGCCCATGTTCTTGTACAATGTTATGAAGCTTGAGTCTTTGAAATCCTGTGCGATTTGTCCTTATTGCCAGCATAGCTCTATTAGCTGGTGGATCTGTACAGTGAGTGTGTCTTGCCCACTCCTAATAACCTCTATTGGAATCCCATCCTTACCTGGAGCCTTGCCAGATGCAAGTTCATTTATAGCACACTTAACTTCTGTTTTGGTGGGACGCGTGACTAGATGGTCAAAAGTTGGCAGGTCCTCTATGGCGTTGAGGGCATTACCCACTAATTTCGTCAGGTCAGTGGGAAATCCTGGACACACGGTTCTTATGTTCCAGATTGCAAGCCGTAGCTTGAGGTGTCTATTTTTTCTTTTTATTAGTGTCTGGAACATTGGTCTAACAGCCTGCGAATCAGATTATGTCCTAGCCCCAATCACCCATTGAAGCAGGCAGGCTGTGGTGGATCATCACCCAATTGGCAGTGGGCTGCTCAGGTTGAGGCGGGCGGTAGCTGATCAGTGACATCTGTAGGTGCCTTCCACCGTCAGAGGCAACCCTTGGCGCCTCATGACTACGCCAACTGACAAGGACTTTGGGCTTTGATTCCCTGGTTAAGTCCAGGGATGGAGTTATACCTATCTATAGCACAAATCCTGGGCTAAAATATAGAGACCATGGGTTGCCCATACAGCTTGATCCTTCTCTCGGCTTGACTAGTTCACTCCAAAGGAATGGTAACACTAATACTTCTAGAACAGGACAAGTTGCAGAAGCTGCCTGATCAGCACAGCAATGCTCTAACTGTCCGCCTATTGTATTCTTACAGTTTACTTCTAACCCTACCTATGTGCAACAACTGCATCTACTAAATGTTGCAGATCCTGTTCATTGTCTGTAACCAATACTGCATCACCCGCATATTTAATGTTATTGAAGTTGCGTCCTCCTATGATGATTCCTTTCTTATCTTCAGTATTTCTGAAAAGAAAATTCCCTGTACAAAAACAAAAAAGATCTAGAGGCATTATAAAACTTCTTCAATTGATTGTGTACCATGTGTGGTATAAAACCTATTGTTTTTCGGCACTGAATCAGGTAAACATCATTATACGCCCTTGTCACATCCTGAGATAACAGATTAAATAATTATTTGAAAAACACGAATCTTATCTGTGATAACATGTATACAAAATAGATGTGAGTCATGGGCAACTTCTCAACTAATAAAGAAGAAAGTCAGTGCTTCTGAAATGAAATGTTGCAAGCAAATTATTAATTCTGAACATCAAGAATCATCATCTACATAATCATTAGCTTTCAATTTTGCCATCAAATGTCGTGGGAAGGAATAGTTGACGTTCCAGCTCCGGATGGGTTTCACTGAATAGTATCATTCCGTTGTGGTTATACGATATCATTAATGTCGTCAATCCATGCTCTCCTCGGGCCACCTCTCGCTGGAATTTAAGATCTTCTTTGACGTAAGACCAGTGCTGGAAGGTGATGTTGTTGCTTTGTAACCAGAAGACAGAACCATTTGATCTTCTGCTTTTCAATATATGTGGCGCAAGGTGTTGATTCTGCTGCTCTCTGATAAGATCATTTCTTATTCAGTTCCGGATAGTTAAGTTGGCAGCTCTTCTCAAGCATCTCATCTTACAGGTGTTGATTTTTCGTAAGTGTGTTTTAATCTCCAAGTTTAGCATTGGTACTATAAGGTTGGTGTAAATATACTATTTATTATCTGTCATTTTTTGGACATAGGTATATATATAGATGTTTCAGTATGGCTAATAGTTGATATATAACTGCACTTCTTTATTTTACATCTGATTTAATAGTTGATATATAACTGCACTTCTTTATTTTACGTCTGATTTAATAGTTGATATATAACTGCACTTCTTTATTTTACATCTGATTTAATAGTTGATATATAACTGCACTTCTTTATTTTACATCTGATTTAATAGTTGATATATAACTGCACTTCTTTATTTTACATCTGATTTAATAGTTGATATATAACTGCACTTCTTTATTTGACATCTGATTTAATAGTTGATATATAACTGCACTTCTTTATTTGACATCTGATTTAATAGTTGATATATAACTGCACTTCTTTATTTGACATCTGATTTAATAGTTGATATATAACTGCACTTCTTTATTTTACATCTGATTTAATAGTTGATATATAACTGCAGTTCTTTATTTGACATCTGATTTAATAGTTGATATATAACTGCACTTCTTTATTTGACATCTGATTTAATAGTTGATATATAACTGCAGTTCTTTATTTGACATCTGATTTAATAGTTGATATATAACTGCAGTTCTTTATTTGACATCTGATTTAATAGTTGATATATAACTGCACTTCTTTATTTGACATCTGATTTAATAGTTGATATATAACTGCACTTCTTTATTTTACATCTGATTTAATAGTTGATATATAACTGCACTTCTTTATTTGACATCTGATTTAATAGTTGATATATACCTGCACTTCTTTATTTTACATCTGATTTAATAGTTGATATATAACTGCACTTCTTTATTTGACATCTGATTTCAATATTCCTGTCTATTCTGACATCTACTGTGATCATACTGTCTAGATACCTGCATTCTGTACAATGTTCCAGGGGTGTACAGTTTATGAGTATATTTAGTTGACAAGGGCATGGGTGTACAGTTTATGAATATATTTAGTTGACAAGGGCATGGGTGTACAGTTTATGAGTATATTTTGTTGACAAGGGCAGGGGTGTACAGTTTATGAGTATATTTAGTTGACAAGTGCATGGGTGTACAGTTTATGAGTATATTTAGTTGACAAGGGCATGGGTGTACAGTTTATGAGTATATTTAGTTGACAAGGGCATGGGTGTACAGTTTATGAGTATATTTAGTTGACAAGGGCATGGGTGTACAGTTTATGAGTATATTTAGTTGACAAGGGCATGGGTGTACAGTTTATGAGTATATTTAGTGGACAAGGGCATGGGTGTACAGTTTATGAGTATATTTAGTTGACAAGGGCAGGGGTGTACAGTTTATGAGTATATTTTGTTGACAAGGGCAGGGGTGTACAGTTTATGAGTATATTTAGTTGACAAGTGCATGGGTGTACAGTTTATGAGTATATTTAGTTGACAAGGGCATGGGTGTACAGTTTATGAGTATATTTAGTTGACAAGGGCATGGGTGTACAGTTTATGAGTATATTTAGTTGACAAGGGCATGGGTGTACAGTTTATGAGTATATTTAGTTGACAAGGGCATGGGTGTACAGTTTATGAGTATATTTAGTTGACAAGGGCATGGGTGTACAGTTTATGAGTATATTTAGTTGACAAGTGCATGGGTGTACAGTTTATGAGTATATTTAGTTGACAAGGGCATGGGTGTACAGTTTATGAGTATATTTAGTTGACAAGGGCATGGGTGTACAGTTTATGAGTATATTTAGTTGACAAGGGCATGGGTGTACAGTTTATGAGTATATTTAGTTGACAAGGGCATGGGTGTACAGTTTATGAGTATATTTAGTTGACAAGTGCATGGGTGTACAGTTTATGAGTATATTTAGTTGACAAGGGCATGGGTGTACAGTTTATGAGTATATTTAGTTGACAAGGGCATGGGTGTACAGTTTATGAGTATATTTAGTTGACAAGGGCATGGGTGTACAGTTTATGAGTATATTTAGTTGACAAGGGCATGGGTGTACAGTTTATGAGTATATTTAGTTGACAAGGGCATGGGTGTACAGTTTATGAGTATATTTAGTTGACAAGGGCATGGGTGTACAGTTTATGAGTATATTAAGTTGACAAAGGCATAGGTGTACAGTTTATGAGTATATTTAGTTGATAAGGGGACCTGCTTACCTGCGTTGCTTCAGTTTGGGTTGAATTTATATTCATAGTGTATCTACAGCATGTTGAACTTGGCTTATTAATATTATCTCCCAGTCTGCGTTAGTCGCTGTAACATAGGCATTGATCATCTGCAAATAAAAGTATTTATCGCGGGTGAATCTGTTGTCTCGTTTAAAGTAAAGAGTTCGATTTGATCTAAATCGGCTTGCCTTTATTGGATATTCAGTCTCTGTATATATTAAATAGCAGTGGGGAGAGAACAAATCCCTGCCTTATAAAATAATAATTGTTCATAAACAGCTTCGTGTCTAGTAAATTAACATACCAACGTTCATACTAAGCGCCTCAGTGATTTAGTATGAACAGTAATACAACATATGGTTCCTGGAAAAACAGGCAGAGGTTGAACATCATGAAAGTGACCATGGAACATTAAAGACAGTCCCAGCGCATGGACATGTAAGAGGCTGAGAAAGTAGCAAACAACTAGTGTCGTGTGGCAGTTGGTGGTGAGAGCGACGCTCTGCAAACAACCCGCTGCATGATGATGATGATGGAGTTCATTGTGCAAGCTCTCAGGTCAAAGTTGGGAGCGAGCAAAGGAACTTCTGAGACTAACATGGACACTGCTGCCTTGTAGTCAAGAGACCCAAATCTCTTAGACCAGTCTTCAGCTATCTCTTATTCTTGTTAAAGAAAATTGTATTGTAAAATTCACTTCAGAATTGTTCAAACTTCTCTGAGTTGAGTTAAGTTAAATTGAGTTGAGTCAAGATCCGACATTACTGCACTCGGGGCATTCCCATAAGCGCTCCGTCCTCATCTTCAACAGCCAGTGCAGTGTTCCAATACTAATTATGCCTGTTGTAATCTGATTACACTTCCTACATGTTTTACCTTTTAATGACGGCTGTTGACCAGATCCTCTCACCATCCCTTGCTGACGCATTGTCTCTAGACATTGATAGTCAACTGTTCTTCTGCATTATTCACATTCTCCAAGAGGGCCTTCACCACATCTGCCTAATCATGCATCAAATCACATCTTAATAAAAGGCACCTGGCAATATGCCTGCCTGTTCATTTCCAACTACACTAGAGTGTTCTGGAGAGAAAAGATCCAGCGAATTCTCACAACCGGCGATCTCTGTATCGATACATGCCATTCTGCACGAAACGAGCTAGTCGCCACTCCTGTCAGCATGCTTTGTGAATCAGTTACAATCTCAACATGCGTAAACGGGTTGTTCTCCAATCAGCTGAAAGCTGCAATAACCTCCCTCACCCCCATTCTAAGACTTGTGGTTGTGATGTAACTCTACTAAACAACTACACTTAGATAAGAAAGGGAGGGAGAGAGAGAGAGAGAGAGAGAGAGAGAGAGAGAGAGAGAGAGAGAGAGAGAGAGAGAGAGAGAGAGAGAGAGAGAGAGATCAAATAAAATCAAATAAAATCAACTTTATTTTAAAAGGGTCACAAATTGGGCACGCAGGCCCGTCTTACATTCGGCCCTTCCAATCACTCGTCTTTCGTCCATCAAGAGGATTGGGTTTGTGTATAACTGCGATTATATAAATGATGTATGAATGTAGGTAGGTATATATGTGTTGATTCATGTGTTAGTGACTGTGTGTTTGTGTGTGAGTATGTGAGCCAGCATGTCCATCTCATGCCATGGTAATATGCATTGTGTAATTTCACATAATTCATTTCAAAATATTTTTGTTTTCTATGTAACTGCAATATGCACAATAGAAAAATGATGTGCAACAGATGAGTGGTTAGAAGGGCCAGATGTAAGACGGGCTTATGTGCCCAATGTGTGATCATTTAAAACTAACGTTCGTTCGTTCATTTACAAAAAGAGTATTTATTTTACTCCAGATGAGAAAGACACTACCTGTGTTGTTCGTAGCCTTGCTTCTAGTTGATGTTACTCCACAAATTAGTATGTACCACCGTTTTCATCATTCGATTCATTTATCATTTATGTTCATATCTTGTGAATACGTGTGGCTGGCCTATAACACATATCAGTTGTTGGGATACTATTTACGCCATTGATATAGAATTAAAAATATATTTCCATGCATACATACATACATACATACATACATACATACATACATACATTGTCAGAGTCTAGAAGAGTGCAGTGATGCAGTGACATCGTTACGCCCGCCAGGCGACTTAGTCCCCAGCAGGGATGCCGTAACTTCGTTACGCCGCCAGGCGAGTAGTAGTTACCTGCCTGCGAGGTTTGTTGGCTGACGAGACGGCCAGCGGTCAGGCAAGGACGACGCAAGACGCACGCATGCCTCGTGAAGCCACTTCAGGTGGGAGGCAAGTTGCGAGCTATAGGGAGACCGCTCTGGGACGTCGACTCGACTGGACGCATGATGAGAGAAAGGCGTTGTGTGGTTTCTGTGCCTGAAAGTCGAGTGTCTGGACATCTTGAGAGATAGACTGTGAGCTGTATTGTGTATGTAAGTGTATTAAAGTGTAAAGTATATCTTGTAGTGATCATCGTATTGTATATGATCTGTAAATAAATCCATTGAACGTTGTGTCGTTGAGTCTCAAGTCAAATCACGTTGTACTTGTACTGTCTCACATGTGTTAGGTTAACGAGCCAAGTTTAAGACCCTGACATGTGTGGACGTGGGGGCTTTCGTCCGGCTTTGAAATGAACGTGTTTATGTGATTAACAGTTAAAACTAGAGTTTGTGAACTTAGAAATTTTGTCAAACTTTATGGTACATGTAAATGTGATTGTTGAAGGCTCATTTTGATATATTACTACATTGTTTAAACATGGAGACTAGTTGTAAACGTACAGTGCATACATATTGTTTGATCTTGTAAGCGTGTAAAACATTTGTGATTGTTGAACTTGTCACCGTTTTGACCTTGTCGACATTGTGATCTTGTCGCCATTGTGACCTTGTCGCCATCTTGTAAACTTGATGTCTATGTCCTTACTGAATGTCATCTTGATGTAAGTGATGTATCATCAATGTTGTAGAGTGTTGAGAGATATGTAGATTGTCTTTGTGAATTGAGTTGTGGAACGCAGAAAGTTTTGGGAAAGAAAGTGACTTGTGTTTTGAAAAAAAAAATTGTTGACGGACAAACTTACGACCTACAATTACACTCACCGCCATACAAACCTAATCAATACTTAGTGACAAGCAGGCACACCACATCAAATAGACGCTAATTTATTTCCTCCAAAAACAAAGCAGGTTTTCTGTACCATCTGAAACCCGTGCGCGTAGAGGTCATTTGTGTTTTCGAAGTAGCGACCCTACAGTTCCTAGCCCGATTTCCAACCGTTCTTCACCGCATCCAGGACACTTGAGTATATTTTTCTTTTCATATACTTTAGGATGCAAATTTAGGCACGTATTGTCAATAGAACACAATTGTAAATTGTTTACTTTACTAACCACTTATAACAAATTGTGTGGCTGGTATTTCATTGACATTTTCCATCATGTCGTCATTTAATGATTTCATCGATATGGGGTTAAAATTACAGTTGACAGGTGATGAGTTAACAAAGTGGAGTGAGAAGAAATACTCTGAATACCTACTAGTACAGGAGAAAGCTAATGAACGCGAAGAAAGAGCAGCTGAAAGATCATTAAAGCAAGCTGAAATGGAACGAGAAACAGAATTAAAGAAGGCAGAAATAGCAGCTCAGAGTAAGAGAGAAGAACTGGAGGTACAGTTAAAGATGAAACAACTTGATACTGAGACTGCCATTAAAAAGAGTCTAAGAAATCTGAGAGACTGGAGAAAGAAAACCAGTACAAGAAATATCAAGGTATTGTACGTAATTATACCTCGGGTGACTTCATCGCAGCCTTTACCCAAAATTTTGAGATTTTAATGGAACATTACCAGGTTCCACTGTCTGAATGGAATATTGTTTATATGAGGAGTTTATCAGGGGAGCCTCTTAAAGTCATTGAGACCATCCCCAAAGACCTCAGAAAAGATTACCATTATCTGAAAGCAAAGATTATGGCACATTTTATGTTAGATGAGGCAGGTTACAGAGAACAATTCAGCAAGTTGAGCCCAAAACCGACTCAAACGTTCTCTGATTACCTCTGCTTAGTCCGAGATATATTTACCAAATGGACTTCAGCAGCTGAAATTGACAAGAACTATCAAAGATTAGAAGACCTAATTATCAGAGACAAAATCATTTCATCCATTCCATCAGCATTTTCAAAATTTTTGCAGGAGAATGAATGCACTAGTGTAGATGAGATTGAGAGACGTGGTTCGGCTTATTACACAGCCAACAAACATTGTTTTGCCAGTGAAGCTACTGACATAAATTTTGTAGCATCGGCTAACTATGAGAAACCCTATAGTAGGCAGATACCTCATAGGCCTACATCTGAGAAGTATAAGCACTGTAATTATTGTAAACTTTCACACCATCAAGGTGAGATGTGCGACAAGAACCCCGCATATAATACTTATCTACAAAACATGGTAAACAGACAAGATAAGGAGCGTAGATCCTTCAGAAATTTGCGTAAATGTTTCCTCTGTAAGGCGTACGGACATTTCGCCATGATTGTAAAGGTAGGCAAATGACCAACAAAGCAAATGCCGCCTTGTTTGACAGTTCATCGTCAGATGAAGAACAATCAGAGAAACATCCTGTGAACTCAGCACAGGCTTTTGACATGTTTAACGCAAATAAATGTACTGTTTGTAACACCTTTTATGAAGATGGCATTTTAACATGCGGCCACTCCATTCCTATTGCCAATGAAGAAGCTAATTTGGTAGTAGATTCCAAAGGCAGGATAAACATCCATCACGGATATGTGAATGGCAAGTCTGCTACAGTCCTTCGTGACACGGGCAGTTCACTTATTGGTCTGAAGAGAACGTTCATAATGCCTACAGACTATACAGGCAGGCACGTAACATGCAGAACATTCTCAGGCAATATTGAAAAATACCCACTAGCATGGGCATATATTGAAACACCTTTCCTCACTGGGAAAGTAAAGTGCGCTGCATTAACAAACCCGGTATGTGATATTATAATTGGAAATTTACCAGAGGTGAATGATAAACCTCATGACATAACATCGCTTTGTATTGATGATAGCATAACATCACCATCAAATGTCATCATTGATAATGTTACACCACCTAATGAATGTATGGTAGCTAATGTAGCACTAAGATTTCATGATATCATTGATAACATTGTTTCATCACCATCTGATATCATTGAATGTGTGAACGCAGTAACTAGATCTACTGCTAGAGTGCAAGATGAAAGTAATCAACCTGAGGCTATACAAATGCTTAGCCCAGTATCACTACCTACTAACACCATGAAGGAAACGTTTGTAACAGCTCAAAAGGCTGATCCTTCATTGTCAAAATATTTTAATATGATCGGCCAAAAGCCAAAGGTAACCAAGAATGCAAAATGGCATTTTGCTGTGAAAAATGATATCCTCACTAGGTATTATATCAGAGGTGCCAACACAACAGAGCAAACTGTTTTGCCAACTAATTATCGTAAGCAAGCCTTACATCTTGCCCATGATATACCTCTTGCAGGGCATATGGCATACGCTAAGACCAGATCAAGATTATTGACACAGTTTCATTGGCCCAAATTTTGCAATGACATTAAACTATATTGCAGAAGTTGTGACATCTGCCAGAAACTGGTAAAAAAAGGTAAACACCCACAGGCAAAGTTACAATTTACTGACCTAGCCAGTCGACCTTTTGAGAAATTATCTGTTGACATAGTAGGCCCTCTCAATCATACAACAACTAGAGGGAATAAATATATTCTAACTGTCATTGATCAATGTAGCCGCTGGCCGGAAGCGATTCCGCTAAAGAACACAACTGCCAATGATATAATGGAAGTTTTCTTCCATATATTTTCTCGGATAGGATTTCCAGACACTATCCAATCAGATAGGGGCACTCAGTTTATCGCCGCATCTACCCAAGCTTTCACCAAAATGATGGGAGTGAAGCAATGTTTCAATTCCCCGTACCATCCGCACTCGAGTGGAATTATAGAAAAATTTAACGGCGATTTAAAGCACATGCTTGCAAAAGTCACGCAAGAGCACCCCAATAACTGGGATATATATCTACCAGCTATTCTTCTTGCTTATCGCGAGGTACCACATTCTAGTACCGGTTTCTCTCCTTTTGAACTTATCTATGGTGCCAAACCACGTGGCCCATTAACTATTTATCATCAAATGTTAACTGACTCTACTCCAGTACTTAAGCCCATATCATCATACGTATATGTTACATCATTGCGTGAAAGAATCATCAAATCTTGTATAATTGCAAAGAATGCACTAAAATTATCTGGTGCTACTTATAGACAATATGCTGACAAAGGTAACAGGACAATAACGTTGACACCTGGACAGGACGTTCTTCTTCTATTACCTAGTGACAGACACTTATTGACTGATTCTTGGCAGAGACCTTTTAAAGTGACGAGACAGATTTCACCTGTAGACTACAAGATCCAAATAAAAGACAAACACAAAATATTCCACATAAATATGCTAAGACCATATCACAACAGAGACAACGAACAAGACGATACAACAGCTTGTACAGTTATAATAGACCATGAAGATGACGAGGCTAGTGACGAAATTCCAACACCTGCATTAGACACGACAAATTGCTTGAAGGAGATCAAAATCAACCCAAAGTTAACTCAAGCAGAAACAGACAGTTGCAAACAGCTAATACAACAGTACAACACCATCTTCTCCAACAACCCAGGACAAACAGAATTAGTACAGCATCACATCACACTCACGTCAAACACACCCATAAAATGCAGACCATACACCATTCCATTACATTACAAAGAACACTTACATCAGGAGATCATTAACTTAGAGAAAAACAACATCTTAAGACGATCCCAATCAGACTTCTCATCTCCAATGGTCATAGTACGCAAAAAGGACAACACAATAAGACTATGTGTCGACTATAGAAAGCTAAACAAAATAACCCTTCTAGATTGGGAGCCGATGGCAAACTCTGACGATCTACTGACAGAACTGACAGACGCTAGGTTCTTTACGAAGGTAGACATGACTAAAGGATATTGGCAAATAGCAGTAGACGAACAGAGCAGACATCTGACAGCTTTTGCCACACCTTGGGGACTGTACGAATGGTGCAAACTTCCATTTGGGCTTGTCAATGCCCCAGCAACATTCGTACGCATGACTCGACTTTTACTGGTAGACATTCCTAATATTATTTGCTATATTGACGACATCTGTGTTCACACAGAGACGATGACAGACCACATAAAGACATTAGAACAGACATTTGAAAGTATTAGTAAGCACGGACTGACGGTAAAGCCCTGAAAAGTAGACATAGCCTACCAGGAAATATCCTTCTTGGGGTACAAAATATCCAATGGCTTTGTCACGACAGACGATAACATTGTGTCCAAAATACTACAACTCTCACTTCCGACTACGAAAAAACAAGTCAGAAGTTTGTTGGGACTGATAAATTATTACAGGCAGTTCATCCCTGATTTTTCTGAACTGACCGAAGTATTTACTAACTTACTAACAAAAGATAAACCGGAGAAAATTGTAAGCAATGAATGCCTAAAATTTGCATTCCAAAAAGTATTAGCATGTTTTTCTGATAATAGCTTAAATAATATTATCCTGAAATTACCCAATCTCCATTTATCTTTCAGATTGCGTACAGACGCGAGCTCCGTGGCGATTGGAGCAGTCTTGTTGCAAGAGCATAACAACGTACTTCACCCTGTGTACTTCGTATCCAGGAAACTGAAACCCAGAGAACGGGCTTGGTCAATACCTCAGTTGGAAGCCCTAGCTTTAGTGTTGGGTATAACAAAATTGTCCAGATTCCTTCTAGGACGCCATTTCATTGTGGAGTCTGACAGCAGCCCTTTGCGATTTATAAATTCAGGTGTACCTTCAAACCAGATGGTAGCGCGCTGGTCTCTTAAGCTCCAAGATTACAGCTTCGAGGTTTGACATATCCCAGGCAGAACCAACATCATAGCCGATCTTTTGTCCCGTTGTCCGACCGACCCAGTAAGCACCAATGTCTGAGTGCAGCGTAAAATACGCTCAGACCAACACAGCCATCCATCAGTTAATATTTTTTTTTCCCATTTACAAAAAGCTGTGTAAAGTCTACTATGTGATGTGATAGGGGTTACTCCCAATATATATAGTGTTCTTATTTTACTAAGTAATGTAGTGATTGTCGTGTATAATTGTGTAGTGTGTGGTAGAATGCGAACTTTATTAATTGTATATAGTACAAAAGAGAACAGTGCCACATTCGCTCAAAAAACTTACCGTAAGCGAACTATCCAATTTGACAGTGGTATCTCCGCGTTTGGAACTTTCCAGTGATATTTTAACTCCGTGTGCGAAAGTGTGACCTAAACATTGACAGCTACACCACTGCAGTCAATCGAAATCCAGAAAGTTTTACAGTGAAACATCCAACACATGAACTATTAGAACATTGTACATTCCGTGACTACATCAGACCGGAACAAGTGTGTTCTACAAGTTTCAACATCAGCTGTTTGGCGTTCGTGTGTACTTCCGGATTAGTTAGAAATTTAGAGCAAAATTAGCAGACGACATACAAAAGTTTAAAAAGCTATGACGATTCTAAAATCTTTAG
>JACEFZ010005729.1:330000-332500 GCA_014155875.1 Cepaea nemoralis
CTGGCCTGCAGGAGACTCGCCTAACTGAGGAAGTGTCACGCAGGGAAAACAATTACACCTTTTTTTTGGAAGGGAAGAGGGCAGGCAGAAAAAAGGCAACATGGTGTGGGCTTTGCAGTGAAGAATTCGCTACTGGGAATGATTGATATCCCAGCTGGAAGTAATGAAAGATTATTATCACTGCACTTGGCAACCTCTTGTGGATTTGCCACCATTCTCACTGCATATGCACCGACACTCGCTTCTTCTGATGATGTGAAGGATACGTTCTATGAGCAGCTAGACTCTGCGATCAAGGCAGTTCCAAAATCCGACTACATTTATATGCTCGGTGATTTCAATGCTCGTGTGGGCAAGGACTCGAGTTCATGGCCAGTGTGCCTTGGAAAATACAACATCGGTCGCATGAATGATAATGGGCAAAGGCTGCTTGAGCATTGCACTAGAAATGACCTATGTATTACAAACTCCTTTTTTAAAACAAAAGAGATGCATAAGGTCACATGGAAACATCCAAGATCCAGCCATTGGCATCAGCTGGACTTCATTATCACATGGAGACAACATCTGAACCATACATCATTAACTCGAAGTTACCACAGTGCTGACTGTTATACAGATCATTCTTTGGTTGTTGCAAGGGTTAGACTGAGACCAAAGAGAATCTACACAGCTAAACACAAGTCTAACGCCAGGATTAATATTACTAACACTCACGATCCTGGAAACCGCTTTGAATTTCAACAGCAACTTGAAGACGCTTTCAATGATACATCAGAAAATTGTATAGTAAATGATAAATGGAGTAAACTTAAGGAAACTATTTATAAAACAGCGGTAGGGGTTTACGGCACTGTGGATCATAAGAGGCAGGACTGGTTTGCGGCAAACAGCCAGATACTGCAGCTCTTGATTGATAAAAAGAAGATAGCTCTCTTAAGAAACAAGGAAAGACCAACGCGAGTGAGCTGAAGCAAGCGAGGAAGGATGTAGAAAAGGCTGCCAGGCAGTGTGCGAATGACTATTGGATCAAGTTATGTGAGTCCATTCAAATCGCAAGTGATAAGGGAAACATCAGAAGCATGTATGAAGGGATAAAGAAAGCCTGTGGTCCAATGATCAAAAGAAGTGCACCGCTGAAAACATTGACTGGAGAAATCATCACTGATAAGAAACAGCAGATGGATAGATGGGTCGAGCACTATTTAGAGCTTTACTCAAGTGAGACCAAGCTAGCGGATGATGCCCTCAACGCCATAGAGGCCCTGCCAACTCTTGACCACCTGGACACACTTCCCACTATAACAGAAGTTAAGTGTGCTATAAATGAGCTTGCATCTGGCAAGGCTCCAGGTAAGGATGGGATTCCAATAGAGGTAATCAGGAGTGGGCAAGACACACTCGCTCTACAGATCCACCAGCTAATAGAGCTATGCTGGCGAGAAGGACAAGTCCCACAGGATTTCAAAGATTCAAACATCATAACGCTATACAAGAACAATGGAGATCGGAGCGACTGTAACAACTATAGGGGTATCTCACTTCTGTGTATTGTTGGGAAAGTATTTGCCAGAATTGTCCTGCACAGACTTCAAGTCCTGGGAGATCAAGTCTACCCCGAATCACAGTGCGGCTTCCGTCAGAACCGGTCTACCATTGATATGATATTCTCATTGTGACAGATGCAAGAAAAATGCCGTGAACAAAATCAGCCACTGTGTGTTGCCTTCATCGACCTCACAAAGGCATTCGATTTGGTCAGTCGTGAGGGTCTGTTCAAAGCACTAAAGAAGATTGGCTGCCCACCAACTCTTCTGTCCATTGTGGAATCGTTCCACACAGGCATGAAAGGTATAATCAAGTTTGATGGCTCAACTTCAGAAGAGTTTGAAATCAAGAGTGGAGTTAAGCAAGGTTGTGTACTATCCCCCACCCTCTTTGGGATATACTTTTCACTTCTACTGAAATATGCCTTTCGTGATCAGGATGACGGTATATACATTCACTCACGCTCAGATGGTGGCCTCTATAATGCTCAGAGATTGAAGGCCAAGACACAAATTAGCAGGGTACTAATCAGAGAGTTGCTTTTTGCGGATGATGCTGCGATTACGACCCACTCTTAGGAAGAATTACAATATCTACTATCTGCATTCTCCAATGATTGTTCTGAATTTGGTTTCACAATTAACAAAAAGAAGACACAGATTATGTCACAAAGTGCACATGTTGTACCATCAAATTTTATTGACGACGCCGAACTGGAGATAGTAGACCATTTTACATATCTAGGATCAGAGGTAAATAGCAAATTATCCCTCGATCAAGAAATCAACATCAGGATTGGCAAGGCAGCAACAACAATGAACATGTTAGCAAAAAGAGTCTGGGAGAATAGGAAGCTTACTGCCAAAACAAAAGTCCTCGTCTACCAAGCCTGTGTCCTTCGTACTCTTTTTTATGGCAGTGAAACCTGGACAACTTACTCACGCCAAGAGAA
>JACEFZ010005729.1:340000-470000 GCA_014155875.1 Cepaea nemoralis
GTAAAAGTTATTTCAAGGGGCATAACTTTTCTGTATAACTTATAGTCATATTGTGGCATCGTTTTCAAAAATTTATAAACTCTTTGTCTATAGTTATATACCGGCATATGAGTTATAATAAACAATGATACAATCTTTAAGGCATTTTCAAAGTTTTCATAAAAATAATGCATAATGCATAACATTGTAACTCATCTTTTTATGCTTAAAGAATAAATAAATAATAGTTACCTTATCTCTATCAAGTTTGAAGATGTTATATTTCTTTACACTGTTGCCAACTCTAAGAAGACATGGAACAACTTCAGCCATTATTAAATCTACAGGCATATGCGTTATATTCCTCCTCCTCCTCTCCCCTCCTCCACCTCCTACCCTCTTCCTCTTCCCCTCCCCCTCCTCCATCCTCCACCTCTTTCCTCCTCCTCCCTCTTCCTCCCTCTTCCTCCTCCTGCCTTCTCGCCCTCCTCCCTTCTCCTAATCACTCCTCTTCCTTCCTCCTCCCTTCTCCTCCTCTCTCCTCCTACTCCCTCCTCCTCCCTCCTCCTCCTACGTCCTCCCCTTCCTCCCTCCTCCTCCTTCTCCTCCCTCCTCCTCCTTCTCCTGCATCTTCCTCCCTCCTTCTCCTCCCTCCTCCTCCCCTCCTCCTCCCTCTTCCTTCATCTCCTCCTCCCTCCTCCTCATCCCTTCTCCTCCTCCCTCCTCATCCTCGCTCCTCCTCCCTCCTCCTCCTCACTCCTCCTCCCTTTACCTCCTTCCTCCTCCTCCTCCCTCCTCCTCCTCCCTCCTCCTCCCTCCTCCTCCTCCCTCCTCCTCCCTCCTCCTGCCTCCTCCTCCCTCTACCTCTTTCCTTCTCCTCCCTCCTCCTCCTCCCTCCACATCCCTCCTCCTCCCTCTTCCTCCTCCCCCTCCTTCTCCTCCCTCCTCCTTCTGCCTCCTCCTTCTCCCTCCGCATCCTCCCTCCTCCTCCTCTTTCCTCCTCCTCCCTCCTCCTCCCTCCTCTTTCCTCCTCCTCCTCCCTCCTCCTCCCTCCTCCTCCTCCATCTCCCTCCTCCTCCTCCATCTCCCTCCTCCTCCCTTTCCTCCTCCCTCCTCCTCCTGTGTTCTTCTCCTCCCTCCTCCTCCTTCCTCCTCCCTCTTCCTCCTCCCTCCTCCGACTCCTCCCTCTTCCTCCTCCCCTCCTCCTCCCTCCTCCTGCCTAATCCCTCATCCTCCTCCTTCCTCCTCCTCTCTCCTCCTCCTAATCCCTCCTCCTCCCTACTACTCCTCCTCCTTCCTCCTCCCTCCTCCTCCTCTCTCCGCCTATCTCTTCCTCCCTCCTACTCCTCCCTCCTCCTCCCTCCTCCACCTCCCTCTTCCTCCTCCCAGCTCCTACTCCTCCTTTTTCATCTTCTTCTGCTGCTGCTGCCGCCGCTCCATTTATCCAAGTTAATTGTTTGGGAAGATGTAAAGATCTTTCAAGTGCTCTTTCTAATGCTTTTTGTAAGTTGGTCTTCGTTTATCTAAGGTTGTTCTAACTGCAACCAATAACAGACAAACAGACAGACAGACAGACAGACAGACAGACAGACAGACAGACAGACAGACAGACAGACAGACAGACAGACAGACAGTCGGAAACGGGAACTTATATGACTACTTATATGAATTAAATGAGATGCTCCCCATCAGGGGCTGGACGAAGCCGGGCCGGATCAGACAGACAGACAGATAGACAGACAGACAGATAGATAGTCGGGAACGGGAACGGGAGCTTATATGACTACTTATATGAATTAAATGAGATGCTCCACACCAGGAGCTGGGCGATGCCGGGTCAGACAGACAGACAGACAGACAGACAGACAGACAGACAGACAGACAGACAGATAGTCGGTAACGGGAACGGGAACTTATATGACTACTTATATGAATTAAATGAGATGCTCCCCATCAGGGACTGGGCGAAGCCGGGCCGGATCAGACAGACAGACAGACAGATAGACAGACAGACAGACAGATAGATAGTCGGGAACGGGAACGTGAGCTTATATGACTACTTATATTAATTAAATGAGATGCTCTACACCAGGAGCTGGGCGATGCCAGGCCGGGTCAGACAGACAGACAGACAGACAGACAGATAGTCGGTAACGGGAACGGGAACTTATATGACTACTTATATGAATTAAATGAGATGCTCCCCACCAAGGACTGGGCGAAGCCGGGCCGGGTCAGCTAGTATTAGATAATGGTGTGACACTTGTTATTATTCATTCATTCAGTAGCATGTCCTTTGCAGAACCTCGCTCCCATAACAACCCTTCGGAAAACCTCCCGATCATGAGCAAGATGTCCTGCGTTCCATACACCCATCTGGAGATCATCCGCCACATCCTGCACCCATCTTCTCTTTGGCCCTCCTCTTCCTCTCTTCCCAGGCATATACCCTTCCATTATTGTTCTCTCCAAACTTTTGTGACGTTTCAAGTGACCAAAATACTTCAATTTTCTTTGTTTTATCGTCTTTAAAAGCCAACCCTCCTCAATATTCAATTCTTGAAGTATGGATGCATTTGTTCCTTTCTTTACCCAAGATATTCTTAGAACTCGTCTATAACTTTTATATTCAAAGGCGTTTATGCGCTGTTCAGCTTGCTTAGTAAGTGTCCATGTCTCACAGGCGTATGTTGCAATGGGAAAGATGCATGCTCTTAAAAATCTAATTTTTGTAGTTCTGTCTGTCCCACTCCATAATTTATTCAGCTGTTTTAGTCTTTGAAGAGCAATGGATAGTCGCCGTTTAATTTCTTTCATTGTGTCACCGTTATTGGTAATCAATGACCCAAGATATTCAAAATGTTCCACCACCTCCAATTTTCCACCATTAATGTATATTTCTTTCTCCATAGTAGTAATGTATGCATTATCTTTGTTTTTGCTATGTTAAGATATAAGTTGTGATTTTCACTATTCAATTGGATTGAGGCTATTAGGTTTTCTATGTCATTCTGTGTTGTGGATAGTAATACATAGTAATATGTCATGACCGCCGATATTTAGGGCATCATATAGCTCCCTGTTTATATCATCTCTTACATTTCTTATTATATTTTCGGCGTACAGGTTAAACAAATAGGGTGACAGCACACATCCCTGACGGACTCCTTGCTTGATGCAAACAAATCTGATGTCTCGCCATCTATTCTAACTGTTGCTTGTTGGTCTAGATAGAGCATTTTTATGAGTTGTACTACATGTGATGGAAAGCCCATATTCCTCGTGATTTTCTAAAGTTTCTGATGTTGTACACAATGAAATGCCTTTGAATAATCCACAAAACATGAGAATAGGTTTACATTAAATTCTCTGCACTTATCTATTATTAAACGCATGTTGAATATGTGATCTCTTTTTTTCCTCTTCCTTGTCTAAATCCAGCTTGAACCACGTTAATCTCTTCTTCCATTTTCTTACGAAGTCTTCCCATTATGAATTTTAATAGAATTTTACATGCATGACTGATCAGGGCAACAGTGCTATAGTTGGTGCATAATTTCAGGTTGTCCTTTTTTGGTATTGGAATGAAAATAGTTCTCTTCCGATCTTTTGGCCATATACCATATTTCCAAATCTTTGTACATAATGCATGATATATGTGTATGCTTTCTTCTCCACCCGCTTTAATTAGTTCAGCTGGTATCTCATCACATCCAGGTGATTTACAATTCTTCAGGTTCTTTATAGCCCGAGCAATTTCATCTAATGAGGGTTCAGGTTCTGTCTGTGCTGTCATTGGCTCATGTATCTCATTCATATCCTCACTGTCACTCATATCATACATTCCACTGCAGTACTCCTGCAATCTTTCTAGAATTTGCCTAGATTCTGTTAAGGTATTTCCCATCTTGTCACAGATAACATTCCATTGAGGTTGAAAATTTCTTGTCAGTAACTTAATTTCTTTGAACATTTCATAATCTCTTCCAGTCTTATGATATTGCTCTATTCTGGTACAGCAATCTTGTATATATTGATTTTTGTCCTTTCTTGTGTTCTTTCTTCTTTCTCGAGTTAAATATTTATACTTTACTAGCTGACCCGGCCCGGCATCGCCCAGTCCCTGGAGGGGATCTATCTATCTATCAGTCTGTCTGTCTGTCTGTCTGCTTGTTTGTCTATCTGTCTGTCTGGCTAACCCGGCCCGGCTTCACCCAATCCCTGGTGGGGAGCATCTCATTTAATTCATATACGTAGTCATATAAGCTCCCGTTCCCGACTATCTGTCTGTCTGTCTGTCTGTCTGTCTGTCTATCTGTCTGTCTGTCTGACCCGGCCCGGCTTCACGCAGTCCCTGGTGGGGAGCATCTCATTTAATTCATATCCATCCATCATGTGCCATGCCGGTAAGCGTGGGCGGTCATGTTCTGCCATCTCACTCGATCAACAGAGTCGTGGATCAGTTCCGTGTTTCTGTCTCGACCATGCCACAAGGCCAAGCCATCCAGATACTTGTTTCTAGGTCTTCCCCTTGGTCTGTTCCCCTCGATCTTACCAGTTGTCACCAAGTTCTCCAAATCATTTCTTCTCATAACATGCCCAAAAAATTGTGACTGTCTACGTCTAATGTCTCTGATCAGTTTACGATCTTAATTTGTTTCTTGAAGGACTTGTTCATTGGTCTTTCTGGCTGTCCATGGTATTCTTTGCATTTTCCTCAGAAACCACATTTCTACAGCCATCAGATGTTTTTCAGCCTGGCTGCTCATTGTCCAAGTTTCACATCCATATAAAAGTACAGGTTCTATGTAGCATCTCAACACTCTTTTTCTCGTTTCAATTGACATCTTTTTATTGGTCAGTATGTTTTTCATCTTGCTAAAGGCTACTTTTGCCATGGCGATCCTTGTTCTAATCTCTTCAAGGCATCTCCCATCAGATGTTATTACTGTTCCCAGATAATTGTACCTATTCACTTGTTGAAGAATATTCCCATTTACTTGTATATTACACTGTGGTATTTCGTTCTTCCTAGTGACGACCATAATCTGTGTCTTTTTACAATTTAATGCTAACCCTTGTTGTTCACTGTGTGTAACAACCGCATCTACTAAATTTTGCAGATCCTGTTCATTGTCTGCAATCAAGACTGTATCATCTGCATATCTAATGTTATTGATGCATCGTCCCCCAATGTTGATTCCTTCCATATTTTCAATATTTCTGAAAATATTTTCACTGTACAGGGAAAACAGATCTGGAGACATTACACATCCCTGTCTCACACCTCTCTTAATAGGCTGATATTGGCTTACTTCATTATCAACTCTTATGGCAGCTTGTTGTTTCCAATATATGTTTTTTACAAGTCTAATTCATCTCATTTAATTCATATACGTAATCATATAAGCTCCCGTTCCCGACTATCTGTCTGTCTGTCTGTCTATCTGTCTGTCTGTCTCTCTGAGTCGGCCCGGCTTCACCCAGTCCCTGGTGGGGAGCATCTCATTTAATTCATATAAGTAGTCATATAAATTCCCGTTCCCGACTATCTATCTGTCTGCCTATCTATCTGACCCAGCGTGGCCAAAAGTTTAGAAGAGAACTATCTTCATTCCAATACCAAAAAAGGCAACCTGAAATTATGCACCAACTATAGAACTGTTGCCCTGATCAGTCATGCAAGTAAAATTCTATTGAAAGTCATAATGGGAAGACTTCGTAAGAAAATGGAAGAAGAGATTAACGTGGTTCAAGTTGGATTTAGACAAGGAAGAGGAACAAGAGATCACATTTTCAACATTAATAATAGATAAGTGCAGATAATTTAATGTAAACCTATTCTCATGTCTTGTGGATTATTCAAAGGCATTTGATTGTGTACAGCATCAGAAACGTTGGGAAATCATGAGGAATATATGCTTTCCATCACATTTATTACAGCTCATAAAAATGCTCTATCTAGACCAACAAGCAGCAGTTAGAATAGATGGCGAGACATCAGATTGGTTTGACATCAAACAAGCAGTCCGTCAGGGCTGCGTGCTGTCACCCTATTTATTTAACCTGTACGCTGAAAATATAATGAGAAATGTAAGAAATGATATAAACAGGGAGCTATATGGAGCCCTAAATATCGGCGGTCATGTCATACCAGAGATTCGATGTATTACTATCCACAAAACAGAATGGCATAGAAAACCTAATAGCCTCAACCCAATTGAATAGTGAAAATCACAACTAATATCTTAACATAGCAAAAACAAAGATAATGCATACATGCAAAGCTACTATGGAGAAAGACATATACGTTAATGGGGGAATATTGGAGGTGGTGGAAAATTTTGAATATCTTGGGTCACAGGTTACTAACAATGGTGACACAATGACAGAAATTAAACGGCGACTATCAATTGCTCTTCAAAGACTAAAACAACAAAATATATAATGGAATGGGACAGACAGAACTACAAAAATTAGAATTTTAAGAGCATGCATCTTTCCCATTGCTACATACGCCTGTGAGACATGGACACTTACTAAACAAGCTGAACAGCTCATAAATGCCTTTGAATATAAATGTTATAGACGAGTTCTAAGAATATCTTGGGTAAAGAAAAGAACAAATGCATCCATACTTCAAGAATTGAATATTGAAGAAGGTTGGCTATTAAACACGATAAAACAAAGAAAATTGAAATGTTTTGGTCACTTGAAACGTCACGAAAGATTGGAGAGAACAATAATGGAAGGATATATGCCTGGGAAGAGAGGAAGAGGAAGGCCAAAGAGAAGATGGGTGCAGGATGTGGCGGATGTTCTCCAGATGGGTGTATCAGACGCGGGACATCTTGCTTATGATAGAGAGGATTTCCGGAAGGTTGTTATGGCAGCGAGGTTCTGCAAAGGACATGCTACTGAATGAATGAAGGGGGTGGGGGGGGGGGGGGGGTGGGGGGGAATCTGTACTGAGATAGTATTCGAATAACTTGCGATTATATGTATAGGGATCGGTGATGTCTTTGATTTCTTGTGGAAGATTGTTCCACATCTGAGCTGCAGAATACGTTAAGCTTGTTTTGAATAAGTCAGTCCTAGGCTTCGGAATATGTAATATATTTACATGATATTACATGATTACATAATATATTTCTGATGTAGGATTTTGTGAATTATTTTGGCATTATTGAAAAGCAGGCGTTTGCGGAGTGGTAGTAACTGAAGGCGTTTATGCAGGCTAGGATTGTCAGATAAATGTTTGCTATTAATTAAAATCATTGCCTTTTTCTGGAGGGAGTAAAGTGGCTTGGTGCTTGAATTAGAGCAACCGTTCCAGATTGTAGGGCAGTAGTCAAAATGTGTCTGTATGTGAGAAGTATAGAATATTTGCCTTGTGTCCGTATCAAGACAATTTTTAATTTTGGCGAATTGATAGACATTTTTTCGCTATTTGTTTAATGATGGCTTAAGCGTGGGAATTAAAGGTTAGGTTTCTATCAATGATTAGGCCTTATGTTTTGTGCTCAATTACACTTTCTACTGGCATGTTGTCGATGTTGAATTGAAGTGATGTGTGTGAATTTAGAGTTTGAAGTCTTTGTCTGGTTGTTAATAACATTGATTTTGTTTTAGTGATGTTAATTTACGTACGGTTTGCATAGCTCCACCTAACAACATTATTTAATTCTTGTTGCAACGACGACTCCAGCAAATTGCAATTTTCAGCGTTTGTATACACTGTACAGTCGTCTGCAAATAGATCGCAGAACGACAAAAGGTGGATCGTTAATATACATGGCAAATAATAGAGCCTTGTGGTACTCCAATATTGAAGGTGGTGGTTTGAGACAGAGATTTATTGTGTGATACTACTTGCTTTCTGTTTGATAGAAAAGATGTTATTAGAGTGACTACATTAGGGTCAATTTTCATTCTCTAGTTTTTTAAATTAAAATAACATGGTCTATCATATCAAATGCTTTCCTGAAATCAATAAACACAGATCCACATAGACTGTTGTTGTTTATATTCTGGTGCCAATTTTCTATCATGTTGTTTAAGGCCGTATGGTAAGAATATTTAGGTCGAGATCCTGATTGACTGTCAACAATAAGCTTGTTGCGAACTAAACACTATAATGTTACTTTATGGATGTGTTTTTCTAGTGGTTTAGATAGTGATGACGATAAGGAAATGGATCTGTAATTGTTAGGGAAACCATTGTCCAATGAACCAGATGTAATAAGAGGGTACACTTTAGCGATTTTGAAAGCTGATGGAAAGTGGCCTTTGGTGAGACACTGATTATATACACAGGTTAGTGATATACAGATCACTGGGTATCACAACGGAGAATCCAGTAGCTGATTCAATCTAGACCAGATGAAATTGTATTTTTAAGGTTACTGAGGTAAGTGAAAACTTCAGTGATTGTCATTAGCGGTATGTCGGAAAGAATATCCCAGGAGCATCTATTCCCGCAAAAAGGATGACAGTAAAGATAAGTTGCAAGGAGAATTTGGTACTGAAGCCTTCAACTGATCTACGTCAGTTTGAAAAAAAAAATTGCAGAATTGGTCACATGTAATATGATTTGCTGGTAAAGAATTTGGGAAGTTATACTTGTTATACCCACGCATTCCGGCATGGCACATGATTGATTGATTGATACTTGTTTGTCAAGGTGTTAATTGCCTTCTGTCAGAGTCCTAACTACTAGCTCCGTTTGGCTCACTGGACTTGGACAGGCAAATTACAACATCTACGTAACATACACTAATAACACATGAATGCAATCGGAAACTGGCAGGAGCTATCTCCTGAACAATCATTTATTACACTATAATACAAGCTGACAACATGGTCGCACTTCACGCTCAAACAATCGTTCACCACCAACAGCCACTCGCTAACTCACAATGGCGATCTTTACACTGTCGCCCGCATAATCATTCACAATCACAACTTCACATTATTCCGCACAACCACAGTTAGTACATTCCTCGAATATCAATACACAACGTTCATCTCCATCTCCCGTCACAAATACTATCGTTCTATCGTTCTCTAGATCTCCACACGACCGTCTCTATTCGCTGCCTCACACACACTGACTCTCCTCTCGTTGACCTTCCCACATCACGTGGCTCTGTTCACGGGCTTCTTGCCTGACCGTCCGCTAGCCAAACCGTGGTGTCTCTTACTGCCCTTTACCTCAGCTATGCTTACACTGACTCTCGCTTACATACCGGCACTTACATTCTTCCTTACACATATAAGACCATGACACTCTCCCCCCGCACAACCAATGTGGCACTTACTCTTGGAAATGTGACACATTCTGTTGTTGTTACTCTTGGTCCATCTTTCTAACCTTGTCAGGGGATTATATGATCATAAGTATGCGTCCCTTTTTGCTCTAATCTTTTCCGAGATTAACTTCCAATATTGTTCTCTCTTTTTCAGTATTGAGGTTTCTCTCAAGGTTTTGTCGTGGTCTGACAAATGTTCTGGTTGGGTGTACTTGTCATACCTCGTTATATTATTCAACCACCACTCCGTGACATTACATTCTGTTTATATTTCTCAATCGATTGTCTGTGCATTCTCATCTCATAGTTATTGTAGCTATGCTGGTTTAAGGATTCTCCATTGGGTTACGCCTCAAATAAGGCTACAACTTCCTCTTACAGCATTCTTAAATTTACTCTCTATTCAGACGTGGTTCCCCTCGTCTATAGTTAATGCACACTACTCGATTCTTTATGAGCACGCTATGTCAATGTTGTGGTCATGGTTCGAATATACTTCATGTATGTTATAGTCCCCCTTACCTCATCTTATGTCGGACCATGAGTTGTTTCCCTTTTTGAGCACACCTCGTTTACTGTTATGGAGATTTGTTATTAATCTCTTTGGTTAGCATCACCTTGTTAGTATGTTCTTTCTTGTCACCATCTTCTGATGTTAATTCTGTACCGCTATTGCTAAGCGTCATTCGTCGGGCTATCCAGCATTCGCGAAGGCAAATTTGGTAACATTCGCGCACTGGGATTGCCAGGCGTTGATTCTCAGCATTACCACTTATTCTATTCGCCACTATACTTACGCTCATATGTACATATCACATTATAACAATACAACCTAATATAATAATAAAATTAGACATTGGATGTCATACAGTTAATACATATACAATAAAATATACATCGTGGATGCCTTCATGCACATATAGGATACTGTTCTTGTCCTGTGAAAGTTATGCACACGTAATTAAATCACTCGTGTTCAATGTTCCCTGCGGTGCTGGAATGTTTGGCATGTCTTCTCTCTCATACGATTATTGACGTCTTCTGTATATCCTGATATTGTCTTTTCTTCTGTATAGTGATCAACACTTTTCACCCAAATTTGGATAATTTGCAAGTCTGTTCTGTAAAATTGCTGGAATTCACACGTATAAAACACGAATTAATTAAGTTCAGTGGCCTTAATTTTGAGTGTGGCCATGGTGCGTCTGTCTGTGACTGTTTTTGCCGTAGTTTGTAGGTTGGCATCTGGTTCATTAAACTGATCACCGGAAATGAATGTCTGTACTTGTGAAGCTGTCGTCGTTGTTAGTCGATTTCAAAAGGTGAATTCTGTAGATACTCGTTTGAAACAAAGTCAATATGGGTATATCTTACTTTTAGATACCTGAAATCACATGTTGAGTCTTACTGTTATGTTGATGACAATTTTCACGTTGAAGGAACGTTTATGTTGGTCTGTACAATGGAGTGTGCTAGTATCATAGCGCTGGAGTCGTACAGCAGACATGGCAACTCTGGAGTTACTCGATCTAAGGATATAAAGTGGGTTACGGTTAACATTTTTCGAAGCGTGGGGATTTTCAAATTTCATGTTGAGATCATTTTGAGTGCTATCTCCAAACCTGCACTCGTACATGTGTGTATACATTCAATAGTTCAACCAATAATAATACACCATGTATAGTTTTGAAATGTAATCGTGCATGTTTGTATGCTTTTCTGCAATTTGTGTATATTTTCCAAAATATGTAGGGTAATTTGTTGCTGATTTTTGTCAGTAATTCCACCGACTGATGATTTACATTGTTCAGCATAAGTATGTGTTTGAGTTGATTTGAAAAAGAATTTATCAGTGGTAACAATAACTTTGGTTCAACAGTAATAATATAAGTAACAAAGTTTGCTGGTTTGTCATGAGTAATATCATCTGTGTTGCGTCATGATGATGTGTGAATAAAAATGATGAAGTCAGTTGTTTTGTATTTACACTGAGTAGTGCGAGTATAACTATCCACTGTGTGCACTTGGGTATGTGTGTAGTTAACAGGGAGTACAGGAGGTATAGTATATACCATGATGATTTGTGATCTTTCCTCGCTGTTGTGAACTGTTTGTTTTCTGCACCTTTCTTATTGTGATGATACACACCAGTTTCTGTTTTTTCTTGTTTTGAGATGGTAATCAAGTTGGTATGGTGTGGTACTTTGGTCTGTTCATCATGTTGTTGTATGATGAGTGGTGTAGTTAAGGCAGTGCTTGTTATGGTGTTGACTTTTTGCCCTGTGTGAGTTTTGGACTCTGTGTAGTCTGTCACATTTAATACATTTCCAATTAATAAATCACAACATGGATTGTCTAATAAAGCACAAGTTACTCTGCCTGATAGGAAAGGTGATTTTATATTGGCCCATGCCATAGGATATTTCTCTAATGTTCCTGAAACAGTTCTGCAATAGATGTACTCATCTAGGTAGTCTTTAGGATCAGCTAGGGTCTTCCGAAGACCGATAAGACAGGACCCTGTGTCGCGTACACATGTGCATACTGTGTCATTGATGTATCCCTCATGGAATGTTAGTTTTCCTAACGACAGTCTTGAGGGTTTGTTCATTTCCTCACTTTCTTGTTGAGTATTGTTCTCTTTACATAAGGAATGAGGTAGAGTGATGTTAACAACATTATTAAAATATGGTACAAAGTCTGATGGGTAAAACTCAGTCTGTTCTGAATTTGCAGTGGTTGGTCTTGTTTTTGTCTCTCTAATGTTCACTTTTTCTAAGTTCTTTGCTGAACTGTCTGTTGTAATGTTTATGGCTGCATTTGCTTTTGCTATCTGTATTCTTTTTACTCCCTCACATTCAAAACGTCTGTGGCCATAAGCAAGGCAAAAATGACATTTTGTTCTATATTTCCTTTGGTTTACCTTCCCCAGTTTTTGTGCTATAATAGTATTTAGGTATTCTTGATAAGTGGGATTCTTATCGCATATTCCATTTTCTGTATGTGGAGTGCTACAATGTTTGCACAGTACTGGTTTTGTTTTCTGTGGTTTGTTTTGACAATCTGTGGCTGCAGATGCTGTTGCTTTCACAGTACTTTTCTGCTGAGTGTTCTTAACCAGGTTCAAACTTTGATTATAATATTCGCGGCATTTTTCTAGTAAGTTTTTGATAGGTTCTGTTTTGTGTTCTTCTAAATATTTTCCGCATTCGGCTGGTAGTGTTGCTTTTAGTTTTTCTATTAGCAAGAAATTTATTACTCCTTGATTGTTGTCTGAATGTTTAATTACCAATATTAGTTTTCTGAAAGATTCTTCTAATTCCCTTATATACTGGGTGAATGACTTGTCTGTGGCTGGTTTCACATTTTGTAATTCTACTTTTAGAGTTTCAAAAGAGGTTAGATAGTGTTTTAATATCCTTGTTTTATAATATTGATAGTCTTCGCTTGACATATCTGGTATGATCTCTTCAAGTTTTTTGTATTTTATTGGTACGTATGCTCTGTACCATTTTCCCCAATGAAATTCTGGGAGTTTGTAATCTTGCATTTTCTTTTAAAATTTTTGTGTCCAATCATGCATTAAGTCATGGTTTATATTACAAGCTGCTTTGTCTTGTGCCTGTGTATTATCAAAAAAATCTTGCAAACTTTTGTATTGATTTGTGCCCCAAAAATATGCTTGGTATTCATGCTCCGACATTTTTTTATTAATTAATATTCAAATCTACTCGTGATGGTATTTATACAAGCAAATCAAAGAATGCCGATTTGGGTACTTAGCAATCAAAATTAATCAACTTATCTTTATCTGCTGACTACTCGAACTCTTGATGTACAGGAACGAGATTCTCGTGCTGGTTACCGTTGACCGGTTCTGATTACGTCGGTCGCTTTGTAGAATTGAAACCTGCTGTGGAAAGAAATGATGTTATTTTCGTTCTGACTCTATTAACACATCTTTAATTTACAATTTCTTATACATATTATGCAATAGGTCTTCTTCTTCTTTACAAAAGTAGCGTTCTTTTGTGCGTTTTACATGGGCATGTGGTTCATGTGTACTTCTGACACCATTATACCTGTCAGAGTCCTAACTACTAGCTCCGTTTGGCTCACTGGACTTGGACAGGCAAATTACAACATCTACGTAACATACACTAATAACACATGAATGCAATCGGAAACTGGCAGGAGCTATCTCCTGAACAATCATTTATTACACTATAATACAAGCTGACAACATGGTCGCACTTCACGCTCAAACAATCGTTCACCACCAACAGCCACGCGCTAACTCACAATGGCGATCTTTACACTGTCGCCCGCATAATCATTCACAATCACAACTTCACATCATCCCGCACAACCACAGTTAGTACATTCCTCGAATATCAATACACAACGTTCATCTCCATCTCCCGTCACAAATACTATCGTTCTATCGTTCTATCGTTCTCTAGATCTCCACACGTCCGTCTCTATTCGCTGCCTCACACACACTGACTCTCCTCTCGTTGACCTTCCCACATCACGTGGCTCTGTTCACGGGCTTCTTGCCTGACCGTCCGCTAGCCAAACCGTGGTGTCTCTTACTGCCCTTTACCTCAGCTATGCTTACACTGACTCTCGCTTACATACCGGCACTTACATTCTTCCTTACACATATAAGACCATGACACCTTCCTTATGTCATTACTATGTTTGTTTTATCCATTACTAAGTTCTTAAAGTAATATTTCTTCTCCCTTCGTATGGTATATTGAACTTTGTTTCTAAGAGTGCGGAATATGCTGAGATCCGGCTTTTTATGTGCTTAATTCTCTGTCTCTCATCATTTCAAGTATTTCCTGGGTGATCCAAGGTGATTTGGCGTGATGTTTTGCTCGAACTTCCTTGATTGGCACATGTCTATCAAACACTTCAATAATGGTCTTCATCCAGAATTCCAGAGCATAATCCGGGGCAGGAAGTTGACAAACATTGTCTAGAGGTGATCTGAGCAAGTCCTGTAAAAATGCGTTTTGGTTGAAATTTTTGTAATTTCTATACTTTACGCTTATGTGTTCATGTTTAGGAGTTTTAATTCCTTTTTTAAACCACATGCAGCATATTGGGTAGTGTCTTCTGTGTGTCTATTGCCTTTCAGTCGCAGTGTCAAAGAATTGGGGGGACATTGCTGGAGACCAAAACAGCCGATCAACTCAATATGACGTCCATGTTGATGCGGACGGTAGCTAAAAGTTAGTAAAATAGATTATATATATATATATCATCATCATCATCATCATCATCTTCCACTACTGCCTCAAGCGTCGTAGGGAGGAATAATTTGCGTTCCAGCGCCCGGTGGGTGGCACTGGGTAGTGTCATTGCGTGTGGTTGTACAATGTCTTTGATGTCGTATATATGTACACACACACACACACACACACACACACGCACACACACACACAAATTATTATTCGAATGAGAATGACACATTTTTTAAAATGTATATATAATGTTTGTTTCCATCTCTGTTACTGTCTCTTTCTCACTGTACCACATTCTCTATTCCTCCCCTTTTCACATTGTCCCCCCCCCCCCCCCTCTCTCTTTCTCTGTCACTCTCGTTCCCTCCGCCTCTTTCTCCTTCTATGACTCTCTCTCTCTCTCGCTCTCTCTCTCTCTCTCTCTCTCTCTCTCTCTCTCTCTGTCGTTCTCGGTAACGCTCTCTGTCTCTCTGCCACATTCTCTGCCACTGTCTCTCCTTCCATCTCTCTGCATCTGTCCGCCTCTGTTCAAGCCACGGTCTTTCCCTCTATCCCTTTATATGTCCCTTACTATTTCACACTGTCTCTGTCACTGTCTTCTATTGACTCTTTCTACTTTAACTAATCTCTCTCTCTCTCGCTGTCGTTTTCTTTCTGTCTCAGTCGTTCTCTGTCAATGTCTCTCTTTCTCTGTCTCTCTCTGCCTATGTCTTTTCTATGTGTCTCTCTTTGTCTCTTTCCCTGTCACTGTCTCTCTGTCTCTGTCTCAGCCACTGTCTATGTTTCTATGTGCGATTGTCTCTGTTTTGTGTGTGTCTCTCTGTCTCTCTCCCTATCTCTGCTTTTTCTCTGTCTCTGTCTTTCTCTGTCTCACTGCTTCTCTTGGCATCATTGTCTGAGTGTGTTTCTGTAAGTGCTTCTCACTTTTTAATCTGTGGTTTTCTCTCTCTCTCTCTCTCTCTCTCTCTCTCTCTCTCTCTCTCTCTCTCTCTCTCTCTCTCTCTCTCTCTCTCTATCTCTCTCTGTCTACATGTCTCATTCTATTCTCTCACTGTCCCCTCTCTCTGCCTCTCTCAGTCTCTGTCTCTATCCGTATCACTAGTTAGTCGACAGATCACCCTCAATACACATGAAAACATTCTGTCTATAAGTGCTGGGATCTCCTGCTGAGTAAATCCCTCAGCGTGTAGCGGCTAACGACACAATTTGTGTGTTTGTTTATTAATCTTATTTTGCTTCATAGTGTTCTTATTTGGCTACCGCTATTTTAACTTGCTATGCTCGCAGTCTGATCATGGTTGTAGATCCACAGTTATTTCTTGATTCTAAGAAACGACTTACGTTTCGTAAAGCATTCTGTAAATCAGCCTTGTCCATGACTTGTCCTCCCTTCCATAGCAGCATTACCCAAAAGCATGTCAGCCTGCTTATGTCCTTGCACACCCGCATGCCCTGGCACGAAAATGAAACTAATATTTGTCAACCCCAACTACACCAGAAAAAACAACCATTGTCTTCGGACCCACTCCATCTCTATGTTCATGGGCGTTCTCATTGAGTCACTAAGAAAACATATCAGAATGAAGGTATGTGCCTCGAGCCATGCCGTTGCTTTACTTACCATAGTCAGACTGCTTGTGGTTTGGAATATGCACCATATTTTTCCTTCACAATTCTCCCTCCAGCCCGAGCGGTAAAGGCGCAAGACCTCCTCACGAACGAACGAGCAAACGTACTTTATTTTCAAAGGGTAACAAATTGGGCACGCAGGCCTGTCTTACATTCGGCCCTTCCAATCACTCATCTTTCGTTCACCAATAGTGCATATTACATTCGCATAGGAAAAATAAACATTGTCAAATGAATGTTATAAATATCAACAATGCATATTAACATGTTATGAGACACACCCCGCACCCACCCACACATCCCCCATCCACCAACACATCCCCCACCTAACCACACACACAAACCCCAGGCACACTTACATTCCTCCACCCATTCACCCATCCCCACATCTGCACATCTCCCCATCCACACATGAATCTCCCACCCACCACACATCCCCCGCCCACCGACACACACCTCAGGCACACATACATGCTCCCAGCAACACATCCTCCACTCACATGCATCAATCACCAACACACATCTCCCCACCCACACACAAATCCTCCACCCATCCCATAACGCACCATCAATCACCCATCCACATACCCGCTTGTCGTTCTCTGTCGCTGTCACTATGTTTCTGTCACTGTCATTATCTATGTTTCTGTCACGCTACAATCTATGTCTCTGTCACTGCCACTATCTATGTTTCTGTCACAATCAATATCTATGCCTCTGTCGCAGTTATTATTTATGTGTCCGCCGCAGTCAATGTCTATGTCTCTGCCGAAGCCAATATTTATGTCTCTGTCGCTGCCACTATCTATCTATCTGTCACTGGCTCTGTTAATGCTTATGTAAATGCCTTTGACACTCACTGTCTCTGTCTCTGCCACTGTAATTATATTTCTATGTCTCCCTCTGTCTCTGTCACTGCCACTGTAATTATATTTCTATGTCTCCCTCTGTCTCTGTCACTGCCACTGTAATTATATTTCTATGTCTCCCTCTGTCTCTGTCTCTGCCACTGTAATTATATTTCTATGTCTTACTCTGCCTCTGTCTCTGCCACTGTAATTATATTTCTATGTCTTACTCTGTCTCTGTCTCTGCCACTGTAATTATATTTCTATGTCTTACTCTGTCTCTGTCTCTGCCACTGTAATTATATTTCTATGTCTTACTCTGTCTCTGTCTCTGCCACTGTAATTATATTTCTATGTCTTACTCTGTCTCTGTCTCTGCCACTGTAATTATATTTCTATGTCTTACTCTGCCTCTGTCTCTGCCACTGTAATTATATTTCTATGTCTTACTCTGTCTCTGCCTCTGCCACTGTAATTATATTTCTATGTCTTACTCTGCCTCTGTCACTGCCACTGTAATTATATTTCTATGTCTCCCTCTGTCTCTGTCTCTGCCACTGTAATTATATTTCTATGTCTTACTCTGCCTCTGTCTCTGCCACTGTAATTATATTTCTATGTCTTACTCTGTCTCTGTCTCTGCCACTGTAATTATATTTCTATGTCTTACTCTGTCTCTGTCTCTGCCACTGTAATTATATTTCTATGTCTTACTCTGTCTCTGTCTCTGCCACTGTAATTATATTTCTATGTCTTACTCTGTCTCTGTCTCTGCCACTGTAATTATATTTCTATGTCTTACTCTGTCTCTGTCTCTGCCACTGTAATTATATTTCTATGTCTTACTCTGTCTCTGTCTCTGCCACTGTAATTATATTTCTATGTCTTACTCTGTCTCTGTCTCTGCCACTGTAATTATATTTCTATGTCTTACTCTGTCTCTGTCTCTGCCACTGTAATTATATTTCTATGTCTTACTCTGCCTCTGTCTCTGCCACTGTACCCCACTGCTCTGACTCTCTCTGTATACTTGCCTCTCTCTGTATCTGTCTCTATTTTAATGTTGTATATCCCTTACAGGACGTTGCAGTGAACACCAGCATTTATCTGCTGCTGTTAATGTATTAAGCAAGTTATACGTTCAGTAGTTTGCCATTGCTTTCTGAACGACCGGCTCACATACCCTCGTAAGTTACCAGCGCGGCGCGAACCAGTGCCGATTCTCGCAGCTGCTATCTTCCCCACCTGGATATACGGGATTACGAACAATGTCTTTAACTCCTTGGCCCGGGAGACCATTTTCTATATTCTCTGTCTCTATAGCTGTGTAATTATTTCATCTCTGTCTCATCGTCGTTGTCATTCATTACTTTTATCTCTATAGCTCACTGTCCATGCCACCTTCTCTCTGTGTCTCCGTCTTTATCACTGTATCTCTTCCTGCCTCTGTCTCTTTCTATATTTTGTTTTTCTTGGTATGCATTTTAGAAGTTAAACTATTGTTATTCTATGTACAGTATTTACAAATTAATGAGTACGGTTAATTGGGTGGTGGAACAGATACATATACAATAATAACAATACAGACGGCAAGAAAAGATTTCAAAACATTCGGAAATGTGTGGAACTCAAAGGAAAATAATGTCATCATTAATGCTTGAATATTCAATTCTAACGTTAACCAGTACTACTGCATTGTTCAAAACAATTACAAATCAATTACAAACATTCACTAATTGATGACTGAAATTAAAATGAATAATATGATATTGCAGAAACACCAATGTAGAGCTAATGAAGAGAACTAGACAAATAGTTCTAAAACAAAACGTGAAGAATGGACATCGGGGCTGAAAAGGTCATGCACTGATGAAATCTAAGAATAGGGATCTAGAAAAGCCTTCGTCTGAAATCAACATGGCAAAAGAAGTAGAAGTGGCCATAAAACACACGGGGAAGAGACTTGTAGACAGAAATGAGTAACATTGGAAGTATATGCACGGAAAGGCATTGTACATCTAAGGTTAGGACATCATGTTGTTAGTTGGCTCAGGCATAATGCTCCAATGAGGGTAACGGTTGAAAGAAGAAAGAAGAACACGGTTGGTATATATTATTTTTCACCTCATAATTTCCAGAATTCTTCACTGATATATTTTGTTTAGCCAAAGTGATATGGACCGGTGGCAACTATATACCCTCAGTGTGTGAGTGGCGCTGGAAATCAAACAATGAGTTAATTGGTCCATACACAGCTTGGGCTTACCCAAACTCGAGCAACACTGACGGAGGTAAGAGACAATATGAACGTGATCTACAAATAAATATAAGAATTTGAGCAAATACCATCACCCTCATAATAACCATTATCATCACCATCACAATCACCATCAACATCAACATTACCATCACCATTACCATCACCATCATCATCTGCCAGCCAGATCACGTGAATGTTCATTAACTGATTGAATGCCGAAGGATAAACTATCGCCAAATGTGACCTCCCAGTTAGAAGACGGACGATTTATCGCCATTCTTAGGGCGTCATGTTATTTGCTTTATTTCATGGCATCTCCCACACTTTAAATGCTCAGTGAACGGACATTTACATTATAACACGCGTTCATTTAATTGTGTGTCATGTGTGGTCCTAAGTTTCGTTTGGCACTGAATCCGTTAATCTTCATACATCTTTATCAATGGTGTATCAATTATATTCAATATTTTCTTTTATGCTTCCATCTTAAACCATCCAGCATCATTTCTCTCGGTCTGCCTCTACCTCTCTGCATCTCTGCCTCATTTAGGCCATTACGATGTTTTCCAATGCCTCTCTTCTCATTACTTGACCAAAGGGTAATTTGGTAAACAGGATGTGTCATGTTCTACTTTCATAAACCATTTTCAGACAATTGTTGTCAAGGACTACAGCAGTCCAAGATAATCAAAAAATTAGCCTTGGAAAGAAACCACATCTCTGTTAATTCCTGGCTCTACCTAATTTGTCCATTTGCATTTCATGATTAACTTGCATACAACAGATCTATCCATCCATTATGTGCCATGCCCGTAAGCGTGAACGGTCATGTTCTGCCATCTCATTCGATCACCAGAATCGTGGATCAGATCCGTGTTCCTGTCTCGACCACGCCACGTGGCCAAGCCATCCAGGTATTTACTTCTCGGACTTTCCCTTGGTCTCTTCCCTTCGATCTTGCCAGTCGTCACCAAGTTCTCCAAGTCTTCTCATAACATACCCAATAACTTTTGACTGTCTACGTCTAATGACCCTAATCAGCTTACGATCTTCATTTGTTTCTTAATGGACTTGCTCATTTGTTTTTCTGTCTGTCCGTGGCATTCTTTGCATTTTCTTCAGAAACCACATTTCCACAGCCATCAGCTGTTTTTCAGCTTGACTGCTTATTGTCCACGCTTCACATCCATACAAAAGTATAGGTTATATGTAGCACCTCAACACTCTTTTTCTCGTTTCAATTGATATCTTTTTATTTTTCAGTATGTTTTTCATCTTGCAAAAGGCTACCTTCGCAATGGCTATTCTTGTCCTAATCTCTTCAGGGCATCTCCCATCAGAAGTTATGACTGTGCCGAGATAACTGTATCGATTCACTTGCTTAAGAATATGCCCATCTGCTCGTATATCACATTGTGGTTTTTCCTTCTTCCCAGTGACGGCCATAATCTGTGCCTTCTTAATGTTCAGTTCTAACCCTAGTTGTTCACTGTGTGCAACAACCGCATCTACTAAATTTTGCAGGTCCTGTTCATTGTCTGCAATCAAGACTGTATCATCTGCATATCTAATGTTATTGATGTATCGTCCCCCAATGTTGATTCCTTCCATGTCTATATTTCTGAAAATATTTTCACTATACAGGGAGAAAAGATCTGGAGACATTACACATCCCTGTCTCACACCTCTTTTAATAGGCTGGTATTGACCTACATCGTTATCAATTCTGATGGCAGATTGTTGTTTCCAATATATGTTGCAGATATATAAACGACAGATCAGTTTATGTATAACAATTCACTACTTGTGTACTGATATTAATGACATAACATATCTATATAACACGTCACTACTTTCGTACTGGCATTAATGCCAGGACAGATTCTATATAACACTGCATTACTTTCGTACCGAACTAATTACATGACATGCTTTATATAACATGTCACTACTTTCGCACTGACATTAATAACAGAACAGGTTCTATATAATATGTTACTGCTTTGGTTTGACCTTGTCGTCTCTTTTTTAATATTTAACTTGTATAAAGTCGAATGATGAAGATCGGACATCATCTGTAGCACATGGTGCTCCGTATAGACCGAAGTGATTCCATTTAAATGTCAATTAACATCATGAAAACAAGCCAAAAGGAAACACGGGGAATGGTAGATACAGTGGCTGTAGAAACTAAAAGAAAGATTGAATAATAGTAAGATTGAAGTCATGGTGATATCATAGAAGCAGATCGTGCATAGATGTACAGGTAAAGTAAATGACGTTATTTTGCGCAAGTGCAGATAGGCACATACCTTGTGGATAACAGCAGATGAAAGATGCATTACACAGGTAAATAACAGAATAGGACAAGCGAAACTGCATTCTAATAATATGAAGATCATTTTATTCAATAAATCTATCTTATTGGAAGCTAGATAAAAAAAAATAGTATATATTACAAAGAAGTAATTCTAACATATGGCTGCTAATCATAGACAATTAGCAATGACGCGTAAGAATCCCTAAGGGCTCTGGAGAAGCTGTTTGTTGTTAGAAGAATGCTAAGAATTCATTGGATGGCCAGAATGAGTAATCTGGACATCATGAGAGGGAAAGACACTTTATCATAAACATCAGAAATCAGACAAATACATAATTATTTTTTTGTTTTTGGTTTTGCTTGGGAGTGGGGGGGGGGGGGGGGGGGGGTCATTGTAAAAAGGCAAAAACTAGATCGTGTTGTGACAACTGAAACGTTGGGTGGAAAGAGAGATATAGGAAGTCAGTGCAAAAAACTTTCTGGGTAGTTTTGTGCCATGGCCCGGAAGAGAGTCAGCACACCAACTGATACATGCCGTTATTTATTATTCATAGATCCTTTAATTATCTCTTGGAGATTGTAGGGACATGTGATATTTATTCCTGGAAACTATAAAAGCACAAACAAGACAGGAAACTAATAATATTGCTATCTTGAATTGTTACAACTTACTACAAATAGAAACATCAAAGAGAATCCTGCAGGGAAAATTGCTATAAGACGTCTGAACAGGCATGCTGTGACATTTATACAACAGACATTTACAGATAACAACAAAACTTTATTTTCTAAGGGTTAAGAATTGGGCACGCAGGCCCGTCTTACATTCTGCCCTTCTATCACTCTCTTTCATACATAATATCATTCACCCATCATTCAAGGCTAACTGAAAACGGCAACAATATACAAGATATGCATTATTGGTGTCAGGTGTTAGTCAGATATGACTGAGCTACCGTATAACAGTAGACGGCACTAACTGCTTTCTGTTAGCGCCGAACGTTAGGCGGCGCTTACATAACACGACACCCCACATTGTGCCAACTGCTTTGGGCGGAAGAGCGCAATTGGGAAGGTACAAGAATTATCCTGGTGCGAGGAAATGCAACCTAAAGAATAAAATGTCATGGCAGGGCAGACCAGGCCCTAAGCCTTGGTTGGCGGCTGGTCTAGGATCGAAGCTCCGACAGGCGGACAGTTAGAGCATTGCTTTGCTGATCCGGCAGCTTCTGCAGCTTGTCTTGTTCCAGATGTAGAGGTGTTACCTTTCCTTTGGATGAACTAGGCAGGCCGAGAGAGGGATCATGCTGCAGGGGCAACACATGACCTCTATATTTAAGCCCAGGCTTTGTGCTATGGAGAGGCAATAACTCCATCCCTGGTCTTAACCGATCTCGGAATCAAAGCGAGAGGCAACTGTTACGGGTTATAACTCCCTGTCAATTGGCGTAGACATGGGGTGCCACGCGTTGCCTCTGACGGAGGGAGACACCTACATGTTCACTGATCAGCTACCGCCCGCCTCAAGCTGGGCAGCCACCGGCCAATTAAGTGGTGATCCGCCACAGCCTGCCTGCTTCAATGGGTGCTTGGGGCTAAGACAAAATCTGCATCGCAGGCTGTAAAACCAATGCACCAGGTACTAATAAAAAAAAAATAGAAACCTCAAGCTACAGCTCGCAACCTGGAACGTGAGAACCATGTGTCCAGGATTTTCCACTGACATGGCCAATATTGACGATGTGAGAAAAACGGCTGTGATTGATGCCGAACTCAATCGTCTTAACATTGATATTGCTGGCCTGCAGGAGACTCGCCTCGCTGAGGAAGGGTCACTCGGGTAAAACAATTACACATTTTCTTGGAAGGGTAGAGGGCAGGCAGACAAAAAGCAACATGGTGTGGGTTTTTCAGTGAAGAATTCGCTACTGGGAATGATTGAAATTCCAGCAGGAGGAAATGAAAGACTAATATCCCTGTGCGTGGCAACCTCTTGTGGTTTTGCCACCATTATTACCGCATATAGTTAGTTAGTTAGTTAGTTAGTTAGTTAGTTAGTCGACAGATCATCCTCATTGCACATCGAACCATTCAGTCCATAAGTGCTCGGATCCCCTCCTCAGCAAATCCCGCAGCGTGTAGCGGCTAACGACACCAGTTCTGTGTTGGTTTATCAGTCTTCTTTGGCTTCCTGCGTAGTGTTCTTGTTTGGCTACCACTCTTTTAATTTGCTGTTCTCGCAGTCTGGCCATGGTTGTAGATTCACAGTCATCACTTGGTTCTCGCAAAAGTCTTACTTCTCGCATACTTCTCGCATACATTAATGCATATGCACCGACACTCGATTCCTCTGATGATGTGAAGGATTCGTTCTATAAGGATTTAGACTCCGTGATCAAGGCAATTCCAAAATCTGACTAAATTTATATGCTTGGTGACTTCAATGCTCGTGTGGGCAAGGACACGAGTTAATGGCCAGTGTGCCTTGGAAAATACAACATCGGTCGCATGAATGAAAATGGGCAAAGGGTGCTGGAGCATTGCACCAGAAATGACCTATGTATTAATAATTCCGTTTTTAAAACAAAATATCTGCATAAGGTCACATGGAAACATTCAAGATCCGGCCATTGGCACCAGCTGGACTTCATCATCACGCGGAGACAACATCTGAACCATATATCATTGACAGAAGTTACCACAGTGCTGACTGTGATACGGATCATTCAAATCTAACCCTAGGATTAATATTATTAACACTCACGATCCTGAAAACTGCTTTCAGTTTTAACAGCAACTTGAAGACGCTTTCACTGATACACCAGAAAATTGTACAGTAAATTAAAAGTGGGGTCAACTTAAGGAAACTCTTTATAAAACTGCCGTAGGGGTTTACGGCACTGTGGATCATCAGAGGCAGGACTGGTTTGCGGCAAACAACCAGACTCTGCAGCCATTGATTGATAAGAAGAAGATAGCTCTCTTAAGAAACAAGGAAAGACCAAAGTGTAATACTCTTAGTCAGCTAAATCAAGCTAGGAATGATGTGCAAAAGGCTGCCAGGCAATGTGCAAATGATTATTGGATCACGTTGTGTGAGTCCATTCAAATCGCAGGGGATAAGGGAAACATCAGAAGCATGTATGAAGGGATCAAGAAAGCTTTTGGTCCAATGATCAAATGAAGTACATGTAACAGTATTGGGTATTATTAGGATCTAGTGGGAAACACAGATACAGCACGATTGAGCATTGAGACTGAAAGGGGGAGAGATGCTCAATCGTGACGTATTGGGTTGGTATGGGCAGTTGAGATCCGGCCTTAGATAGGAGTGAACAGCAGACCCTTGAGAAGAGCAACGCTTTGTCATCAATGAAAGAATAAACCATTTTGACTTGATCACCGGCTTGTTGATCTCTGTTCACACTGTGACAGGATCGTTTATGGAGCATGTGACCAGGATACGAATCTGAAGATAGTCACATGAGAAAAACAAAACAATGCGAAGTCAGGACGAATAACATCGCGGAGAAGTTCAAGAACTAAACAATAAAAATACTAGCGGCACGTTAGAGAACAATTACTGAACCTGATAACAGGCGCACCAAAAGATGGCCACAAATTTGTAAATGGTAGTTATATCTGAATACAGAGGCCAAAAGCTCGCCCAGGAGTGGTCCTTTGTAAGTCTTTTTTAAGACTTCAGATAACAGTAAAAGTAGCGACAGGAAGCTTGTTATACCAGCCATTTTTGCAGAGTTCACAGTGCAGGAGGTTTGTTATGGCCGTCGTCGTTCTGCAGTTTGATTGTTAGCAACAGGCTTAACATGAACGGTGCCTGAATTTTTACGTTTCAAGAGCCATCAAAGCCGCTGCCTTACATCGTTCTAATTGACCAGGAGTGATCCTATCCTGAGAGTTTGGGCAAACCAGCAATTCAAGTTGAACATTGTAGCTCAGAGAAAAAAAAAAAAAGTCAAAAAAACTCTTCCAGGCTCAAAGTTAAGGAGCTAATCATGAATTTTCAGGACAGCATGAAAAAGACTTCGTTAATTCGTTGATCAGGCCATAAGTTCTTGAAACAGTCAATAATCACTGGGCCTCGGCTGATCCTGATAATTTTTTGGGGCCTCGTTATTACTAAGACCCTATCAAGACATCGATGATGTACCCCACCCGGGGTGAAGACAAAGACTAACAAGCTGGTCGGGACCCAACCAGGGGTTGAAGATTTTCTGGCAGCCCATGAGAAGTGACCTGAGAGGAAGAGACAGGCTACCTAAACTCCGCTACCTAAACTCCGCTACCTAAACTCAGCTACCTGAATTCCGCGACTGATGGACAGCTGATGCAGGCTCCGGGTGTTCGAATATGACGGCGAGTCGAAGAAAGTGATTCCTTGAACAACGAAACAGATTCAGGGTAAAATTCTGTATTATATAAACATAGTAATTAACTGAACAATTATATAAAATAAGGGAATTGTGCTCTTTAAAAATTAAGAAATTGAAATTGTGTTTCGTGCTCTATTTTAGAATATTTCAGAATGGCAGAACAAAACTCCTGGCGTATTCTGACCGATAACGAGCATAAGTACAATTGACTAATTGAACACTTCTCTTGTGTGAATTATATAGTTGGTTTAGATAAGTACGACTGTGAAATTGATTTGGTATATAGAAAATATTTCAGTATAACAGTTCCATCACAGCACAGTGGAGAAACAGGCATAAATTCGGCTGAGTCCAAGAATATACAGAAGAAAAAGTAGAAGGATTGTTTCAGGTTGATAGATAAATATGAATTACTTGAATTAATTGTTTTCCAAAACAATAGGTCGTCTTCCTTAAATTAGAAAATTGAAATTGTGTAGTTCTTTCTTTGCTTTGTTTTAGTATTTTTTCAGCATGGCGGAACAGGACACCTTGGCACAGGTTTTGACAGGCGTGGGAACAGCAGTAGGCCGACTTAATATGGTGATTAAACAACAGGGGATGGCAACAGAAATTGTGAAATTTAGTGGACAGGCCAGAGACTATAAGAAATGGGTCACCTCTATAGAAAAATATGCCTATTTGATCTCGGCAACAGATGAAGAAAAAATGAGACTAGCTTATCAGACGGCAACAGAACCGGTCTCGGATCATATAAGAAGAAAGTTAGAGGCTAGAGTAGATGAGACGTGGGAACAGTTCAAAGAGGACCTAGCAAGGAAATATGCAGAAATAACGGATCCACAACATGCATTTTCGGTATTGAGGCAGGCTAAACAAAATAACGGAGAGACGGTACAATTGTTTAGCGATAGGTTGATTAACCTGGCTGAAGAAGCATTCTTAGGACAGAATGTGCGAGGGGAGGAGGTGGAAAGGATGTTAGTAGGGATTTTTGTAGATGGCATAAAGTCCGATGGTTTGAAACTTAAGTTGATGAGGGACAACCCTGAGAGGTTATCACAAGCAGTGGATATCGCGGTACAAGAGGAAAATTTGAGACGTAGGTTTAGATTAAGAACAGGAAGAGAAGTAGGAAGTAGTCGAGACGACAGAGTTGAGGAACCCATGGAAATTGGACAAACAAGATTCGGGTGGAATAGGAGAGGCGGTATACAAACGTTACAAGGTAGAAATAGGAGCGATTATGTTGAAAGAAGAAATGTGAGATACCCTACAAGTGAGACAGTGAGAAACACAAATAACACAAATTTTGTGGTCAACGGGGACATGTTTCTCGTTTTTGTAATAACAGGCGTGTCCAGTCGAATATACAGGGTAGACATGACAATAACAGGGTGAGTAGGAATGTTGAAGATAGACACAGAAATTTTACAGGTACAAGAACGCAGGAAAACCGGCGCCCAACCTATTAGACAGGACCTATAATAGGAGGGTAAATAATAGGGTCCCAAGGGTTAGAGAATATGTTAATAACAGGTATAATAGGTCGAACAGAGAATATTTTCAACTAGATGAAGTCAAGAAATTTACAGAAGATAAAACAGATTATAGCTCGTGTATATTAGAAATAGGGAAGTATAGAGTTCGTACATTAATAGATTCAGGAGCTCAAGTTAGTGTAGTAAAAGAAAGTTTTTTATACAAAATAGTAAGAAATTGTAGAGTATTTAAGTGTAGTAATAATTTACACTCTGTTACTGGACAGAATTTACAAGTAGTTGGACAAACAATGATAAATTTTAAGTTAGGGGGGATCAACATAAGACACCTTTTTCATGTAGTGAGGGGTTTAAATAGAAATATGTTAATAGGAAGAGATTTTTTGATAAAGAATGGAATAAGACTTTTTTATGATTTACATAAGTTAAAATTCAGAGACGTATATATAGATATGGAAGAGGATATGCATATATCAGCACTAGTTAGAGTTAAAATGACGACGACGTTAAAACCACAGTCGGTTAATTTGATACAAGCGAAGCTGAAGAGAAACCCATATTATGTGGAAGGAAACACAGTCAGAATCACTGAGTTACAAGAGGAAATAATTGATGAGCCTGGTTTGGAGGTTCCAGATGGAGTAATGGAGTTGGATAAAAACTTAACCTTTCCAGTGATGGTTATCAACAACACAGGTAGAGAAATCAAGTTATACAGAGGATGTGTGATAGCCAAACTAGATCATAACATTAGTGACATATTGGCAACGGATAGAGCAGAAGTGTCGGGAACAAGTTATTCAGAGACCTATGGTGAAAGGGGAAATGACAGAAGAAGAGAGAACGTCAGAATGGATGAATTGATCCATCCATTCAGAGGAAATAAAGTCCATATACATTCACTAGACAAAATAACAAGGGAACAAGAATTGTTGTCACAGTTAAAAGCTCCGCCAGAAAACAAGGAACTGTTGGAACAGTTTATAAAGCAAAATCAGGATGTGTTTGCGATTAATGATTTAGAATTGGGAAAGACGCGAACAGTTACAATGGAAATAGACACGGGAGATCATCCACCAATAAGTTTAAAACCATATAGAACTCCATTAAGAAACAGAGAAATCGTGGAGAAGGCAATAGAAGAGATGCTGAAAGCAGGAATAATAAAAAGGTCGAAGTCAGAATGGTCATCTCCGGTGGTAATTGTGGCCAAGCCTGATGGTTCGAGTCGCTTCTGCTGTGACTACAGGGCGTTGAACAAAATCACCAAGAATGTAGCGTACCCACTGCCGGTAATTGATGATATTTTGGGGCTACTTAATGGCTCTACATATTTCACAACGCTAGACGCAAGGTCAGGATTTTGGTGTATTCCGATGTCGGAAGACGCACAAAAGAAAAGCGCCTTTTGCACTCATATGGGCTCTTACGAATTTTTAAGAATGCCTTTTGGCGTCAAGACGGCACCCTCTCACTATATGCTCTTAATAAATGAAGTTCTAGAAGGTATGCAAAAGTTCGCTCTTGCATATATTGATGATGTTCTGATTTATACGAAGGGAGATGTGGAGGATCATTTGAAACATATTAGACTAGTGTTTGACAGGTTAAGAAAGCATGATGTAAAGTTAAAGCTTAGTAAATGCCAATTTTTAAAGACAGAAACAAAATATTTGGGGTATATTATAAATAGAGAAGGTATAAAACCAGACCAGGACAAAATAAAGATTATTAAAGAGTTACCTGCTCCAACTAACGTTAAGGAAGTACGTGCTTTTATAGGAACATGTGCGTATTATAGGCGATTTATTCCAGCATTTTCAAGGATAGCTGAACCTATTACAAACTTAACAGGCAAGTACGCTAGGTTTAAGTGGGATAACTGAATGTCAAAAAGCGTTCGAGTATTTAAAAAACAGCTTAACACTGGTACCACTGTTGACGCATCCAGACTTAAACAAACAGTTAATACTGTACACAGATGCTTCGGACAATGCAGTAGGAGCATGTTTGGTGCAACCATATGAAGGAAAAGAGTCTGGAATACCAGGCGTTAAAAATGAAAGGCCTATCTACTTCTTGTCGCATAAACTTAGTAAATCACAAAAGAAATGGACGACTATTGAGAAGGAGGCTTACGCGATTCATTACGCTCTTCAAAAACTTAATTACTACTTACATAACGCAAATTTTGTTATTAGAACTGACCACATGCCTTTAAAGTCTTTTCTAGAAGCTCCAGTGCAGAACAGGAAAATACAAACCTGGGCATTGAATCTACAGGGGTACAACGCCGTAATTGAGTACATACCGGGTAGGATAAATACATGCGCCGATTTATTGTCTAGAATTCCATATTCACAGTCATCAGAAGATACAGAAGAGGAGGCGGCTGAACCAGAGATAGATGACCGAAATTGGCAAGTAAATATTCTAGATTCTGCTATAATAAATAGGGAAGAATTTGATAGTCTACCATCGGATCAAGACTCTGAACAGAGGGAAGAAGACCTACAGTTAGCACAATTCAATATGAAAGAAGAGCAAGAGTTGGACCCAAGAGTAATACAAATAAAAGAAAAGTTACGAGAAACAGAAGATAACAAATATAAAAAGAACTGTTTGGTTTTACAAGAGGATGGACAGTTATATTATATGTGTGAAAAGAACGAACAGCTAAGGAAATATGTGCCAAGCCATTTAGAAAATGAACTTTTAAAAGCATATCACGATGAAAATGGACATCTCGGTAGAGACAAACTAGTGAAAGCACTTACAAGTAAATATTATTGGCCAAACTTGTTTAAATCTGCATGCAAATATGTAAATACGTGTGAAAAGTGCAGATTAAGGAACATGAAAACAATAAAGTCTCCATTACAAGACACAGATATTCCTCATTTCCCAATGCAAAAGATTAGTTTAGATATATCGGGTCCACACCCCAGGACATTGTCAGGAAATGTATATTTAATTCATATAGTAGACATCTACAGTCTTTGGCCAGAGGTTTATGCAATTCCAGATAAGAGCGCGGATACTGTCATTAATATTTTTTTACAAGAGTTCGTACCAAGGTTTAGTTGCCCACAAAGTATACTTACAGATAATGGTAGAGAATTTGTAAATAAAAAATTCGAAAAGTTATTAAAAGATTTAAACATAAGACATATAAAGACCTCATTTTATAGACCTTCTTCAAATGCGAAAAACGAGCGTCAACATCGGACGTTATACGACGTTGTGGCAAAGATTATTGATGAACATGAAAAAGATTGGGATCTATTTTTGGGACCTGCTCTTAGCGCTATTCGTACAAATCAAAATGAGAGCACGGGTTTTTCGCCATTTTATTTAATACACGGGAGAGAACCAATATTACCTATAGATAATTTATTAAAACCTAGACGGAAATATATGGGTGAAGAATTTCAAGAGACCATAATACAAGAAATGCATAAAGCACATGTGAGGTTAAGGAATAATATAATTAAAGCTAGGGAAAGACAGAAAAAGTACAAAAATGTAAATACAAAATTACAGGAGTTTAAGGTAGGTGATAGAGTTTATTACAAGAAGCATAGAAGAAACTCTAAGTTTGATTCTCGTTGGATTCCAGGTTATTACGTTTTGGAAAAACTAGGTAATGTATCGTATATTATAAAGAACCAGGTCACAGCACACATAGCAAGGGCACACGTTGAACACTTAAGAAGAGATGAAGATGAGATAGAAAATAATAATTATAATAATAATTGTTATTCGGATGCAAAATTTTTGGATGAACAGGTTGTTAGAGGAGCTACAGTAACCCCAGATCTTAGAAAAGCTACAGTAACCCCAGATCTTAGAAAAGAACCAGAACAAAATCAGTTGCTAGCAAATCCAAGTTACGAAGAACAAGAACAGACAATTCCGAAAAGAATGGAAGAAGAAGGGCCAAATGAAACTCATTATGATAGTATGGAAGAAGACACAGGTGCTCCATTTAAAAATACTAGGCAAGCAACGAAAAGAAGAATGGACAGTCAAAGAGATAAAGAAGTGAAAAGACAGAGGAGAGTTAGAGATTGCTCAACAAGCGGAGACGATATGCCTCTACTGGAAAGATCCTTAAGAAAGAGTGATCGACAAATTAGGTGGGATGTTGAACGGAAAAGATTAGCGGCAGCTAAAGAGAGACATACAGACGAAGAAGAAGAAATGGATGAAAAGTCAGAGTCAAGTAGTAGTATGGAGGAAACTAGTAGGTTGTACGAAGAAGAGGATATTGATGTAGAGTTAGCACTTATTCAGAGAAACTTGGAGTTGTTGAGGAAGTGGAAACGTAAGAGATAGATAAATTGAAAGTACTGCAGATAGCAAGTTATAAGTTTCAAGATTTAGAACTGTAAGTGATGCTTGAAGAAGTATACGAAACGGTGGAAGTGGAAAAAGTGGTCTTGAGGTATTGGTACAATGGGTGAATGTACTTTTTATTGATGTTAGAAATGCCGTGTTTAAAGATAGGGGTTATAGTGATGATAGGCAGGCCAGATCACAAGTTCGTTGATAAGTAGAGGATGGCTACTACATTGAGTTAATATTGGATTAGAAAAAAGGATTCAACAGGTTTACAGTGCTTACTTAAGAGGTTATTCCGGATGTTATGTGCTGTTAGGAGATAATAAATAGTATGGTGGTTGTTGATTACTGATTTGTTTATGTAGATAGAACAGATGTGATCATAATTGATCTGTAGTTAACAGATATACAGATGGAATGTTTAGTCTTCTCGGTCATTGAAATACTGGATATGCGTTATTTTACTTAGTATGAGAGGCCAATGTTAGTGGGCCAATGTACGTAGTAATTTTAAGAGAGTTAAAATTGTGTTGAAAACGGTGTTTATGAAGTCTAAGTTTTATGAGTTATGAGTCATATAGGAAATGTTTTTATGCTTGAGTTGCTACTGGAAAATGAGGACTATTGTTTGGTTGTTTTATTGAGCCTAAGTTGTAATGCCTCATAATAAGTTTGTTTTCATAATTTGGTCTTGAAAAATGATTGTTATTGTTTGATTAATTAATTTAGAGTAGGGTGATTGTGTTCCTAGCATTTGAGTTGATAAAAACTATTGGTCCGTAAAAGTGTCCAATAGTGATAAGTAGAATAGAATATTTTATTCTGATTTGATAACATGCATGTTATGTCATTTTAATGTTTTTTTTCTTCAGATTAATTTGGGGGTTGTGTTCATTTTATTTCGATTACATGAATGGTTTGATATATGGAGTTACATGGTTATAAAGTTAGTTAAGTAAGTTTAAGTTTAAGATAGATGAGGTTTTGCTTAAGGTTTTTCGTTGATAAAAAAAAAAAAACTAATTTATCCACTGATATAAGGTAGGGGGAAACTTAAGAGTAAATAGTTAAGCTCATCAACTAGTGGGAAACTATAGGTTGGTGAACGTGTGTGCACGAATGGATAGACGTATCCAGGGCTTGCACACACGTCACTGTATTTATAAAATAGCAGCATGGGATGTACGGGGGCAAGATATAGGTGCTGTGAAATACCAGCTTTAATTAGATTAAAGGTGTTCATAAAATATGAACATGGGCTCATGGTAAAAGGTGAGATAACGAAAGAGGAACAGAATTGTGGTTGGCAATGTCAATGTGAAATATAGAAGGTTTATGAAAACTTATGCCAAATTCTTTTATAACGAACAATGATATATTTCTTATGGTGTTTTAAAAAAATTATTTTACAAAATTTTTTTTATTGGCAAGGGAGGTAAAGGGTGAGTGTCTTAAATGTGCATTTACTGTATGTCCATGTGGTCATGTCGTGTATTCATTCTTTATGCTACTTACTAGGTGCGCACCACTTCTTTTCTTTTTCTAACTACATTGTTTTTGTACGTCCTGGGCTTTGAAAGAATGAGAAATTTTATAAGGTCAAAGATTTCGATAAAGAATTTATGAGCTGTTCTTATAATATGTATATTTGATACAGGAAACTGGATGAGCCAAGAAAGAACAAGAATAGTAAAGAATGAGAAATTTTATAAGGTCAAAGATTTCGATAAAGAATTTATGAGCTGTTCTTATAATATGTATATTTGATACAGGAAACTAGATATGAAGAATTATGTAGTAGCTAACTATATAATGTGGGGGAAATAAAAAGGAAAGAAGGACTGGTTGGATTTACAGTGGTATTATATAAATAAAAGGCGAAGAAGAAGTATATGGGGGGGGTTATTAGCAGACCATATCACTGGGAGAAGAGTAAAAGATAAATTATTTACTCAAACTTGATTTAGGGAAGATTAGAAGACAAAGAGGGAATGGAGTAGTGGGGATTTGGAGTAAAGATTTTTCCTTTAAAAGGAAAATTCTTTAATTAACATGGGGAGGTGTAACAGTATTAGGTATTATTAGGATCTAGTGGGAAACACAGATACAGCACGATTGAGCATTGAGACTGAAAGGGGGAGAGATGCTCAATCGTGACGTATTGGGTTGGTATGGGCAGTTGAGATCCGGCCTTAGATAGGAGTGAACAGCAGACCCTTGAGAAGAGCAACGCTTTGTCATCAATGAAAGAATAAACCATTTTGACTTGATCACCGGCTTGTTGATCTCTGTTCACACTGTGACAGGAACCATTGAAAACGTTGACTGGAGAAATCATAACTGATAAGAAACAGCAGGTGGACAAATGGGTAGAGCACTATTTGGAGCTTTACTCAAGTGTGACCAAACTAGCGGATGATGCCCTCACAGCCATAGAGGCTCTACCAACTCTTGACCACCTGGACTCACTTCCCACCATAACAGAAGTTAAATGAACTTACATCTGGCAAGGCTCCAGGTAAGGATGGGATTCCAATAGAGGTTGTCAGGAGTGGGCAAGACACGCTCACTGTACAGATCCACCAGCTAATAGAGCTATGCTGGCGAGAAGGACAAGTCCCACAGGATTTCAAAGATTCAAGCATCATAACACTGTACAAGAACAAGGGCGATCGGAGCGACTGCAACAACTATAGGGTATCTCACTTATGTATTGTTGGAAAAGTATTTGCCAGAATTGTTCTGCGCAGACTTCAAGTCCTAGGAGATTAAGTCTACCCCGAGTCACAGTGTGGCTTTCGACAGAACCGGTCTACCATTAATATGATATTCTCATTGCTACAAATGCAAGGAAAATGCCGTGAACAGAATCAACCACTGTTTATTGCCTTCATTAATCTCACAAAGGCATTTGATTTGGTCAGTCGTGAGGGTCTGTTCAAGGCACTAAAGAAGATTGGCTGCCCACCAACTCTTCTGTACATTGTGGAATCGTTCCAAACAATCATGAAGGGTATAATCAAGTTTTATGGTGCAACTTCTGAAGAGTTTGAAATCAAGAGTGGAGTTAAGCAAGGTTGTGTACTAGCTCCCACCCTCTTTGGAATATACTTTTCACTTCTACTGAAATATGCCTTTCGTCATCAGGATGGTGGTATATACATTCACTCACGCTCAGATGGCGGTCTCTACACTGCTCAGATATTGAAGGTCATGACCAAAATTAGGAGGGTACTGATCAGAGAGTTGCTTTTTGCAGATGATGCTGCAGTTACGACCCACTCTGAGGAAGAATTACAATGTCTACTATCTGCATACACCAATGCTTGATCCGAATTTGATTTGAGAATTAGCAAAAAGAAGACACAGATTATGTCACAAGGTGCACATGGGGTACCATCAATCTTTATTACGACGCCGAACTAGAGATGGTAGACCATTTTACATATCTAAGATCAGTGGTAAATAGCAAATTATCCCTAGATCAGGAATCAATATCTGGATTGGTAAGGCAGCAACAACAATGAACGGGTTAAGAAAAAGAATCTGGGAGAACAGGAAGCTTACTGCCAAAACAAAAGTCCTTGTCCATCAAGCCTGTGTCTTAGTACTCTTCTTTGTGGCAGTGAAAACTGGACAACTTACTCACACCAAGAGAAACGTTTAAACAGCTTTTATATGCGGTGTCTGCGAATAATTCTTGGTATTAATTGGCAAGACAAAATCACAAATACTGAAGTATTGGAAAGATCAGATTGGGTGACGGTTTATTACATGCTCAGTCTTCGTAGACTAAGATGGATAGGCCATCTTAGGAAGATGGATGATGGTAGAATACCAAATGACATCTATTTTGATGAATTACAGATGGGTAAGAGATCTCAGGTTCGGCCTCTACTATGATACAACGATGTGTGTAAGCGGGACATGATTGATACAGGCATTGATAATGCACACTGGGAGCAAGTCGCCGCTGAACGTGTTGCATTGAGAACAAACATCAGAAATGGAATAACGACAAAGGAGAAAATTATTGCAGATAAGTCACACATCGAGCGTGTGAGACGTAAGATGGTGCTTGATGGTGGAAATGACCACGCGTTCAAATGCACCCACAGTAAACGAACATTTACAGTGCGAATTGGCCTCACCAGTCACATTCGCTACCGCCATGGGTAAAAGTTATTATGCCGTTTTGAAGCACAGACTATCGTCTGTCAAGACGGCAAGGTGCCAATGTGTGATTATAAAGGCATGGGGAACATGAAAAATCAATACTACACGTCTCAGTAATAGTAATGGCTGGTGTGGCGGCACTTGTTATTAGCTATGATGATTATACTGGCTTACCAAAAGGGGACTGGCTGTTACACTAGGTTTTATTATTATTATATCAATAAAGTCACTTAAAAATCGAAAATATCAATGAAGACATATATCGAATTAAAGAGAGCGGCACAAAACAGACGGCTTTGAAACTGACTTATTATGAAGGTTCGGTTGAAGTCAAAGAACTTGTTTGATGTTGCTTTCTCTCACTTTTAACTGAAGAGTTGTCATACAAATGCTTAAAACTGAGAGAGAAGACAAAGAGAACTTTCAAATACTATGACATTTGGGACCATTTGCAGTATGCCTCTTCGCTGGCTATTGAACGATGGGGCGAAGCGCGTATGTGAATGTCCTGAGTGCAGTGATGTCGTGTCTTCGCTCAACTCACCGCAACTTATTTCATGCAAATGCACCGGACTGAAGTTTGAGTGTTTATTAGCTTTTCTTATTGCACGTGCCTATTGTCATCAAGCGAACCCACTCTGACTTCCGAGGTTATTGTAATTTACTTCCCAAAGTCAATAGTTTAGTCCAACTGACCGGTGTAGGGGTGTAGGTATCAGCACACCAGAAGTTTAAAATAAAGCGCTCTTATCAATTCAGCCATACTAGCCTCTTAGCTAAAGAAGTGACATTTTTCATTATGAGTAATAATGTGATTGACTTCGGTTTGACGTGTGTGCTTCGATGCTACAGATAAACACTGCATGGAGATTCGATGCAGAGGTGCCTTAGACTGCAAGTGGAACGCTGCCAACTGTGATGTCAAAAATATATTTGCCTGTGAAAAAGGTTAGTGTAAGCAGTATAACATGATGGTTCAACACAACTGAGAGGTCAAAATAATTTTGTCTGTGAAATAATGTTAGTACTAGCCGTATAACAAATTTGAGCAAATCAACTGTGAGGTCAACAATACATTTTATTTGTCTGTGAAAAAAAATGATACTACTGTCAACAATACTGTGAAAAGTAAGTTAGTACCAGCAATATAACAGGACAGGACAAAACAACAGTGAGGTGAACAATACATTTGTCTGTGAAAAATGTTTACTTCTAGGCGAATAACATAACAGAACAAAACAACTGTGATGTCAACAATGCATTTTTCTGTGGGAAAAAAGGTAGTAATAGCCGTATAGCATGACAGGATAAAACAAATGTCAGGTCAGCAATAAAATTGTCTGTGAAATAATGTTAGTACTAGCAGTATAACATTACAGGACAAAACAATTTTGAGGTCAACAAATCATTTGTCTGTGAGGAAAGGTTAGTGCTCGGAGAATAACATGCCCGGAGGAATAAAATACGTATGTAGAAAATAAGATTTAAAAGTAAAACGCAAACGTTACGTAGATATGCCTTCCTCAGCATGCGAAATTAAACGCAGCAACAGAGGGCAGCATGTCCGTATTGTTAAGAGCGTTCGTTCAGGCAATCAGTTAAACATCCAGTGTGCTTATGCCAAGGTAGCGACTTCGAACCATACAACAGTCAGCTGGGTAACGATGATGACTTTTCGTCCTTGACTTGGAGATGTAAACTATAAATACCTCTGACGTCGGAATGGATTGGCCTCATGGAGAGGGACACTGGTAATAGGGAAAACTAATGCATACTCAAACATCAATACAGTGAACTAGAAGAAGTTGTAGCGCGTGTATGGACTGCGCTTAAGTTCAACGAGAGTAAGGGACACAAGAAAATAAATAAATACAGCAACGGACACAGACTGAAATATCACAAACACCACTATCTTAAAACGTATTAACAGTTTGTTAACAAGGGCAATGGCAGTGGAACGTATATAATAAGCGACATGGAAGGCTCATAGCTAGGCATAATAGAAAAACAAGCAAGCCCCAGATGGCGAAGTGGTTAGTCACTTGCTAGTCGACTTAGTGGTTGTGGGTTATAGGTCGCCTCGTGGCCATCTCGTTTAATCCCATCGCATCATCATCTCATCTCATCACATCGTCATCGCATCTGATTTCATCTTATCTCATCTCATCTCATGTTCATCTTATCTCATCTCATTCTCATGTCATCTCATCGCGCCTCATCATGGCGTATCACATCTCAGCATCATCTCATCTCTTCATTATCATCTCATAATCTCATAATGCACACGATAGACAAAGTGAATAACAGAGCCCATGGGAATATCGATATAGGAAGCCCACAGTAGGGCACTCTACTGATGTTTATGATTCACCTCGTCACTGCAAGATACAAGGGGAACAAGATAAGATGATGAGATGAGAGTAGATGAGATGAGATTATGAGATGAGATGAGATGATACGATGAGATAAGATGATACGCTGAGATGAGATTTGATGATGCGATGAGATGACATGAGATGAGATGATGAGATGAGATGATACGATGAGATGAGATGATACGATGAGATGAGATTTGATGATGCGATGAGATGACATGAGATGAGATGATGAGATGAGATGAGGCGAGATGAGATGAGATGATGAGATAAGATGATGAGATTATGAGATGAGATGATGAGATGAGATGAGATTATATCTGCGCTCCTGGGTCGACCTGACCTAAAATTGGTACCTCGAAATGTATTTGGAAGTAACGGCGGTTGTTGGGCATTGGCCACAGCACCCCTCGCGTGTGGATTCATCCATACAATATGGGATTACCACCATATGCTCGCGCGCTCTAAAACGTGTAGAAATGGTGTTTTAGTGTTTACTTTGCTAGTAGAGACCGCCTGCTAGAAAAGAGTACTGGAAAGTCGGGAAAGCCAAACACCTGGAGTCGCAGCACATTCGAAGCGTGACTTCTGTGACAGACTGTTCACGATCGAGTCAGGCACACCGAGTAGTAACCCTAGAAAATTGTTTTTTTTTTTTTTTTTGGACAGGAATACAAGCATTTTATTGGCGCTGGAGGACTTGCATTGAACACAGTATGAACAAATCGAAATGTGATACATTTGTTTTTTAATCTGTCAAGATATGTTCACACAAAAAACAAAAAACAAACAACATTTAACGTTTTAATTTGAAGCTCCGCTCGTAGAAGAGATATAACAACTGTAGCAGGATATTTAAAAAAAAAAAAACAGGATAGGGAACTTGAAATGAAAACACCTTGTGAATTTGAAATGAACACAGCATGATGGATTTGACAACAACAAGGTGTATTTGAACTAAAAACAGCATGGGAATTTTTAATGAAAACAGCACTGTGAACTTGAAAACGGCATGGTGAATTTTAAATGAAAACAGCAAGGTAAATTTGAAATGAACACAGCTTGGTTAACTTGAAATGAAAACACCTTGTGAATTTGAAATGAAAACAGCATGGGGAATTTTAAATGAAACCAGCAAGGTATATTTGAAATTAAATCAACAAGGTGAATTTGAAGTGAAAGCAGCATGAGGAATTTTTAATTATAACAGCACTGTGAACTTGAAAACAGCATTGTGAACTTTAAATGAAAACAAAGTAACTTTGAAATCCTCCAAAAGTACTGGAGAGGTTTGGTCATAGACATAACTTTATGAACGGGAAAATCCCAACAACACCTCCCCGCGGTAGAGGATGGAAACACACCACGGTGTGGCTAACACAACTCTGGGGACCGAGTATCCACCGGAATAAATGGATAACTCTGCAACTGAGCGGAGCAGGGCACTCACTTGTCCAGACAGTCGGAAATGGCTGTCAAAGGCAGAGGTGAAAGACGACCATGTGGATGTAGAAGACAAGGGGAAACAACCACATTATCTTCCCAAGACTTCATGGTAAAACATATATTTGAGTTAGTGACCGATGTTAATGGCTGTCTTAGGACATCCTCGTCCGGTAGGGACAGTCATGAGCCACAGGTGACACCAGACCGTCACCTAGCTTTTTTTTTTTTTTTATATCCTTTGCAGGACTTAGCTGTCAACACCAGCATCTTTCAGCTGTATGTTGATTTCTTGGCAAGATTACGCTCAGTTGTTTGCCATTGCTTTCTGAGCGGCCGGCTCACATACCCCGTAAGTTACCGATGCGATTCAAACCACTGCTGTTTCTAACCGTCATCACGTTACCGACGAGAGTATACGAGAGTACGGAGAAAAGGTATAACCTCTAAGCCACGAAGCCGACGTCACCCAGCTACTGATGGCAAAATCATAAATAAAATAAATAACTGTAGAGTAGGAACACAGATTGTTGAGGACATTAAATGAGCTAGGAAAGTTGAACTATGTTCTAAAAGAGATAGACAACATGAAAATGAATATACTAGGTGTTCGTGAGATGAGATGGAAAGGATCGGGACAAATTATAGCTGACAACCATAATATTTTATTCAAAAGGGGGGGGGGGGGGGGGGATACACATGAAAAAGGTGTACGAATAATACTTGACGAAAAAACAGCCAAGTCAGTTAATGGATGCTGGTGTATTTCAGATAGAGTTTTTGTGGTCACAATCAAAGGCAAACCAACAGATATAAATATGACACAAGTATATGCACCAACAACAAGCAGTAGTGATGAAGAAATACAACACTTTTACTACGAAATAGAAATGGCGATGGCTCAAATTGGGTCACAGGAAATAAGAATAATACTTGGAGATTTTAATGCAAAAGTAGGAAAGGGGAAAATGGAGGTGGTAGTAGGGAATTATGGTTTAGGTGCAAGAAATGAAAGATGGAGAAATCTAATAGAATGATCAAATATAAATGATACGATAATTGGAAAAAGAGTGATTTAAACACCATAGAAGACGACTATGCACGTGGAAAAGCCCCGGTAAGAAAATACGCAACCAAATTGACTTCATACAAAATAATAAAAGATTTTAGAAATGCTTTAATTAATGTAAAGACAATGCCTGGTGCTGACAGTAATAGTGATCATGTACCACTAAGTGGACAAATAAAAGCAAGATTAAAGAGAGAGAAAAATGGTTAGGAACGTGAGACTTAATAAAAAGGTTCTGAAAGTAGATACAGAAATTCAAGAACAATACAGAGTTACTGTGAAAAATAGGTACAATGCAATAGCTAAAATACAGTGTATAAATGAATCATGGGATATGTTAAGGGACTCCATTCATCAAACTAGCAAAGAAATATTACCGGAGAGAAGCCAAATAGCTAAGAAAAACATGGATGAATGAAGAAATCTTAATGCTGATGGACAAAAGAAAACAGAGAAAAATGACAAACAAGAATATGCTAAGATAAGTAAAGAAATGAAAGATAAATGTGGGAAGGCAAAAGAAAGTTGGTTAAACGAGCAGTGCAAACAAAAAATGAATTAAACGCCAGTAAAATTACAAAACAATATGCACAGACAAATCAGTGAGCTCACGGAAGAAAATACGAATAAATACATGGTGTTTGAAATCAAAAACAGCAACGATATTATTGGAGGAAGGTGCTGTAAGGAAGAGGTGGAATGAGTATATAAGGGAATTATATGATAGAGAAAGGGAACAATTAACAGAAGAAAGTAACTTAGAAGGTTCACCTATTCTAAACGAAGAAGTAGCTGACGCTATGAAATATATGATGAAAGGAAAAACAGCTGGACCAGATGAAATCACAACGGAAGAATTAGAAGTATTGGGAGAATTTGGAGTAGATATATTAACCAAAATGTTGAATGATATTTTCAGCAGTGGATATTAACCCAATGATATGATGAAATCTGTATTTATAGCTATACCAAAAAGACCAGGAGCAATTGAATGTGAAGATGTTCGTACAATTAACCTCATAACATATCACTAAGCTTCTACTCAGAATCATAATGAGAAGAACCAGAAAAACAATAAAAATAAAAATCGAAATCAGTGAAGAACAGTGTGAATTTATGGAGGGAAAATGCATAAGCATTGTAATATATACATTACGGACACTAATAGAAAGGTCAATAGTGAAACAGAATGACCTAGATTCTTGCTTCATAGATTATACTAAGGCATTTGATAAAGTAAAACGTGATGAACTGATTAAATTGTTGGAGGATATCAACACTGATGGGAAAGATTTAAGAATAATAAAGAATATTTACTGGAACCGAGTAGCAGCGATTAAAATGGGAAATAAAGAGGGAACTTACGAACACGTAAAGCTAGGAGTACGACAGGGGTGTGTCTTGTCACCAGATCTCTTCTCACTATATAGCGAAGTAATAATGAGATAGATCAAAGAGATGCCAGGAATACTAGCTGGAGGTTATAATACAAATACTATACGCTATGCAGATAACAGTATTGGTGGCGGATAAATCGATAGACCTACAACAATTGTTGGACACTGTAGTAACAGAGAGTGCAAGCAATGGACTCTCTTTGAATATCACGAAAACAGTAACAATGGTGATATCAACGAAAATGGCGACACCAAAATGTAACATAGAAATAGAAGGAACAATTCTTAACCAAGTGGATAATTTTAGATACCTAGGGGCATTTAGAACATTAAATTGAAGATGTACAGCAGATATTAAGAGCAGAATAGGGCAAGCGAAACCCGCATTTCAGAAAATGAAGAGTATATTATGGAATAAGTCACTATCACTGAATGTAAGAAAGAGAGTGCTAAAATGCTATGTAGAAACAGTGCTGCTGTATGGCAGTGAATCTTGGAATGTAAATGAACAAATTAAGAATAAATTAGAAGAAACAGAGATGTGGTTCCTGAGACGAATATTGCTAATTCCTTGGACTGCCAGAGTAACTAACAACGACTGCCTGAAACAGGCTAATGAAATTAGGACATTATATACACCATTAAGAAAGAGCCAAGCATCTTTCTTCGGTAATTGATGAGAAGAGAGGCATTGGAGAAAATCGTGACAACTGGAAAGATCGAGGGGAAGAGAGGTAGAGGCAGACCAAGAGAAATGATGCTGGATTTATTGAGACGGGGGCATGGAGGCATATCAGCAGCAGAGTTGACCCAGAAAACCAAAGACCGAGATCTGTGGAGAGCTGTGAACGCTTATGCAAGCTGGCAGGGCAATGGATGATGATGAACTTTGAAATGAAAACAACATTGGGAATTTTTAGTGAAAGCGGCACTGTGAACTTAAAAACAGCATGATGAAGGTAAATTTGAAATGAAAACAGCATGGTAAACTTGAATTTAGCACAGCAAATTAAATTTGAAATGAACACAGCGTGGTTCACTTGAAATCTTCTTCTTTTTCTTTCGTTCGCTTGAAATATGTCTATAACTGCAATGTTGTCTCTTGTATGAATCCTAAAAATCTTTTTTAATTCACTCAGCGGTCCATAGAGTTTAGCTTCCACTGTTGTCTCTCTAGGCCAGAAGGTTCGCCTAGATATGTTGTAATTTATTAGACAGCGAGGTGAATTTGAAATGAAAACATCATGGTGAACTTGAAATTAAATCAACACGGTGAATTTAAAATGAAAGCAGCATGGTGAACTGTCAGAGTTCTATTTCCTCCTTCTAGCTCACTGGACTTGGACAGGCAAATTACAACATCTACGACACATATACTAATAACACATGAATGCAATCGGAAACTGGCAGGAGCTATCTCCTGAACAATCATTTATTACAATATACTACAGGCTGACAACATGGTCGCACTTCACGCTCAAACAATCGTTCAACACCAGCAGCCAAGCGCTTGCTCACATGGGCGATATTTACACTGTCGCCCATATGACCATTCGCAATCACAGTCTCACATCATCCCGCACATATCACAGTTAGTACATTCCTCGAATATCAATACACAACGTTCATCTCCATCTATCCGTCACAACACTATCGTTCCATCGTTCTATCGCTGGCTAGATCTCCACACGTCCGTCTCTATTCGCTGTCTCACACACACTCTGACTCCGTCCTCCTTGACCTTCCCACATCACGTGGGTCTATCCACGGACTTCTTGCCTGACCTTCCGTCAGCCAAGCCGTGGTGTCTCCTACTGCCCTTGACCTCAGCTATGCTTACACTGACTCTCGCTTACATACCGGCACTTACACTATTACTTACATATAAGCCCCTGACAGAACATGAAAAGAACGCAACAATGTGAATTTCAAATAAAAGCAGAAAGGTAAATTTATAATGAAAACACCACGATGAACTTGAAATGTGCTACATAAACCCTGGTTACACAAATTATGTGACATGATTAACATGCACACAAGAAGACAGATATAACAATTACAAAGCTACGGTTAAATTTAATTTTGTAAAACCTACGATCAAAAAGTCGCAACGACTCCATTTTAAGTTGTTATTATTACCATTGCAATTGTCCACACTGTGCCTGATTTGCGTTCGTTGTATGGTATTTACACGGTGTCTGTGTTTATATCTCTATTATGAAAGAGAGTCAATCAGTTTTCAGGATTCCCATGCTGTCGAAAAGCTATAAAACGCCGTCGTTGATTGTTCAATGCGTCATAAAATCCGAGCATAGCTTGAGAAAATAAAAAGCGTTTCGTATACTGTATTCGAAGACCAATAAACTATTTCTCAAACACAATCAGGCGTTAGCAATAAAGGTGTCCCAGCCGGGTTTGTACAAACAGAAAGAGTTCGTGTTCAATTTGAAATTACCATGCGGATGCTCCACATTCGAACAATACCTCTGACTATGTGTTTTATTTGTTTCAACTTAAGTATTATTCATTTATTCACTTTATATGGTATATAAAGTGAATAAATGAATTTATTCGCTGTTAACCTGTAGGATATTTTGGAAAGAGGAAGCTTCTTCCAAGAGGCCTGGGTAGCTACAGGCCAGGAAAAGATACCTGGTCAAATGCAGCCACTTTTGCCTTTGACGTTTATGAGGGGTTCCAGAGTAGACAACGATGGCGGCAGCGCTTGCTCTCGAGGATGCGCACAATAGAGGTCGCTATGATATTTTGATGACCGCACTTATGGAGAAGGGGGTCAATCCCTGGTTGGTGAACTGGGTAGCAGCCGCCCTGCATTCTCGTCGAGCTGCTCTCCGTTTGGTGTATGGACCTCAGAGCCACAGATTTTAACCCCGGGACTGCCACATGGATCTGCAATCTCACCGGTGCTCTGTAATGTGTATGCGAGCAAGATTTCATACCTAGAAGCACCAGGGGTTGGAAGGATTCTAACATTTGCAGATGATATTCTTGCATAGAGGCAGGGGAGAAATAGGGATCAAACAGCCCAGGTGCTGGTGCAATGAAATGAGTGCTGTCATCCACCCGGAAAAGGCGGCTGTGTTGTGATGCTCTCTGGCCGTGAGTGCAGGGAGTGGCCAACAGGTTCCACGGAAGTGGAAATTCAGCAACTAATCCAGGATAATTCTCGCTCTGATGATGTGATTATCTACACGGATGGTTCGGTGTTGAGAGGTAGGAGAAGTGCCTGGGGATTCTTATCAAAAGCTAATGGTCGGGGTTTGGTGCAGGAGAGCCTGGCGTATGATGACACAATATCTAGCTTAAGAATGGAGGTGGAGGCGGTCAGTGCTGCTTTCCAATGGATAGAGAACACGATACATACACACATTGTGATTGTAACTGACTCAGAAAGCATGCTGAGGAGGATGATAACAGGCAGGCTTCGTGCAGAGTGGCTTGCTCGCTTCGGAGGTCACGGGTAGCAAGCATCACCTGGATCTTTTCTCCGGGGCATGCCGAAGTGCTGGAGAATGAACAGGCGGACAGATTAGCTGGCTTGGCAAAACTTGATGGAGTATTGACGCATGACAAGACAGACGTGGTTGCAGCCTTGTGGGAGCACCTGTACACCTCGGAGGAGCAAATGGATCCCAATGGTCTGGTAAGAATGAGGCAGCGAGGTGTGACGAGGGGATCTGGCCGACGATCGAAGCTCAGAGGAAAGGCGAGACGGACATATAATCAGATTGCTACTGGAACTATTAGTGTTGGAACTCTTCGCTGGCTGCTGAGGATGGGGACGGAGCGCTAATGGGAATGTCCCGAATGCTGTGATGTCGTTTCCTAAATCAATCAATCAATCAATCATATGGTATATAACTCGACAGTACGCACCTGACAAGATGCAGAGAAATATACCAGGCAATAACTTGTGTAACCATTTGTTTGTGGCTTCTATGTTGAATTTCATTAAAGGAATACCTTGATTTGAATATATTATAGCTCACTATTTCGCAGAAGTCGCACATACCCAACCGCTTTCATTGTGTTCAGGCAGCAATGCATGTAGAGACATGCATTACTGGACGGACTCGGTTATCAGAATCATTAGTCAACGAGCATGAACAGTGGTTACCAGGGAAAAGTTGCACAACGGCCAGGGAGGAAAGCAGAGGTGGAACAATCTTGGAGGGAAATACAAGCGGTCGTAAAATGTTGACAGCGAGCGTAGAGAATCTGGTCAGATTGGCAATAGGAGCTCCAATCGGTGGAAGATGATAAAAAAGCAAAGCATGTAGGGATCACCTTTTGTGCTACATCTGCAAAGAAGGTGGAACGTGAGCAGAATATGGACTTGGGGGGGGGGTGGGGGGGGTTCTAAAGTTGGTACCAGGAACTTTAGGGAATGGAAAGCGGCTGGCGTGATATTAACCACATCATTATTAGATGCACTACAACATCTGCTAAAATCAAATGCGCTACCTCGTAACACCAAGATCACAATATACAAAACACTGTATGGCTCTGAAACCTGGAGAAAAACTAAAGGAGACGAAGCCTTGTTACAAACCTTTGAGAACAAAGTCTTAAGACGCATCTTTGGACCCATTAGGGATACACAAAGTGGAGAGTTGAAAAAAAGAAGCAACAAAGACATTAATGATCTGTTTAAGTCCCCGCTAATCACTGGTATCATGAAGGCTAATAGACTGCAATGGCTGGGGCATATAGAAAGAATGGAAGATAATAGGGAAACAAAGCTCGCTTACACTCAGGAAATATATGACCGTAGACCCCTAGGTAGACCAAAAAGACGGTGGAGAGATAATATACATACAGACCTACAAGCACTTCGAATCAGCGACTGGCAAGAGAAGGTCAACCTGAGAGACGAATGGAGACGGGTTGTATCAGCAGCAAAGAACCTCAATGGCTCGATATGCTGAAGAAGAAGATTATTAGAGTGCTGATTGGTCTATAAAACTATGTTCCAGCATAATATGATAGATACTCCAATGGTGATAAAAAAGAATGGTGATTCTATGACAAACAAATAAATAAATTTCGACCAAACGAAAATGGATGCAAAAAATGGGAAGTAGAGGCGTGTCACAATTGTTAATATGGTAACAGCCATGTTGTGTTGTAATGCTTTCATCTTATCTCATCATGTTCCTTTTGTACCTTGCAGTGTCGAGGTGATGAATAAACAGCGGGAGAGTGTCCGCTTATGGGCTTCATGTATCAATATTCACATGGACTTTGTTATTCCCTGCGTCCATCGTTTACGTGGTCGACCTCTTCCTCTGCTTCCCACTGGTCTGTACATCATTGCTTGTTGTGGTATGCTGTTGACTGGTAACATACTTGCATGGCCAAACCATTTGACTTGCTGCCTTCTAATAAAATCTAGTGCAGCTATAACCCACACTTTAGTCCCGATTTCTTCATTTCTGATCTTATCTCTTCTTGATACATTGAGTATTCTTCTCAGGAATCTAATTTCTGTTGTTGTGACTTTTCATTTCTCTTTTTCTGTCATTGTCCAGGTTTGGCATTGGTAACATAGAACTGGTAGGAAGATTGTGTTGTAAAGTGCTTTCTTAGTAGTTATTGATACATGTTTGTTCTTTAATATTGGTGCCATCTGTCAAATGAGTTGGTTTGCCTTATTGCATCTATTTTCGATCTCGTCTTCTGATTTGAAATTTTATATTATACTTCCTAGTACTTGTTTCAAGGGATTTTCGTTTAGGTGAATCGTTTTTGCTGTTTCGTCTTTAGTTATAGTCAATTCCTCTGTTTTACTTCTGCTAATTTTCATGTTATGTTCCCTACACATTTCGTTTAGACTATTCATGTGGTCTTGTAATTCAGCTTCTGATTTTGCTATTAGTGCTTGGTCGTCCGCAAACAGGAGTTCTCTAATGGTTAGATTTGCAGATGGTTCTTCTTCTGTGTTCTCGTCATGCGGTGTTCTTGCGGTCTCTGATTGGCTGGTTTCTTTACATTTGTTGTCTATATATGTTATAAACAAGAGAGGAGATAAGACAACACCTTGTCGTACTCCGGATCTTAAGGTGAAGGGTTCTGAGTATCCCCCAGTTGCTCTCACTATTCATTCACTGTTGTTGTATAAGCTTCAACATAGGTTCATTAGATGTGTTCTCACTCCATATTGTTTAAGGTTTTCCCACAGCTTGTTTCTATCTACTCTATCAAATGCCTTTTCTTGGTTGACAAAGGCTAAGTAGAGTGTTTCATTGAAATCGATTGGTTTTTCAATAAGGTGTCTAAGAGCGAAAATGGCATCCATGCATCCTTTGTTTTTCCTAAATCCAATTTGTGTTTCGCTTAGCTGGGGTTCTATAATAGTTATTAATCTTTTTTCAAGAATTTTGCAAAATATTTTCCCAGTATGACTCAACAGTGAAATGCCTCTGTATTTTGTGCAGCCTCTTTGGCTGCCTTTGTTTTTCCGAACTGAGATAATTATGGCGTTTCGCCAGTCTCGTGGTGTCTGTTGTTCTACCCAAACGTGGTTTTATAGTCTATGTAGCCATGTTGTTCCTACTTCTCTTGCTGGTTTAATTAGTTCATTTGGTGTTTTATCTTGTCCTGGTGATTTGTTCAATGAGGCTAATATGATAGCTTTTATAAATTCTTCTTTTCAGTATGCCTGGTTCTAGTTCTTCAGTGGCATCTGTGTCGGTTTCTTGAATTCCTGTGACGTCTGATGGGATGTTAAGAAGTTGTTCGAAGTACTGTTTACATCTTATTATGATTTGTTTTTGTTCACTTATTGGTTCTACATTTTCGTTGTTAATTATTTCAGTTGGGTCAAAGGGTTCTCCTCTGGGTCTCATTGCATCTTATCTTTTTATAGAAGTTTCTAGTTGCCTTCTTGTAGTTTTTATTTAGAGTTTATCCATACTCCTCCCAATTTTTTTGTTGTTCTCGCTTTACTATTCTATTCACGAATTGCATTCGTAACTACTTCGCCACGGAGTTGTGCCTAAGCCATGCGGAACTGGATGAAATAGTGAAATGTTTCAACTTCAGCATTGAAGTCTCGTCGGCGGCCAATGAATAGCTGCATAGTAAATTGCTGTCATTCTGGACTTTAATAAAGAGCATACCAGTGGCTATCGTGTTATCATCTTATGAAATGTATGTGACCAGGTTACGCCATCGTAGATAAATTCCAAAAGCACCAAGAGATATAGTATTTCCTACTAAGAGGATTGGGATGTTAACAGAAATTAAAACACACTTTTACAACTGCAACAACTCTACCATATGACGTCTATAAAAGTTGTCAAAGCAACATGAAACGGTGCTGGTGGCCTTGGGTTCAAGTGACGCATACACCAGGGTCAAGTGTGTAGTTTTGTTTTACTCGCATGTGGACACGGGTGTCATACCTTGAGTCGTAAACCGGATTTTATTTTTGTTCTCTAGCTTTGAACTCACGCGTAATCGACACGGAACTGATTTTTGGGTGTGGACTAGCTTTCCCTATTACCAGTGTCCATGCCATCAGGCGAACCCACTCCGACTTCTGAGGTACTTGTAATTTACGTCTCCAAGTCAAGCAAGAGAAGATAACATTTTAGTCCAACTGACCATTGTAGGGGTTGAACCCGCTACCTCACCATCATCACTCGGAAAGTTCCAGACCGAGCGTTCTTATCCAACTGGATAAAGTGGTTATATATGAAAGTAAGCTCGCCCATTATGGGTGGTGCTCATTAAAAGACACAGATATATGGTTGTATCTTCTAATCTGCCCTTTGAGAAAGTATTCCAAAGTTTAAAGCAAAGATATTCAAATAAGAACAGAGAAGGCAAGATGAGCCATCATAGCTTTTGGTGAGAAATCAAAAGAAATTAAATCTGGACCAAACGTTGGCTTGTTGAAGCTAACTTTAAATCAGCACTTGTTTAGGCACCAAAAACACGAAGAATGACTACAATAATTACACATTAACGAAACAAAAAACATGCATTAATTATATCATGTACTCAACAGACTCCGTAACGAAGAGTTTACCGACGCGGTTAGTAATTCCGTATGTCAGGGTCTGAAACACAGCTACGAGCGATTTGGCAGCAGAACGCTTTGCGCTGGTTTTTTACGAAATGGTATGGGTGACGGGCGTTCAGAAAGCAATGGCAAGCTACTTAACGTAAACTTGTTAAGACATCAACAACAGCCAAAAATGCTGACGTTGACTGCAAACGTCCTGTAATAGATATGCAACTAACTTAACTCAACAGAAGAACTGAAATCGTATCAAATATTCATCAACGGACGTATATGTATAGAACGCACACACCAGGTTTAACAATGCCTTGTCCATCTATACGCTTAATTACATGGAGCGATGTTCCTCAATTGTCCATCTATACGCTTAAGTACATGGAGCGATGTTTCTCAATTGTCCATCTATACGCTTAAGCACATGGAGCAAAGTTCCTCAATTGTCCATCTATACGCTTAAGTACATGGAGCGATGTTCCTCAATTGTCCATCTATACGCTTAAGTACATGGAGCGATGTTCCTCAATTGTCCATCTATACGCTTAAGTACATGGAGCGATGTTCCTCAATTGTCCATCTATACGCTTAAGTACATGGAGCGATGTTCCTCAATTGTCCATCTATACGCTTAAGCACATGAAGCGATGTTCCTCAATTGTCCATCTATACGCTTAAGCACATGAAGCGATGTTCCTCAATTGTCCATCTATACGCTTAAGCACATGGAGCGATGTTCCTCAATTGTCCATCTATACGCTTAAGTACATGGAGCGATGTTCCTCAATTGTCCATCTATACGCTTAAGTACATGGAGCAATGTTCCTCAATTGTCCATCTATATGCTTAAGCACATGAAGCGATGTTCCTCAATTGTCCATCTATACGCTTAAGTACATGGAGCGATGTTCCTCAATTGTCCATCTATACGCTTAAGCACATGGAGCGATGTTCCTCAATTGTCCATCTATACGCTTAAGTACATGGAGCAATGTTCCTCAATTGTCCATCTATATGCTTAAGCACATGGAGCGATGTTCCTCAATTGACCATCTATACGCTTAAGCACATGGAGTGATGTTCCTCAATTGTCCATCTATACGCTTAAGTACATGGAGCGATGTTCCTCAATTGTCCATCTATACGCTTAAGTACATGGAGCGATGTTCCTCAATTGTCCATCTATACGCTTAAGCACATGGAGCGATGTTCCTTAATTGTCCATCTATACGCTTAAGTACATGGAGCGATGTTCCTCAATTGTCCATCTATACGCTTAAGCACATGGAGCGATGTTCCTCAATTGTCCATCTATACGCTTAAGCACATGGAGCGATGTTTCTCAATTGTCCACTAAACTCTAGTAGTTATATAAGTCGCCAGGCGGGTCTTCATTAATTCTCCAGAGGCACTAAAATGGGCATTATTGTACACACGCTAACACAGAGATCTGCCATGTTAGCGGTAATTTTCGCCGACTACACAAACAGGATATTGGGCGTGTTTTGACATTTGCTGGCGTTGTCTTTGTTTATAGACAAGGGAGGAATAAATAGGGGGTATCTTGGTATCTGGAGGTTGAGGTGGATGAAGTGAGTAAATAGTGAACAAGAATTAGCTCCGTCATAAATGCTAAACATGCAGCCGTGTTATTCTGTCATGTGGTAAAGAAGATTCTTAACCAAACCACAAGACAAACAACTCTAACAATAATTTTAAATAATTCAGTGCCGAAGGATAATATATATCGCAAATGTTGACCTCCCATCTGGACAGAAGGACAATATATCGCTCTACTTCTATGAGACTCGCGTGAACAATTTCACGTGGAGATGAATATGGAGTTGTCAACAAACACCACATACAGAAGGACGGGATGACACACAATATACAGTTCACATTTCATCCAGGAGAAGCAACGCTACAATAAAACAGTCCACGCAAACTCTATAATGGTGGATTCGAAGAGAATGGTTGCTGTCTCTGGAGCGGTCTCGGCTGACAAAGATTAGTTTCATCTTCGTGGCAGGGCATGCGGGGGTACAAGAAAATGAGCGGGCTGACAACCTCGCAGGTGAGGCTTCGGTGGAGGGAGGACGCGCCATGGACCAGGCTGACATTCTGATTGCTCTACGAGAAGTAAGACTTTTGCGGAACCAAGTGATGACTGTGAATCTACAACCATGGCCAGACTGCGAGAACAGCAAATTAAAAGAGGGGTGGCCAAACAAGAAAACTACGCAGGAAGCCAAAGAAGATTGATAAACCAACACAGAACTGGTGTCGTTAGCCGCTACACGCTGCGGGATTTGCTGAGGAGGGGATCCGAGCACTTATGGACTGAATGGTTCGATGTGCAATGATGATGATCTGTCGACTAACTAACTAACTAACTAACTAACTTCGGTCATTATGTTATTTATTTTGTTTTGTGGCATCCCCCGCAATTTAAATGCTTACTGAACGGACATTTACATTATAATACTTGCTCATTTGATTGTGTATCATGGTTGGTCCAAGCCAACATTTTGTGTGGTACTGAATCAGTTTAATAATGTACTTTTGTGTGTGTGTGTGTGTGTTTCTAGACCTTCCTGAATCTATGAGACTCACGTGAACAACTTCACGTGGAGATGAATATGGAGTTGTCAACAAACACCACATACAGAAGGACGGGATAACACACCATATACAGTTCACACTTCATCCAGAAGCAACGCTATAATAACACAGTACACACAGACAACCATTTGTTATTATTCTTTACGTGGATGTATGTGTGTGGATACACTTGGTTCACTGGTATGTGGTCAGTTCTCTCATGAGCTCTCCATTGGTGATTCTGTCTCACCATTTGATTCCCGTTATTCTGGCTGTAACATGCCTGGGTAGCAAGGCTACAATATACACAAGTTCACGGGGTTAAAGGGCATTCCCCGGGAAGGGCTGCAAAGAAGGGTTACAAGACAGAGGAAAACATTGATGGGGACAGTTGAGATTTGGGACCCGACAGTGGAGGTCGGCGGTCTGGGAAATTGAATGATAGCGGAGTTAACGAGAGAACTCCGCCATATGTTTTTCAGTGAGAGTGAGTTGAAGCGTAGACCCAGAGAGGTTCGGATAAGTGAGTTGAAGCCTAGGACCCAGAGTGGGTTGGATCCAGTGAGTTCTGGCCGGGGAGGGTGGCTGGTTAACTGTCGTGGTGGATTAGATTAAGAAGGCCTGGAGAAGACTGTGTTATTAGAGTGTCAGGTTGTGATGAGGATATATTCTTGAATTATATATATATATATATATATATATATATATATATATATATATATATATATATATATATGTGTGTGTGTGTGTGTGTGTGTGTGTGTGTGTGTGTTGCCTGTTTCCGTGTTTATTCATTATTAAAGGGGTATTATGTGTGCAAACGCAATCTTGTTCAGTGACTAATAGATGTGTACTACAGTAATGACATGTGTTGTGGAATACGGGACTAACCCAGCTTACACTCTGCAGTGATATAGAAGGGGCATCAGGATCTAGACAACGTCCAATCTCATTCTGTTGCAAAAGAGATTGTGACACAGGCCATGTTATCATTGCCACCTTGCTGTCATGACAGACGATAGTTTGCTACACTGTGCTTCAAAAAGGCATATTAACTACAAGCCATTGCGATGGCGAATGTGACTGATCAGGCCACTTCGCGCTGTAAATGTTAGTCCACAATGGATGCATGTGAACACATGGTCATTTCCTTCGACCATCATGCACTATCTTACGTCTCACACGCTCGGTGTGTTACATATCGGCAATACTTTTCTCCTTTGTCTTTATTCCATTTCTGATATTGGGCCTCCATGGAATTCGTTCAGCGGCGTGTTGCTACACATGTGCATTATCAATGCCTGTATCAGTCATGTCCCACTTACACACATCTTTGTATCGTAGTAGAGGCAGACCATGAGATCTCTTACCCATCTGTAATTCATCAAAAAAGATGTCCTTTGGTATTCTACCATCATCCATCCTCCTAATGTGTCATATCCATCTAAGTCTACGAAGACTAAGCATGGAATAAACCGTCACACATCATGATCTTTCCAATACTTCAGTATTTGTGATTTTGTCTTGCCACTTAATACCAAGTATTCTTCGCAGACACAGCATGTGAACGCTGTTTAAACGTTTCTCTTGGTGTGAGTAAGTTGCCCAGGCCTGACTGCCATAAAGAAGAGTATTAAGGACACATGCTTGATAGACAAGGATTTGTGTTTTGGCAATAAGCTTCCTGTTTCCCCAGACTCTTTTTGTTAACTTGTTCATTGTTGTTGCTGCAATACCAATCCCGATGTTGATTTCCTGATCTAGGGATAGTTTGCTATTTACCTCTGATCCTATATATATATATATATATATATATATATATATATATATATATATATATATATATATATATATATATATATATATATATATATATAACATGGTCTACTATCTCTAGTTCGGCGTCGTCAATAAAGATTGATGGTACCCCATGTTCACCTTGTGACATAATCTGTGTCTTTTTTTTGCTAATTGTTAAACCAAGTTAAGAACAAGCATTGGAGAATGCAGATAATAGACGTTATAATTTTTAATACGCCAATTGACAAGGACTTATAACCCGTAACTACTACCACTTGCTTTGATTCCGAGACCGGTTAAGACCAGAGATGGAGTTATACCTCTCCATAGCACAAAGCCTGGGCTAAAATAAAGAGACCATGGGTTGCCCATGCATGGGTTGCCCATGATCCCTCTTCCTTAGCTCACCCCAGAGGAAAGATAACAGCAATACATCTGGAACAAGACAAGCTGCAAAAGCTATCGGATCAGCAAAGCAATGCTCTCGCTGTTCGCCTGTCGGAGCCTCGAAACTAGACCAGCTGCCAACCAAGGCTTAGGGACTGGTCTGCCATGACACTTTGTCTTTAGGTTGCATTTCCTCGCACCACGAACATCTGGACACGTACCAGTTAGTGAAACAGTGCAAATTTCTTGTCATGACTGGCAGTAGTAATTTGAAGCTGCTTGCCTCAGTGCTTTGAAGCCCTGCCACTTCTAATGGTTGTGCTCGGTTGTTTGGTGATATGCTATGATATGATATTATTTGGCTAATTCTTAACTATCTGAAGAATTTTAGGCCGACTAATGTATTGTAGTGTACTTATCCAATATGCAAAATATGTCGTTATCGTGGTGTAAAAGTGTCCCATGAAAGTTTTAAAACATTGTCTTTGTGAAAACTGCAATTTCGCAGCATAGGTTAGTAACATTCCCGGCCAGATAAACGCTTGCTGCAGGAAGCCTCATGTTGTTGATGTACGAGGGGCATTTAAATTAACACCTTAAACCGTGTTATAGGAAATACAATAACGATGGCTTGTAATATGTCAGTATCGTTGTTACGGATATCAAGAGTGTTCAGCACGTGAAATCATGGTACAGACAAAACAGTGACGTCATAAGGACAGTTTAAAGATGGCTTCCCCACTTTTAGCATGCATCAAAGAGGATTTGATCCGTTTTATGATCAGTGAGGGGTAAAACCTATAAAAATTCATCAGCAAATGAAAGTCCAGTGTGACGATGCATGCCTGCACTTACAGCAAGAGTATGAGTGGTGTAGGACGTATAAAAAATGCGTGACTTCTGTACCATACTGTTAACAACCAGGTCAGGCACACCGAGTAGTGACATCTGAGTGGTTACACACCACTAAGATAATGTTTGTCTTTATGAATCCAAACACTTTATCAGCTCTGGAGGACTTGCATTGAAAACAGTGGTGACTACATCGAAAAATGGTACATTTGTTCTTTACTATTTCCGAATATATTCACACCCCCCCCCCCCCCCCCACCAAAAAAAAAATAATACAAAGTTTTTGTGGTTTTCCCTTGAAGTATTTATTAATCATCATCAATCATTTCAGCCTTTGGGGATGGCCTCGAAGCTTGCTGATCATGTCATTCCACATTTCACTGTGTTGGGCTGCTTCCTTCAACTCCATGTATCTCCACATTGACATACTTTCTCCTTCTTCTTCATACTTGTTCCTCCTTCTTCATACTTTTTCCTCCTCCTTAATACTTTTCCCTCCATCTTCATACTTTTTCCTCCTTTTTCATACTTTTCCCTCCTTTTTTATACCTTTTCCTCCTTCTTTATACTTTTTCCTCCTACTTCATACTTTTCCACCTTCTTCATATTTTCTTTCCTCCGTCTTCATACTATTTCCTCCTTCATCGTACCTTTCCTCCTTCATCATACATTTTCCTCCTTCTTCATACTTTTTCCTCCTTCTCCCTTCTTCTTCCATCTTCTTCCGTCTTCTCCCTTCTTCTTCCTTCTCCTTTCTTCTTCGTCCTTCTCCCTTCTTCGTCCTCCTTCTCCCTTCTTCTTCCTCCTTCTCCCTCATCTTTCCTCCTTCTCCCTCATTCTCCCTCCTTCCTCCTCCTTTCTACCCCTTCCTCCTCCTCCCTCCTCCTTCTCCCTTCTTCATGCTCATTCTTGTTCCTTCTTCCTTCTTCTGCCTCCTCCGTCTTTCCTCTTTCCTTCCTCCTACCTATCTCCTTCCTTCTTCCTTCCTTCATCCTTCCTTCCCTCTTCTTTCTCCTCCTCATTCCTTCCCTCTTACTTTATGTCATCACTTCTTCCCTCTTCCTTCGTCTCCTCTTTCTTCCTCTCCTCCTTCCTCCCCTTTTCATTCATCTCCACCTTTCTTCTCTCTTCCTTAATCTCCTCATTCCTTCCCTCTTCATTCATCTCCTCCTTCCTTCCCTCATACTTCAACGCCTCCCCCTTTCCCTCTACCTTCATATCCTCCTTCCTTCCCTCTTCTTCCAACTCCTCCTTCATTCCTTCTTCCTTCATCTCCTCGTTCCTTACCTCTTCCATCATCTCCTCCTTCTTTCCTTCTTACTTCATCTCCTCCTTCCTTCCCACTTCCCTCATCTCCTCCTTCCATCCCTCTTCCTTCATCTCCTCCATTCTTCCCTCTTAATTCATCTAATCCTTCCTTCCCTCTTCCTTCATCTCCTTCTTCATTTCTTCTTCCTTCATCAACTTCTTCCTTTCTACTTCCTTCATCTCCTTCTTCCTTATCTCTTCCTTCATGTCCTTCATCCTTCCCTATTTATTAATCTCCTTCTTCTTACCCTCTTCCTACATTCTTTTTCCTACTTCTTCATACTTTTTCCTCCATCTTTATACTTTTTTCTCCTTCGTCATACTTTTCCTTCCTTTTTCATACTTTTCCCTCTTTCTTCATACTTCTTCCTCCTTCTTCATATTTTTTCCTCCGTCTTCATATTATTTCCTCCTTCATTGTACATTTCATCCTCCATCATACTATTTCCTTCTTCTTCCATTTTCTTCCTTCTTCTTCTTCCTTCTTCTTCCTCCTTCTCCCTTCTTCGTCCTCCTTCTCACTTCTTCTTTCTCCTTCTCCCTCCTTCTTCCTCCATCTCCCCCTTCCTCCTCCTTTCTTCTCCTTCCTCCTCCTACTTCCTTCTTCTTGCTCATTCTTGTTCCTACTTCCTTATTTTGCTTCCTCCTTCTTTCCTCTTTCCTTCCTCCTCCCTACCTTCTTCCTTCCTTCATCCATCCTTCCCTCTTCTTTCTCCTCCTCCTTCCTTCCCTCTTCCTTCATCTCGTCACTTCTTCCCTCCTCCTCCTTCGTCTCCTCTTCCTTCCTCTCCTCCTTCCTTCCCTCTACATTCTTCTCCACCTTTCTTCTCTTTACCTTAATCTCCTCCTTCCTTGCCTCTTCTTTCACCCCGTTCCTTCCCTCTTCCTTCATCTCCTCCTTCCTTCCCTCTCTATTCATATCCTCCTTCCCGTTTCCTTTATCTCCTCCTTCCTTCCCTCTTCTTCCAACTCCTCCTTCATTCCTTCTTCCTTCATCTCCTCCTTCATTCCTACTTCCTTCATCTTCTCGTTCCCTCCCTCTTCCATCATCTCCTCCTTCTTCCTTATCTCTTCCTTCATGTCCTTCATCCTTCCCTATTTATTAATCTCCTTCTTCTTACCCTCTTCCTACATTCTTTTTCCTACTTCTTCATACTTTTTCCTCCATCTTTATACTTTTTTTCTCCTTCGTCATACTTTTCCTTCCTTTTTCATACTTTTCCCTCTTTCTTCATACTTCTTCCTCCTTCTTCATATTTTTTTCCTCCGTCTTCATATTATTACGGACGGTCGTGTTGTTTTGTGTTCGTTAACTTTTTCGCGTAAGGGATGGATTTATTCATTTCTTGCGTGTAATTGGTGTGCCAGGATGTAAAACCAGGAGTTTCTACTCAAGATCTGCGCGGGTGCTACGGAGTTCGTGCATCGAGCGAAGCCATCCTTGAGTGAATTTTCATTAGCGTGTGTGGTTCTCAATCAAAAGTCTGTGTTTACGTTTTTTCAACATGGCGGAACAACGTGTGTTTTCCGAACGATCAGCAGTCAACATACCGAAGCGGCGTGGTAGCCGCGCAGGGAAAAAGAAGCCAGGTAAGCGCGGTGGCTTGAGACGTTTTAGACTCAAGTGTCACCGTCTAGGACTCAGGAACATCCGTATTCTATATTGGAACTGTGCCAGTGTAAAACAACGGGGCTCTATTTTAGAAACCCTAGTTTACAGGAACGACATTGTAGCACTCCAGGAGACGAGACTGGGCGATCAGCTACTCCGAATTGCCGGCTTCAAATGTTTCTATAACAGACGACATCTGGGAACGGCGATTCTCGTTCGCGACAGCATGGTGGCGTCAGAGCTAGACATGTCCAGTTGGAACAGTGACGATATACAAATACAGGCGTTGAGAGTTCATTCCAGTATACCATTCGTGTTGGTTAATGTTTATGCCCGCAATGCGAGTGTGGACGCCCAGAAGTGGCAGTGCTTAAGTGGCATATTAGGCCACGAGAGAAATGTTATTTTCTGTGGTGACTTCAACGCTAAAGGCAGATCATGGGGAAACACTTCCTCCAATACACAAGGGGAGGAGCTCGAGACTGCACTGGAAACCATCGACCTGGTTTGTATCAACAGTGGCTGTGTCACCAGGACAGCAAGCCGTCCAGGCGATGAGGACAGTGCTATTGATCTGGCGCTAGTTTCACCTTCACTCACTACAGTGTGTAGATGGGGTGTCCTAGGACACCATGGCAGCGACCACGACCCATGCAGCATATTGGTGGAGAAAGGCAGAACCAGGCAGCACAAGCTAAAGGTAAAGACGTTCCAGTATGACAGTACAGGGCAAGATGTGGTGAGTAAAATAAGACGTGACAAGCGCAGAACGTTTCAGGGCAGGAAGAAAAGGAAAAAAAGCAGGGAGCAGCCACCGTGGTGGAGTTTCGAGGTGGAGAAGGCTTGGGTGGATAAGCGTAGTGCTGTAAGGAGATGGCAAAATGCCAAGAAGAACAGAGCTGGTCATCCTAGTCCCTGCTTGCACTTAGAAAGAGAGATGCACACAAAAGTAAGCTATTTCAAAAAACTGGTCACGGTGGTTAAAAGCGAAAAATGGGCAGAGGTGTGTCAAAGAGTAAGCACAGACAAGTCACTGAAATTGTTCTGGCGACTACATAAAAGCATGAGTGGTGTAGTCAAGAATAAGAGCATTTCTGACTTCCAAGGTGCTGACCTCATCTGGCAGAGGACTGACGAGGACAAGGGCAAAGCCCTCTTTGAACGCTACCTTGAGCAGAGCAACCAGACAGACATGGGAGGCCGGAATCTGGCCAAGGAGGTCACCTCAGACAGATGCAAGGCCCATAACACTTCGGATGAAGACACAGTGACAGTGAAAGAAATCAAGGCTGTGCTTCGACGATCAAAAAACAGTGCTCCCGGTCCTGATGGCATAAGATACGACGACATAAATAGGTGTACCGACAATGAGCTAGAGAAACTAGCAGACATGTACAACAACAGTATAGGGAGTGCTAGCATCAAGGAGGAATGGTTACACAGCTATCTGATTTCCTTGCCGAAGCCTGACAAAGACCACAAGAAAATTCAGGGATATCGAATTATAACCATGCAGAATACAATAGGCAAGCTGCTGGAGAAGGTAATTGCCAGGAAAATATCAAGCCAACTAGAGAGGCAAGGTGTTTTCCCACCTACCCTGGGTGGGTACCGTCCAAAAAGAGAAACCTGGACCAATGCAGCAGTCTTTGCCCACGATGTCTATGAAGGTTTCCACTCAGGCACTGAAACCGTTGCTGCAGCGATTGATCTTGAGGACGCATACAACAGAGTACCACTGGATTTTTTAATGTTTCAGCTTCTTGAACTAAACGTAAGTCCATTCCTCCTTAGTTGGATCGCTGCAGCTCTCTTCCAACGGAAAGTAGTTTTTAGATGTGGCAGTTGGACTTCGGAACCAACAACAATATATCCTGGCCTACCACAGGGATCACCATTATCTCCGGTACTGTTCAACGCCTACACAGTGAGAATCACCAGTGAGCAGATCACTGGACCTGGCAGGACATTGTCATATGCCGATGATGTTTTAGTGTATCGTCAGGGTAAGGATAGAGAGGAGGTTGCTGTGAAACTACAAACCGAACTCAATCGCATAAGTACTTGGTGTGATGAAGCTGGGGCAATGGTGAACCCAACAAAGGCAACAGTGACTTGGTTCTCGTTGAATAATCATATTGTCAACAATCCAACACCAACTGTAATGCTGTGTTCAGAGACGGTGGAAAGAACGCAGGCAATGAATTACCTGGGGATACGGTTTGATCGAAGCCTTGCTTATAATGTGCACATAGACCAGGTGATAACAAAGGCCAAGCGGGGTTTGGCAGCGATGCGGGTGATGGCGGCAGCAAACTGTGAGCAGCGCCATCTATGTCTTCTGTACGAGGGGCTGGTCATGTCTGATTTGGAGTATGCAATGGCAATCCTGACTGTCAGCCATAAGCAGATAGAAAGGATGGAAAGGATACAGAATGAAGCTATGCGCATTATTCTTGGATGTACAAGAGATACAGCATGCAGGGCGATGCGCTACCTTCTTGATTTTCCAACCATTGAAGAGAGAATGCAAGTTTGCAGGGCACGTGCCTACCTCAGAATTAACGCAAACACACAGCATCCACTGCATAGTGAAATTAGGAAGGTGAAGGGCAGCAGGTTAAAAAGAGGACGGTCGTGGATGGGTCAAGCCGAGGACATTCTTCAACAGGTGTGTTCACTTGAGGACTTAGAACCTGGCGAGGAGTGGGTGCAAGTGCCAACAGACTTCTGCACATCCTTTTCAGTTTGCATCCAACTAGATAGAAAATGCAGACAAGAAAATCCGGCTGCTGTTGAGGCTGAAGTACAAGCGTTGATTTTCGAGAATTCGCTAGACAGTGACGCGGTCATCTACACAGATGGGTCGGTCGTCCGACATGTGAGAAGCTCATGGGCCTTTACAGCTCGGGCCGGAGGGAGAATTGTGAAGGAGGACTCTGGTGCTTTCACTGAAACCACAAGTAGCCTGACCATGGAAGTCATGGCAGTAAGTAAAGCAATAACATGGCTCGAGACACAGACATTCACTAGGGCTTGTTTCCTTAGCGACTCAATGGACATGATCAAGAGGATAGAGGAGGGGTCGATCCGAAGAGAATGGTTGCTGCCTCTGAAGCGGTCTCGGCTGGCAAAGATTAGTTTCATCTTCGTGCCAGGGCATGCGGGAGTACAAGGAAATGAGCGGGCTGACAAGCTCGCAGGTGAGGCTACTGTTGAGGGCGGACGCGCCATGGACCAGGCTGGCATTCTGAATGCTCTACGAGAAGTGAGACTTTTGAAAGAACCAAGTGATGACTGTGAATCTACAACAATGGCCAGACTGCGAGAGCAGCAAATTAAAAGAGGGGTGGCCAAACAAGAACACTACGCAGGAAGCCAAAGAAGATTGATAAACCAACACAGAACTGGCGTCGTTAGCCGCTACACGCTGCGGGATTTGCTGAGGAGGGGATCCGAGCACTTATGGACTGAATGGTCCGATGTGCAACGAGGATGATCTGTCGACTAACTAACTAACTAACTCCTCCTGCTTTCCCTTTTCCTTTATCTCCTCCTTCCATCCCTCTTAATTCACCTCCTCCATTCTTCCCTCTTAATTCATCTAATCTTTCCTTCCCATTTCCTTCATCTCCTCCTTCCTCCCCTCATCTTTCATCTCCTTCATCTTTCCCTCTTCCTTCACTTCCTTCTCCCTTCCCTGTTCTTTCATCTCCTTCTTCCTTCCCCCTTCCTTCATCTCCTTCTTTCTTCCCTCTTCCTTCATCTCCTTCTTCCTTATCTTTTCTTTCATCTCCTTCATCCTTCCCTAATTATTAATCTCCTACTTCCTCCCCTCTTCCTTCATATTTTTTCCTCCTTCTTCATACGTTTTCCTCCATCTTCATGTGAATCTACAACAATGGCCAGACTGCGAGAGCAGCAAATTAAAAGAGGGGTGGCCAAACAAGAACACTACGCAGGAAGCCAAAGAAGATTGATAAACCAACACAGAACTGGCGTCGTTAGCCGCTACACGCTGCGGGATTTGTTGAGGAGGGGATCCGAGCACTTATGGACTGAATGGTTCGATGTGCAACGAGGATGATCTGTCGACTAACTAACTAACTTTTTTCTCCTTCATCATACTTTTCTTTCCTTTTTCATACTTTTTTCTCCATCTTCATACTTCTTCCTCCTTCTTCATACTCTTTCCTCGTTCTTCATATTTTTATTCCTGTAACGAGTTCGCCTTGGGTAGTGAGAGTGAACCACACCCGAGGTGTCTCTGGCACTCCCGTGTATTCTAGCCCCAGGGGTTGGACAGGCAGATACACAGTTTTACTCTGTGGTTGATCTCATATTAGTTAATTATGTCTACAAGCCCCTCAAGATTCTAGACCCCCACTAACTACCTACTCCTGTGGAACAATGAACACTTAGGCATCGTCCGAGACCGCACTCAATCATTATACAAAGAGCAAGTCAACTTACATAAAGTTTATTCTACCCTTGAGAATATAGAACTGAAATGAACATCCTGATAGAATAATCTATTTACACAAATAGAAGATAGAGTAGAGACAGAATCAGAGATATGGTTGTCCTCATCAGGTTGAGAAGTAGATTGGATGCAGATGTCCCGTCCAGTCGGTCCGCCACTCACCCGGCTTCCTTCCAGTGAGATGACTAGAACCTTGGAGACCACTCCGTCTCCAGAGCGTGGATCCACAACAATAGAGTCACTGCTGGACCTCACTCAACTGGACCAACTGCATCTGTATCACTCCCACTGAGTCACTGTTAATACACAGTTCTCTAACAACACTGGTTGGGAGACCATCCTCCTGGACTTGACTCCAAGTATTCGTGACTTCGATGAACCTAAGTAATCACTGACCAATATAATGGTCCCGCAATCCTGGCACAGTAACACTGCATGAAGAATATGTCGATAACCAATTCAATGGTCCTATACTCATATCACAGTAACAATGCTTATAGAATCAGTCCCTGACCAATCTAATGGTCCCGCAATCATAGCACAATAACACTGCTGGAAGAATATGTCCATAACCAATTCAATGGTCCTATACTCCTATCACAGTACCACTGCTTGAAGAATCAGATACGGAAACTGATATGTCACTGAGTCCTACACGAACACAGTTCCAAGTCTTCGTACTCCTTCAGTACACTATTAGAATCAGACATCTACTTTCAATGAAACAATTCAGGTTGGACTATAATCAATTGTCCCTTCCACCTGGTAACACTTGCCACAAGTTAATAGCTGGTGTAGTTCTTCTCAAGACCTGCCACAATAGCTGTCATAAGAACTATTCAAGTGTCTAAATTTCGTTTTTCCGCGTTTAGGCAGAACCACCGTAATAATATACGGTCAGGTGTTTCCTTTCTTTGAGCCTGATTGCTCAAAATGCTGAAATGTTCCTGGCTGAAATAGAGTATCTTCTAATGCAGAAAAACATCACAAACCATCACGTCCCACACGTGCACCTTCAGGGCACCTGTATTACTTGATGCAACCTTCACGCATGGTGAATCACATTGGGAACATGGTGTTGTTGAGTCTGGCGTGATAAGTAAAGAATTGACCCCTTCGCTGTGTCACACGAAGTGGTTTCCCGCCAACGACAATTATAGTTGACTGGTTCTACAACAGGCAAACTCCTGAAAAGGAAGAGCGACCGGTGAGAGTATACTGGCCCAAACATTAGTCCACATGCATCCTACCAATGACTACTCAACCCTCAGTCATGCTACTTAGTTATGCATATAACCAAAGCATTATCTCTATATGGAGAGTAGTAAAGCATGGGTTCAGTAATGTCAGCTGGCCTCACAGAACAGCCCGTCAAACAGAGCAAGAAATCAGAATGACGAGTCTGATCGTAGGTCTCACCTATCCCTAATCATCTACCAGTCGTCGCTAACGTCAGTAGTGATAGTAGGCTGTTATCATAGTTCTAATTTAATCGAACTAAACAATAAGGTAAAAAGTCCCTGGACTCGTTCCTAACATCATCAATGTTCATTAATAAACAATATTGATCAATATACCATCCCTCGGGATATAGGAATAGTACATGATCACATCCAATATGTACACAAGCCTGTTTGCTGGTGGGACCACCTGCCCACGCCATAGCAAACTCTTCTTATCAGACTCCTCCCTAGAGTCAATAAGCCTTCTTGAGAATACATGTTCCCCACATGTTCCAAGGGTGATGTTCCAGTTCCGCCCTCCCAAGTGGTTTAGCCTTGGCCGGACCGAGCTTCATCGTTGGTCTGGTCTACCAACCTATACTTTCATAACTTGCTTTCACACCCCCCATATCCTATATGTCCCCTGTCTCATACAGACTCATTGCATCCTTCCATACTTCCAGCACCTTAGCATTCACTCGCACTAGCGCCAGTATGAAAGAACATGATAGCTAAGACAAGAATTCAGTACGCATATGTATATCGCGACGGCACGCAGGGTTATCACTCGTCGACCTATTCGGCGTTTGGAATTACTCCAGGAAGTATCACATGCCATGACCTAATATATATATACACAATGCCACATCATATATATATATATATATATATATATATATATATATATATATATATATATATATATATATATATATATATATATATATATATATATATATATATATAACCAATGCAGACTTACCTTCCCACAGAAATCCCGTATTCCACACAATGAATTTGCTATTAAGTTCCTACACAATAGTTACATCATTCCTGGTGGCACAGAACTAAGTTCTTTCTTTACTTAGTAACTAAGCACAGTTTTGTCTGAATCTCCACCTACCAACTTACCTGGTTTACTAACCGTTCTCCTTGCTTCAGCAACTGACTGACCTAAATCTAGGTTTCTATCAGGCACAAGTAACTATGTTTTATTCTAACACAGCAACCTAATAAATGCAACGATTTGCGATATATGGAAAATATAATTTCAACCCAAATCGCCCACATCGCATTCCTGCGTTCCCAACAGCTGATTCGCGAACACACGTTGGTAAACAAAACACACGATTAGCCGTCAGCAGCTTTATCGATCGGTTTGCTAATTAGTATGCAAGGACATCCGCATAGGTAATGAGGTTAGAACGATGGCGTTTTGTACACACTTACAAAGTTAAATGATTTGAACAAATAAGTACCTGAATGTCGAAAACCAGACTCCAGTCAGCTTCAGAACTGTTCAAGGGCTCCTCAGCCTCCTTTCCATAACAGTCAGCCGAATCATGGTTGAGGTGAGACGCAACATAAAATGGCTCACACAGGCCTGCGTCTGCTCTCTCCGAGCAAAATTCTTATCACTTCTTCTTCCTCCTTCTCAGTCCTTCTTCCTTCTTCTCCCCGATTCTCATTCCTTCCCCCACCTTCTCCCTCTTCCTCCTCCTTTCTTCTCCTTCCTCCTTCTCCCTCCTCCTTCTTCCTTCTTCTTGCTCCTTCTTCCTCCTTCTTGCTTCTTTTGCCTAATCCTTCTTTCCTCTCTCCTTCCTCCTTCCTTCCTCCTTCCTTCCTTCATCCTTCCTTCCTCTTCTTTCCGCTCCTCCTTCCTTCCCTCTTCCTTCATCTCCTCAAGTCTTCCCTCCTCCTTCGTCTCCTCTTTTATTCTCTCGTCCTTTCTTCCCTCTTCATTCATCTCCACTTTTCTTCTCTCTTCCTTAATCTCCTCCTTCGTTCCCTCTTTTTCCATCCCCCTTCCTTCCCTCTTCGTTCATCTCCTCCTTCCTTCCCTCTTCCTTCATCTCCTCTATCCTTCCCTCGTCCTTCACCGCCTCCTTCTATCCCTCTTCCTTCATCTCCTCCATTCTTCCCCTCATCTTTCATCTCCTTCTTCCTTCCCTCTCCCTGCATCTCCTTCTTCCTTATCTCTCCTTCATCTCCTTCATCCTTCCCTATTTATTATTCGCCTTATTCCTTCCATCTTCCTTCATCTCATTTTTCTTCCCTCTTCCTTCATCTCCTTCTTCATTTCCTCTTCCGTCATCAACTTCTTCATTTCTACTTCCTTCATCTCTTTCTTCCTTATCTCTTCCTTCATCTCCTTCTTCCTTCCCTATTCATTAGTCTCCTTCTTCCTTTCCTCTTCCTTCACCCCATTCTTTCTTCCCTCTTTGTCCATCTCCTTCTTCCCACCCTCTTCCTTCATTTCCTTCTTCCTTCTACTTAACTTCCTTTCTGCATCTCTCTTCTGATTTTATGAGGGCTCGTCGCTTAAAAGAGATTATCTGGGAACTACGTCTGGTCAAGAAACCCATGGCCTATGTCTATATAGCCATGGGTTTCTTGATTAGACGTAGTTCCCAGATAATCTCTTTTAAGCGACGAGCCCTCATAAAATCTCTTTGACACAAACTCTTTTGCACCAGAATGAGATTTGTCGTTGTCTAGGTTCTAATGCTTTTACTGCAGAGTGGAAGCTGAGCTTGCCACCTATCTCACACCACAAGTCACCACTGCATCACACATCCACCAGTCAGTGAACAAGAGTTAATTAGCGCACATCAATTCCTTTTAATGACGAATGAACTCGGACACACAATATATAAATCCAGGAACAGTATTACCAGAATATATCTTCATCACAATCTAAAACTCAAGGAACACTGCCTCTCAAGGCCTACTTAATCTCATCCAACACGACAGTTGTACTACTAGCCGCTCTTCCCGGCCGGAATTCACTAGATCCAACCCACACTGGATCTAAGCCTCCGCTAACTATCCGACCCTCTCAAGGGCTAGGCTTCAATTCACTATGTCTGCTGATAACCGGGCTCAGTATTTAATCCTTAGGCTCAGACTTCCTATCACTAAAAACCACAGCTCGGAGTTCTCTCCTTAACTCCGATATCCTGCAATTTCCCGGACTGCCGACCTCTCCTGTCGGTTCCCAACACTCAACTGTCCATTCGACACTCTCGAGATCTCGTCTTCAACTGTCACCTCAGTCGCCTAACTTCACACAATACCCCTCCCAGCCCCAAGCTGTCTGCCTCACAACATTTCCCGTTTATCTTCTTATTTTTCCTTTCCGGGGAATGCCCTTTCACCCCGTGAACTTGTTTATATTGTAGCATTGCTATCCAGGACGTTCACCTTAATGTCGGTGAACCCAGGCATGTGTCACAGGCAAATACACGCCCATTAGTGTTCTCTCCAAACTCTCGTGATGTTTTAAGTGACCAAAATAGTCCAATATTCTTTGTTTTGTCGTCTTTAATAGCCAACCGTCTTCAAAATTCAGCTCTTGAAGTATGGATGCATTTGTTCTTCTTTTTTTTATCCGAGATATTCTTAGAACTCGTCTATAACATTTATATTTAAAGGCATTTATGCGCCGTTCAGCTTGTTTAGTAAGTGTCCAGGTCTCAAGGCGTATGTTGCAATAGGAAATATGCACGCTCATAACAATCTAATGTTTGTAGTTCTGTCTGTCCCACTCCACAAGTTACTCAGTTTTTTAGTCTTTGAAGAGAAATAGACATTCGCCATTTAATTTCTTTCATTATGTCACCATTGTTGGTAATCAACGACTCAAGATATTCGAAATTTTCCACCACCTCCCATTGTTCCTTATTAACATATATTTCTTTCTCCATAGTATGCATTATCTTTGTTTTTGCTATGTTAAGATATTAGTTGAGATATTTACTATCCAATTGGGTTTAGATTATTAGGTATTCTATACCATCTTGTGTTGTGGATAGCAATACTGATTGTAAAGAAAGTGTACCAATACAATTATTCGCGAGCCGCTCTTCCTGGCCTAGGAGTTATACGACGGTCTCTGCTATCCCATTTATTCACATAGGGTAACGTAGCGTGCGAGAATTGGTAGCGGTTCTCTCCGCGTTGGTGACTTACGGGATAACGGAGCCTGCCGCTCAGAAAGCAAAGGCAAACTACTGAGCCTAGTCTTGCCAAGAAATCAACAACATTGGTAAAATGCTTGTGTTGACAGCGATGTCCTGTAAAGGATATGCGAAACACAAATATTCAAGTGTTCTGTGTTGAAAAAAAAGGAGTTGGGATTAGTCATTGGATAAGTCTGGGGTAAATTACAGATGGTATTCGAATAGTGTGTAGTCTTTAGTCCATTATCGCTTGTGGGACGACCTGTCCAGAGAAAGTGGGACAGCATTACATTACACTCATCATCATCAAGTGCCGTGCCGGCTGGCGTAGGCGTTCATGGCTCTCCATAGATCTCGGTCTTTGGTTTTCTGGATCAACTCTGCTGTTGATATTCCTCCATGCCACCGTCTCAATCCATCCAGCATCACTTCTCTTGGTCTACCTCTGCCTCTCTTCCCCTCGATCTTTCCAGTTGTTACGATGTTCTCCAATGCCTCTCTTCTCATCACATGACCGAGGAAAGCTGTTTGTCTCTGTCTTATTGTTGTATATAATGTTCTAGTTTCATTAGCCTGTTTCAGGCAGTCGTCGTTAGTTACTCTGGCAGTCCAAGGAATTCGCAACATTCGTCTCATGAACCACATCTTTGTTGCTTCTAATTTCTTCTTAATTTGTTCATTTACATTCCAAAATTCACTGCCATACAGCAAAACTGGTTCTACATAGCATTTCAGCACTCTCGTTCTTACATTCAGTGACAGTGACTTATTGTATATGATGCTCTTCATTTTCTGAAATGCAGCTTTTACCTGCCCTATTCTGCTCCTAATCTCTGTTGTACATCTTCCATCTGATGTTATAAATGCCCCTAGGTATCTAAAATTATCAACTTGGTTAAGGATTTTCCCTTCTATTTCTATGTCACATTTTGGTGTCACCATTTTCTTTGATATTACCATTGTTACTGTTTTCTTGATATTCAAGTTGAGTCCTTTCCTTGCACTCTCTGTTACTACAACGTCTAATAATTGTTGTAGGTCTGTTGAATTATCCGCCACCAATACTGTGTCATCTGCATAGCGTATATTATTTATATTATAACCTCCAACTAGTATTCCTGGCATCTCTTTGATCTCTCTCATGATTACTTCGCTATACAGGGAGAAAAGATCTGGTGACAAGACACACCCTTGTCGTACTCCTAGCTTTATCTGTTCGTAACTACCCTCTTTATTTCCCATTTTAATTGCTGCTACTTGGTTCCAGTAAATATTCTTTATTATTCTTAAATCTTTTCCATCAGTGTTGATATCTTCCAACATTTTAATAAGTTCATCATGTTTTACTTTATCAAATGCCTTAGAATAATCTATGAAGCACAAATATATGTCCCTCTGTTTCTCTATTGACCTTTCTATTAGTGTCCGCAATGTATAAATTGCATTGTTTGTGTCCTTTCCTTCCACAAATCCATACTGTTCTTCACTAATTTCCATTTTTATTTTCTTTTTGGTTCTTCTCATTATGATTCTGAGTCGAAGCTTAGTGATATGGTTTATAAGGTTAATTGTACGAAAATCTTCACAATCAATTGCTCCTGGTCTTTATGGTATAGCTATAAATACAGATTTCAGCATATCACTGGGTAAATATCCACTGCTGTAAATATCATTCAACATTTTGGTTAATATATCTACTCCAAATTTTCCCAATACTTCTAATTCTTCTATTGTGATTTCATCTGGCCCAGCTGTTTTTCCTTTCTTCATACGTATCATAGCGTCAGCGACTTCTTCTTTCAGAATAGGTGGACCTTCTAAGTTACTATCTTCTGTTAATTCTGCCCTTTCTCCTTCATATAATTGTCGTAAGTCTTCCTTACTTACTTTCGTGTTGTCCCTGGAGTGTGGGGAATCAACACTACATTTTTATTACCCCAATATTATTGTCCTAGAGAAACCACCAGACTACGTCTACAAAACTCCATCGGTCTGCAAACACCTCTTTCTTACTCTCACTCACCCTTGTATCATGCCCCCTCTCACTTTTCCCCAACATAACATACTCCACAACTCAAGCTTTAACAAATAGATACAAAATAATTTATTAAACCAAGAGTATAGGTGTGAGAAGTGTGTGTGTGTGTAAAGTGTAGAATGTGTGTCGAATATTTCTATTGGGTGCGGACATAGACCAGGTAGCTGAAGAGCCCAGCCCTATCCTCCCAGAAAGGATCACACCATATCCTCATTCATTCCACGATGACCTCACCCAGGTATGTGTCCATCCTGCTAGATGTAGATTTCCACCGGTGGCTGTTTGATCACTCAAAAGAACTAGTCACAGTCCGACCCTAAATCCTGTCTGGATCACACAGTTAGTATATGTCTAATTTGTTCTTATACTTATAACACCCTTGTCTAGTGAGGACACGAACATACTGTTCTTTGAAATAAATGTACTTCCTGTCTCAAGTGTCTACTGTTCACAAGACCATTGTTATACTAACTTCCTAATCAGTTTATACTGATTTATTCCCATGTGATGGGGAATAACTGTATCTCTTTGTTTGTTCAATTGTCGTGTAAACATACTGCCCACTGGTCTTTTCCCAGGTGGTGTAAAAGAAATTCACTTTCTACTATTCTGTTCCCAAGTGATGTTTGAAACATTAATTTGACGATTGGTCTTCCTCCAAAATGGTGCGGAGAAAACAATTTCTTGTATTCTGTTAATGTGTGACGTTTGATAATCCCTCTTATGCTTGTTCCCGTAAACCCTTTTTATCATGGGCTAAGTGCAAAAGATGTTGACCAACTGCCTGCACCAAGGTCTCCATTCTCAGTGACTTGAGTGACCTAAAGGAACCTGTCAACGAGAGAACAACACATTTGGTGATAGCAACTGTCCCTGACCTCCATTGGGGGGGGGGGGGGTGTCCGCCTCACTCAGATACATGACAGTGAACCAACTCTGTCATGGGCATAGGAGTTCTTCACTCCTGTCTGCAGTGGGTTAAGATCAGGACAGAGCAAAATGTAAAGTGAAGACCCCCAGCAGACCTCACTGGAGATCCCATCATTGTACATTCTCCCCATCCCCAATCTTCCCCAATATCACCCCACTACACAATTCTCACTAGCAGAGCTAATTCTATTCATTACTCTAGCTAGTTTTACCGAGGCTACTGCTTATATTAACTAGGCTTAAATATACTCTCTACAATACCTTAAGCACAACTGCATCACTCCTGGATGACATCTATAACTTCTTTCTAAACTATATTTCTAAGCTTCTCCACATTATTTATAGCTAGCACAATCTTTAAAATACCTTATGCCATTCTGACTGAAATCCTGAATTGAATACGCCATTCGCCATAAAGACATGGGTTACATAAAACCAACACAGGCGATTCTATTCACACGGATCAAGCCAATTTTCACTTCTGCACACATCAGCTGTCAAAGTTACATTAGTTGTCCTCAAATCGTGTTTTTGGCAAAGACCTGGAATTGGTCATGTGACTTTTTTTTGATGGTAACAAAAGTGGTTCAAGGGCAGATTATCCATTTCTGAATAAATTCTCTCCCTTGGATTTAATCAATGTCACAAGAGTAGATTATCTCCCCCTTTTTTCAACATATGCCTACAATTTTCCCTCTTGTGGGGACTGTCAAAGACGATTTTCCTCTTTGATGTTGGAGACTTCTCAAGGTTAGCGGTGTCTTTGATCTAACTGGTAAACAACTGCAGCTGTGCATTCCGACTTTATTGTTTTTCTGTCCCGGTTAAAAAATAAATGTAGCTTTGCACACAGGCCATGAATATGACCGTCTGTATTGTCATTATCTGGTTGATACACAGTGAAATCATGACAATAATTTTCTTATATACTCATTCCACCTCTTCATTATAGCATCTTCCTTTAATATTATCTTTCCTGTTTTTGATTTCAAACACCCTGTATTTATTCTTATTTTTTTTCCTTTATGCTCACTGATTTGTCTGTGCATATTTGTTGAATCTTTAATGGAATTTAATTCAATTTTTTTGCATTACTCGTTTAACCAACTTTCTTTAGCCTTCCTACATTTATCTTTTATTTCTTTATTTATCTTAGCGTATTCTTGTTTGTCATTTTTATACTGTTTTCTTTTGTCCATCAGGTTTAAGATATCTTCATTCATCCATTTTTTCTTAGCTATTTTGCCTCTCTCTGGTAATACTTCTTTGCTAGTTTGATGAATGGAGTCCCTTAACATTTCCCATTGTTCATCTATACTCTGTATTTTAGTTATTGCATTGTACCTATTTTTCACAGTCACTCTGCATTGTTCTTGCATTTCTTTATCTATTTTTAGAACCTCTTTATTAAGTCTCATGTTCTTAACCATTTTTTCCCTCTCTTTAATCTTACTTTTATTTGTCCACATAGTGGTACATGATCACTATTACAGTCAGCACCAGGCATTGTCTTTACATTAATTAAAGAATTTCTAAATCTTTTATTAATTAGTATGTAGTCAATTTGGTTGCGTATTTTCTTATCAGGGCTTATCCATGTGTACAGTCGTCTTTTATGGTGTTTAAACCATGTGTTTCCAATTATCATATCATTGATATTTGCCCATTCTATTAGCTTTTCCCCTCTTTCATTTCTTGTACCTAAACAATAATTCCCCACTACATCCTCCATTTTTCCCTTTCCTACTTTTGCATTAAAATCACCAAGTATTATCTTTATTTCTTGTGATCCAATTTGAGCCGTCGCCATTTCTATTTCGTCGTAAAAGTGTTGTATTTCTTCATCACTACTGCTTGCTGTTGGTGCATATACTTGTAAAATATTTATGTCTATTGGTTTGCCTTTGATTTTTACCATAATAACTCTATCTGAAATAAACCAGTATCCATTAATTGACTTGGCTGTTTTTTCGTCTAATATTATTCCTACAACTTTTTCATGTGTATCCCCTCCAGAATAAATCATTGTGTGATTGTCAGCTATAATTTTGCCCGATCCCTTCCATCTCATCTCACTAACGCCTAGTATATTCATTTTCATGCTATCCATCTCTCTTAGAACATTGGTCAACTTTCCTAGTTCATTTAATGTCCTAACATTCCATGTTCCTACTCTAAATTTATTTATTTTAGTTAAGATTTTGCCATCAGTAGCTGGATGACGGTCTGGTGTCACCTGTGGCTCATGACTGTCCCTACCGGACGAGGATGCCCTAAGACAGCCATTAACGTCCTTCACTAACTTTGATTTATGTTTTGCCATGAAGTCTTGGGAAGATAATGTGGTGGTTTCCCCTTGCCTTCCACATTCACATGGTGGTCTTTTTACCTCTGCTTTTGACAGCCATTTCCGACTGCAAGGACAAGTGAGTGCCCTGCTCTGCTCAGCTGCAGAGTTGTCCACTTATTCCGGTGGATACTCGGTCCCCAGAGCTGTGTTAGCCACACCGTAGTGTGTTTCCATCCTCTACCGCGTGGAGGTGCAGTTGGGATTTTCCCTTCATAAAGATATGGTCTCTGACCAAAACTCTGAAGTACTTTTAGAGCACATTACATTAGAACCCATAAATAACGGCGGGTGACATAAAACACACACTGTTCCGTCACAAAGATACCATTCTTCAAGAAACGTCTCACCGTAAATCTCCACGAAATGACTCTACCATACTATATTTTATATCTCTGTAAACATTTTTGTTGTATCTGCCATGTCGTGAAGTCTTAACTCATGGCATAAGGAAAGAGTGTCACACGAAAGGTCGTGACACGCCTGACTTTAGGTCATGAAATGGCAAGTCGATATTGCCCCGGAGCGAACCCACGTGATCGCGAGGGTGACAAGGGCATTCTAGCCGTGGACTTCGTTCCGTGCGGACTCACCACGTAGAGAAGATGGCTGTGGCTTAACATAATGCCGCCATTTTAGTAATTGGTTAGCAGTGTTATATATTGTGTATTATAGCATATGTGACTGTGATGATGTCTATGCTAGAGTGTTGATTACAGATAATAACATACACTCGTGTCCGAGTCACATCTGTGTTTGAGTGCAGAGTTGTATTCAATCGTAAGCTGAGTTTACAATTAGCAAGATAAGGTTTTGAATAATTATCAGCAAAGCGAAGATGAACACTCAAGTAAGTCTGTCTCTTGGTGTGGACGATGAAGCCGAGAGAGAAGTGACCATGGTGGCGAATGGGACAGGAGGCGAGAAGTTATAACTAATATCCCTAGGCACACTACCATTAAAAGAAATAACTGATTGTGTGTGGCGATTTCAACAGCCACTCGCAGAGCTGGGGCTATGATCACATGGACCAGAGAGAAGAGAGACTGGAAGACTGGCAGGATGAGAATAGATTCATCTTGATTAACAAGCCGTCCGACCCACACACTTTGTACTCGAGATCATGGCACACTACAACTGCACCTGACGTGGCTTTTCATTCACCAGACCTAAAGTGGAACATTACACGAATTGTTGGGAAACAACTTGGTGGCAGTGACCATCGGCCAGTCTTTCTAACCATAGAAAATGAGCTTGTAAGTGAAAGCAGCACCCTCTCGAGGTGGAACTACAAGAAAGCAGACTGGGCAATGTACAAGCATCGCACTAGCATACTGGTTAGAGACCTGAACATTGAGAAAGACATAAATAAAGTAGTTGAAGAGTTTGGGAAATGCATACTACAGGCAGCGCGAGAATCATTACCAAGAGGAGCCCGTAAGCAATATAAACCCTACTGGAGAAGTGAACTGGAACAGTTGCATAACGATGTGGAAGTGTGTAGAAACCAAGCAGAGGCCACACGCAGCCAAGAGCACCACAATAAATTCCAGCACGGAAAAGCCAAATTTCAAAGCGCCAAGTTGCAGTCTAGACGTGAAAGCTGGTAGAAGAAGACGGAGTCTCTGAACTTTGAAAAAGACCCAAGGAAATTGTGGAAGCCAATAAAACAACTTAACGATGAGGGTACAGGGAGAAACTCAAAAATTGCACTACTTAAAGATGGAAACATCTTAACCAGAAAGCAAGCAGCTGACCATTTTGCGGACTCGTTCGCACAAGATAACAATATAAAAATAAGTCCAGAGAAAAAACAAGAGATTCGAGAGAAACGACAACATACAGGACAGAAGGAAATAGTACATTAGGTTATGGAGGCACCCATCACAATTAGCGAACTGGAGCTAGCCATATCAAAATTGAAAATGAGAAAGTCACCAGGAGCTGATGGTATCTCCAATGAAATGATCAGGAACCTAGGAACAGAGGCCAAAGCAAAGCTGTTGCAAATCTTCAATAACAGCTGGACCTTAGGAAGTGTTCCACAAGCCTGGAGAGAAGCAATCATGATACCCTCCTAAAATCAGGGAAAGATGGTTCCATTGCCTCTAGCTACAAACCAATTAGCCTCACCAGCTGTCTCTGCACAACACTGGAGCGCATCATCAATCACAGACTGCAGTGGTGCATTGAAAGTAAAAACATTCTTGTGCCACAACAGGCTGGCTTTAGGCAGTGCTACACTCGATTCCTACGAATAATCTAATGTAGGTCTATTTAATTAAGTACCATATAGTTATTCCTGTTAGAGATTGAGACTACGAAATCACACACTGGATGAATGTCCGCCGATATAAATCAACAATAGACACTGTAGTCTCTCTCCAGAATCAAACTAGGAATACCACACACGTCCTTGTTGTTTCACAACATTTGGTCAACTCCCCAAACTTGTTTATCCCAACTGTTTTAATACGGTGTCTGAAAGACTTGTCTGTTACTTGTCTGTCTAGACAGTAGGCGTCTAGAAGCTATTTTTCTCTCTCCGTTTCCGACTGGATGTAAACAACTGGCTAGCCGTCCCGCTTTCATCTAGGGACTTGTCTCCGGTACTTCAAAAAAGTCTTACCGGTCTGTGATCTAGTGAAAATTTTCCCCCACAACAAAAGATCTTGCCGACTTTTACCCAGACAGCCTGTCTACCACATCAAAGGATGGCTGCCGCCTGCAGACGAATGGCATGATAGTCTTTCCTCGATCAACAACACATTAAAGAATGACGGCTGCTTGTAGACGTATGGCGCGACATTCTGCCAAGAATCTCTTAAGAGAGTAGTTGTCAACGTGTCATAAACAGGGATAGTAATCTAGGGTTCAGACAGGTAGAACAGTGCGAGCACAGATAAGACAGAACTCTGAGTTCGAATATTGTCGTACTATTTTATTACGATATCTGTCATTTGGCGACATATATTCTCGCACAGTAGTTATAATATTATGTACAAATTCATCATACACAGCATTCACAGATCAATACACAACATCTTAACTATGTCTATCGCTAATATCTTAAGGATCTAAGTCATGTCTATTCCTGCGTCTCCTCTAGAAGCTACACCCTCTTCCGTCAAAGTTCAGTTGCCGTCTGGCTTCTCAACCCTCGTGAGGTAGTCACGGGTTTCTTGCTCCTTCGTGCATCTCGTGTGGTTTTACCCTTCACGCTTCTGCGGGGTTGTTGCTGGGCGTACTGCGTAGTTTAACAGTTTCTCGAATGTTCGAGTCTCTTCTATTCTTTCCCTTATTCCTCCCATGTTTCTATGCTTCTTCTTTATCTCTGTTATGTCCCATGTCTACTCAAGTGGGACCTTGACAGTAGTCCGCACCAACTCTTTCTCATTGGAATTTCGATCCAGATGATCTATTCCTCTTCTTCAGGAGCTGTGTGTCAAGACAGGAAATCCGCTCCAACATATTCCTTCCCAGGTATATATTCCACCGTGAAGTGGTAGGGCTGAAGCAGCAACGACCACCGCATCAAACGGGCGTTGAGCATATTATCAGTTGAATGTCATTTGATTTCATCATGTGTAATTAAATGTATGTATTTCACTGTAGTTTGAGTGAGAGAGTCAGTGAGTATGAATGAGGGACAGATTGAGTGAGTGTGAGAGTGAATGTGTGTGTGTGTGTGTGTGTGTGCCTGTCTCTGTGTGTATCTCTGTGTGTGGGGCATCACTATATTTTACGCCGCACACTGTATATGTACACATTTTTCTCCATGTATAAATTTCTGTGAGACTTCTCACGACAATCGTCAGTGTATTGTCACAAAATAGACCACCGTGATTAACCAGTGATGACAATAACAGGCGTTCGAATTAACGACATGTTCGAGGCCACAGGTTGTTTCAACAAATACAGAGAAAACAATCTGGGTTGCAGCTGCACGTGTTTACATCTGGTGGGCGATATAGGAACATTGGTGGTGAGTGAGATGAATCTATACACCACTTTGACAGTTCATAAACAGTCAGAGTCAAGCGGAAGTGCCCAGCTCGGGACAAAACAGTCCGTCTGTCATTGAGAGTTTTCGGACATCAAGCGAAATGGCGGCTGTGATTGTCACCACTCGACAGAAGATTGGCGGCTTGTTGTGGAAGCCCGTTGTTGGGAGCATACAGGAACTAGCTAGCTTGTTTTGGGAGTCAAAACAAGTGATGACAACTCTGACATTGATGGAGCCAGGGAAGATAGATTCCTGACAAGGGATGATCTGCCCAAAATAACACCTGTGTGGACACAAAGAGTAACGTCACGTGACCAATTTTAGGCGTTTGCCAAAAACCTGATTTGGGGACAATTAGTGTAGACCAAAATATGGATTAGGATTGACGTGTTTTGTTGGAGAGCTCTACAGTGTAAGAGTAATTAAAAATTAACTAGCATGTGTCGTTATGGCAAAGTGTAGCAGCCATCCAGGAATGAGGCGGGTTTGCCTAAGGTAGTTAATATAGTCTATTTAGGCCTAATTAATATAGGCAGTAGTCTTGTTAAAACTAGAGTGTGATGATTAGCACTGTTAGTTGAAAACTAGTTAGAGTAGTGAAGTGATAATTGGCTCTGCTAGGGTGAATAGGATAGCGGGGTGATAATTGGAGAGATTTAAGATGGGTTGGGAGATGGGGAAAGTGCTCAATGGGGAGGGATCTTTCAGTGGGTTGCCCACGGAAGTTTTGCGCTCTGTTATTGGTCTTTCCTTGTCATCGCCTGATTCGGACGTAGGTGAGGAGCTAATATGCTCTATGACAGAGTTTAGTTAGCTGTTAAATAACTGAGCAAGGCAATATGCTTACACTCAACCGGTAGGATCAGTGACTAGTACTATCACCAGATGTGTTGTTTCTCTCACAGGTTCCCTACCAGCTACGAGGAAGCTCAACACTGGTTTAGAAAAAGGTTCAACTCCCATTTGAAAGAACCTCAGTTGAACAGTATAATGTTTCTTACGGAACTTAAATAACGCTTGAAGGAAGATGGTTCACCTAAGATGGGTGATGATTGTTGATGCAACACACAGCATAAGAACATTGATACCTAAACAAGAACATTAAAATATAATAGTCACATGGTGTGATATATTCTAGTGAAATAGTACAAAAGACATGATACTTGAAACTAGATAGACACTAGTTAGGATCAAGTATATTAACAATAACAGTGATACCTAAATACTCACTACAAAGGGTTTGTGCATTCTTTAGGAACGATAGGAACTTATGTGTAGTGTGCAACCGGTCCATGATCAGGTGTAATTTACAAACAGTATTTATTTCGGATGATCAGGAAGATGGATTACCAGGTAGCTACAGATGACAGTCGGTGTCCGGCAGGAGAGATACAGTACCCGGTGAGATGGACTTGTTCTGACCTAACGTGCTGTTATGTGTCCTTGCAAGGATGAACTGACTATGCTATTATCTGAGGGTCCGATCCTACACATATTATAGAACACATCACACATTTTCTTCGCATACACGTCTCACGTACATTACACTCTTCTTTTTATAAATTAATCTTTATTAATTTTTAGAAGCAAGAGGTGTTGAATATGTTGCGTGGGGGAAGAATGAGAGGGGGCATAGTACGACAAGGATAGAGAGAGGAAAAGGTGTCCATGAACTGAAGGAGTGTGTTGGACGGAAGCTGGTGGATTCTCCAGGATATTGATAGGGAAAAAAAATTATAATGTGGGTGTTGACTCCCCTCACTCCAGGGACGACACTTTAAAGGAAGACACGACATGTATGTGTGTGAGTAAAGTGTGGGAGTTTGTTCATATTAGTTTAAATGATCACGCGAGGCATTATGCATGTGTCTAGATATGGGGATGTGTGAGTGTGTGTGTGGGGTGTGTGTGAGTGGGGGTATGCGGTTGGATGGATTGGGGTGTGTGGGTGTTGGTGGGTAGTGAGATTTTTGGATGTTGGTGGGTGGGGGTATGGGTGTGTGGAGGTATGTGTGGGTGGGTGAGGATGTGTGGATCGTTAGAGGGAAGTATGTGTGGGTGGCGGGGGTGTGTGGGTAGGAGATGTGGGTGGACTGTGGCAGTAAGGGTGGGTGGGGAGAAGTGTATGGTGTGTGGGTTGGGGATATGCGGGTGGTGTATCTGTCGGGGATGTTTGTGTGGTGTGTGTGTGGGTGTAGGTTTGTGGTGGGTGGGTGGGGGATAGTGTGTGGTGTGTGTGTGGGGAATGTGTGTGATGGGTGCGGGGAATGTGTGTATTGGTGGGGGATACGTGTGGGTGAGTAGAGTATGTGTGGGTGGTAGGGGGAAGTGTGGGTAGGTGTGTGTGAGTGGCTGAAGAATGTATAGGTGGGTGAGGGATGTGTGTGTGTCGAGAAGATGTGTGAGTGGGTGGAGGATGTGAGTGGGTGGGGGTATGTGTGATCGAGAGATGTGTGGTTAGGGGTGGGTGGTTCCGGGGTGTGTGGGTGCATAGTGGAGGATGTGTGGGTGAGTGAGTGTGTGTATCTTTTGGTGGATGGGTGGGGGGGGTGTATGTGGGTGGGAAGATGTGTATGGATTGTTGGTTGCGGAGTTTTGTGTGGGTGTTGGTGGAGATGTGTGAGTGGGTGGGGGATTTGTATGGTCTGGGGGTATGTGTGTGGTGGGTGGATGAGGCTATATGTGTGGCTGGTTTGTGGGTAGGGATATAGTGTGGTATGTGGATGACGGATATGTGTGTGTGGTGTGTAGGTGGGAAATATTGGGTGCGTGGAGGATGTGTGCGGTACGGGTGGGGGATATTGTGTGGTGGGGGATGTGAGTTGGTGCATGTGTAGGTGGATGTGGATATATGTGTGGGTGGTGGTGGTGTGTGTGAGCGGATTGGGGATATATAGGTGAGTAGGGAGATGTGTGTTTGTGGGTAGGTATATGTCTGTTGGTGGGGATGTGTGTGTTTGGGTTGGGGATGTGTGAGTGGATGCGTGATGTGTGGATTGTTGGGGGGTGTGTATGTTGGCGGGGAATGTGTGGTCGATGGAGATGTGGTTGGGGGATGGTTGGTTGGGGTGTGGTTGGGTGGGTAGAGGATGTGTGACTGGGAGGATGGGTGTGTGTGTGTTAGGATGTGTATGTGCGTGGATGCATGATGTGTGGGTTGGTGGGGGATGTTTCTGTGGGTAGTGAATGTGTGTGGGTTGGGGAACGGGTGAGCGTAGTGTGTGTGTGGGTGAGGGATTGTGGTAGGGGGATGGGTCGGTTATTGGGGTATGTATGTGTCCCTGGGTGTGTGTGTGGGTGGGTGTGTGTGTGGGATGAAGTGTGGGTGGGTGGGATGGAGATGTGCCTCATAACATGGTAATTTGCATTGTTTATGTTTACAACATTCATTTGACAATGTTTTTTTTTCTTCCTATGTAAATGTATAATGCACCATTGATGAACGAAAGATGAGTTATTAGAAGGGCCGAATGTAAGACGAGCCTGCGTTCCCAATTTGTGACCCTTTTAAAATAAAGTTGATTTGATTTGATTTGATTTCTACTTAAGGGGTCTGCGAGGTTATTATCTGTGCCTGGAATATGGCAAATATCAAAATCGTAATCTTGTAGAATTTAAGGACCATCTGTGTATTTTTGAGTTTTTCTTGTGGCCTTGCTTGAATACCATAATGGTTTGATATCAGACAAAACAATAAACTTATTCCCTAGTAAATATTTTGAACATTTCTTTATGCTTTCAATTAATGCTAATGCTTCTAGTTCTGTTATTTAATAGTGTTTTTGAGCATTTGTAAGTTTCCTACTCGAGTACATTATTGGATGTAGTTGTTCGTTATGACATTGTAAGAGTATGGCTGATATTGCATGTCGGCTTATGTCTGTCTGCAGTAGGAACTGTTTTGTAATCTCAGGTAATTTAAGAATGGGTTGTGTGCTCCTATTTTTAAATTTACAGTTTCTATTTGATCAACTGTAGACGACAGCAAGTATATTCTATCCTAAGCAACTGAGGTGATTTCACTGGTGGTATGGGATAACCAGTGGGTCTCCCTTTTTCTGAGTGTTTTGCAGTACAAGAATTTCCTGTAAATTTATGGCTGATGACTGTAGTCAGTATCTTGGAAATACAATATGTTGCCAGATTTTCCATATTTTTTGTACAAAGAAGAATTTCAGTACATATTACACCCATCAACATAATTAATACACCCAATGTATCAATGATGAAGTAAGGGAGACGCCATTCTATTGAAGATTGGGACGTATGTACGACTGATGCCCCTTTCCGTGTCAACTGTTTATGTGTTACAAAGTTGGTCCTACAAGGCTTATCTGAGAACATTGTTTTGAATTTCTTCAGAGACTGTTCTGATTGCAATCTATCTTTAGTTGGTAGATTAGGATGTATTTGAATGGCTTTCCAGTTGTCGGTGTTGAGGGACCCCACAATGTCGACATTTATTTTCTCAAAAGGTTTGGAGGCCAAATCCGTTTCTTGAACCTCTGCCCTCGGACGTCTATCTTTTTGAGTTGTCCGCTGGCGCAGCTCACATGATCGAACATGACCCCTGACGTATTTTCAATAGCCTCGCCAGAAGAATTGGGATAATAATCTCTGTCTTGTCCTGACCATCCCCAAGTGTCCTGTAAAAGGGGCGTCGTGCGCTAATTTCAGCGCATTGCTACGATGTTGTAGAGGCAGCACGGTTTGTGAAAGAAGTACTGATCCTTTCTTGTACTCTCTTGTGAGGATATTATTCTTTAATTTAAACCTCTACTTCCCTTTCTTCCCTTGTTTTCGTGGGCGGCTGACTTGCCTAAAACATGCATGTAATGAGTTGTCGTCTTTCTGTTGTTGGGAAAAATCTGTTGTCAGTGTGTCTGGGATAGGTCTTTTGTCCGCAGGGGTCACCTGCAGTGTGTCCCGCTTTGCCTCCTCTTTATCTTTACTTGTCTGAGTTCTTGTGACGGTATTTCCTATTATTTCTTTCTGTTCACTTGCGTGGGATTTTTCATTGGTGCACTCTATCACATCCGGTATATTGCCGATCAGTAGTCCAGCACAGGGGTATGGCAAGACTGCTGCCTGTATTTTTACTGTATAGTATTGGCAGTCGATTTTCACCCATCCTATGCTGTATTTTTCTAGGGTACCACCGAAGGTTCGGCAAGTGACCGTGTTACTGGTATAGTTTTTTCTATTAAACAGACTTCGGTCCACTCCTACCATCGATGATCCAGTGTGTCTTATACAAGTAATAGGTATACCATTGACCAGTGCTTTATGGATCTTTATAGTTCCATTGTGGATATTCGATGCGTTTATCTCCTGGGTGGGTACTCTATGGCCCCATGCAGAGTTACCATCCTTGTGAAACTCTGTGCAGACTTCATATTGTGTGTCATTGTTTCTATAGTCTGAATATGTGTTGTTCCTCTTTAAAAATAGACCTCCAATGTAAGCATCATAATCGGGGTTTGATTTACACATTTCTAGTGACCCATGTTGTCGTTGACAATATCCGCACTCGACGACAACACATTTTTGTGGTATTGGATGGTCGTTGACCAGGTCTGCACTTGTTATGATGTTGATATTTGTTAGGAGAGTTGCCGTATTTTTGATGGAATAATTTGGCCGCCTGCTTGTCCTTTTCATAAGGTAGCCTTTTGTCTTTGAGTGCCAATTTTTCATTCTCTTTCTAGTTGCATTTCTCTTATTTGTTGTCTTTCTATAGCGGCTATTCTTTAGTCTCTGCCCAGGCCATAGGTTCAGGGCCTGACAAGCCGCATTTCTCGCCTAGTGCTATGAATTCTCCAAGTGTAGACATGGTTGTTGTGAAGTCGGCGATGTGGTAACCTGTTGTGACGCAATCCACAAATAATAATAATAATAATAATAATAATAATAATAATAATAATAATAATAATAATAATAATAATAATACGACACAAAACAATGAGGGTGAGTGAACAGAGTAATGGGAGGGTGCCTGAAAGACTCTGGACTGATGATCACGACACACAGAAAACGAAAGGAAACAACTCGTGTGTGTCCAGTGCTGGTGACCTTGGTGTCTTCCTCCAGATGATAGACTCCGCTCTACTCCAATATCGGCCTCAGTCTGCTTCCGTAGGTTGCAGGATCCAATAGGCTGCCGGTTAAAAGTTATGTTCTATCAAAAGTGGATTGACTGTAAGACTGCCCACTACTGCAGCTGACGGTACTTGAATTTGCCTTCTGAAAAGAAATTACTTTGCACGCTGATTAAAGTGTTTATGAGGGCGCTATAGTGCACTTAGATGCGGTCCTCCGCTAATAATACGAACCACACTATTTTTTGTGTATGTAACGGTCTGCACACGTAACATTACGAATAATAGGTCTGGGTGAGAAAGGCTTCTCTTTATCTCCTTAACAGCAATGTTTCCATTATGGTCTTTGTTCAGTGTGATTTAATGTTATTAAATATCATTCTTGATGGTGTCTTTGTTAATTACTGTGCGACATCCTTTTCGTTATGTTCATTTTCATATTAACACATTTTACAAATCCTGTCCTCCGTTCTCAAGTTATCCATGTTTTGATAATCGTTCATTCTTTATTGTTGCTGGATCGTATCTCCTGGATTCTATCTATCTACCGGAACGTGCGCCCACGTCTGCCATGGAGTGTTAGAGGCTATCTGGCATGGGTGTTGTTATTATAGTATCTCTCACGAATGGGTATTTTCTTCTATAGCATCATACTGTTGGTTTCAACTCTCTTCGAACATACATGACAGTTACTGATGTTGAAAGCTGACAAATGACAGGACTCGTGTGTGTCCTAAGATGGGCTAAGTTTATTTGTAGACAGTGGCACAACTTACAACTTAGGTCCTCTCATACATGCCAGTGCCCGACCGTATCCGCACCCGTATGTGATACAAACGTTCTGCTCTTTAAACATCCTTAGATTAACCATGCTTATCGTCAAGCACGATACTGTCTTTCCCCACACTCATCCACAGTCAAACAATCATATACTACTCACGATGTAGCTGGCTGACAATTAACCGTTAGTCTAGGGTGACGCCATAAACGGCTTCTGAGCACGGTAACTGATAAAGTGAACTGCACAACTTCTGAGCATGGTTACTGTTGGAATGGACTGAGTGTCGCTCTCTACATTGTTTTCCTTCTATCTCTGTAGCTGGGTATCCTGTTATCTTATATAGCATCTGAAACTGGATCTTCCCTGATGTCAGACTTCTATTAATTAACTTCTCCAAACTCCATTTCGATGTTCCTCCTTCTAACCTTTCTCTACGCGACTCCTTAGTTACAATCTCCTAGTCATGTTCAGTAAGTGCGCACCGCGTTTGTTTTATGCGTGCGTCATTGTTTTCTCGTCTTTTCCCCGTATTTCATAACTCCTGGTGTACTTACTAGATTATACGTGTTTGAGGATCATGGTGGTGTACATGTGTATGTATGTGTGTATGTGTAAATGTGTGTCTAAGTGTGTGGTGTTTATATATGTGTATACGAGTATGTATGTGTGTGTGTGTACGTGTGCGTATGCGTGTGTATGTGTGTACATATGTGTGCTTGTGTGTGCGCTTGTGTGTGTGCATGTGTATGTATGCTTGCGTGTTTGTGCGTGTATGTGTGTTAATGTGTGTATATGTGCGTTTATATGTGTAGATGTCTTATGTGTGGATGTGTACGTGTGTGTACGGCTATGTGTGTATGTGCGTGCAAGTGTGTATGTACGTATGTATGTTTGTGTGGGTATATGTATGTATATATGTGCATGTGTATATGTGTGTAGGTGTGTGTATGTGTGTACATGTGTGTCTATGTGTGCGTGTTTATATATGTGTGTGTATGAGTGTCTATGTGTGTGTCTGTGTGAGTATGCTTGTTTATGTGTACGTAGGTGTGTGTATGTGTGTATATGGGTATGTATGAGTGTGTGTGTGTGTATATTTGTGTGTGTGTGAGAGCGTGTGTGTATATATGACTATTATGTGTTTATATATGTGTATGTGTGCGCGTATGTGTGTTTGTGTTTACATGTGTGCATGTGTGTGTTTGTGTGTATGTGCATGTATGTATGTGTGTATGTGTGTCCACGAGGATGTATGTTTGTATGAGTGTATGTGCGTATGGGTGTATGTTTGTGTGTATCTATGTCTATGTGTATCTATGTCTATGTGTGAGTACATGTATGTGTGTATGTTTGCATATGTGTGTGTTTGTGTGTATGTGTGTTTATGTGTTTCCATATGTATATTGGTGTGTGTGTGTGTTTGTGTACGTATGTGTGCGATGTGTGTATATGAGTGTATGTGCGTGCGTGTAAGTGTGTGTATTAATGTGTATGCTAGTGTATGTATGTGTATTTGTGTGTGTGGGTATGTGTGCATGCATGCATTTTATGCGAGGGATTGTGTATCTGTATGTTACTGAGTATGTGCAGATGATGTACGTATGTATGCAGGTATGTACTAGTCTGTGTATGTTTATGAATTTGCGTGTGTACGTGTGTCTGCCTGTCTTATAACATGGTAATATGCGTTATTTATGTTTAGAAAATCCATTCGACAATGTGTATTTTTCCTTTGTAAATGTCATATTCACAACTGATGAATGAAAAGGAATGGGCCAAATGTAAGACGGGCCTGCGTGCCCAATTTGTTACCCTTTGAAAATAAAGATCCTTCGTTCTTTCGTTCATTCTTTCGTCTGAGCCGCGTAATTTGACTAGATGTGGTGTAATGCATCCTCGGCCTCAGAATTGGTTGACGTTCACTATCATCTTGTGTATTTGCATCTGGTCTACTATCATCGCTGTCGATCTGGCGAAGGGGTTGGGGTCGCAATTCGTAACCTTGCATACCGCGTTCGAAAAGCACCTGAGGGCGATATGGCAACAGACTGCCTTACTTTGGATTTCATAAAATGGTATGAGTACCCGTCGTTCAGAAAGCAATGGTAAACTTCTGAACATAAACTTGCCAGGTAATCGCAAACAGCCAAAAATGATGGGATTGACTGCGACGTCATGTAAAAGATATGCATTCCACTTCAATCATCAAATAGCCCTTCAATGTATTATGCCCATCTATTACACGTATTAGCATCGCCCAAGCATCGCCTGGATCTTTTCTCCGGGATATGCCGGTGTGCTGGAAAATTAACAGGCGGACAGACTGGCTGGCTCTGCAGAACTTGGTGGAGTACTGATGCATGACAAGGCAGACGTGGTTGCGGCCTTGTGGGAGCACGTGCACACCTCGAAGGAGCAAATGGATTACCATGGTCTGGCAAGAATGAGACAACGAGGAGTGACGAAGGGATCTGGCCGACTCTCAACGCTCAGAGGAAAGGCGAGACGGGCTTATAATCAGAGTGTCACTAGCACTATTAGTGTTGGAACTCTTCGCTGGCTGCTGAGGATGGGGACGGAGCACTTATGGGAATGCCCCGAATGCTGTGATGTCGATTCCTAAATCAATCAATCAATCAATTACACGTATTATTGTATACCAATAATAGTTTCACTTAACATAACAACTAAACGAAATGAAACAGCCCTTTATATACTACCTAAGGGGTATAGGACAATGATGCCTTACCTATATCTTTACTGCCTAAGACATTTCTTAAACATGGGTACTAACTAAAGAACAAGACAGACACGCACTACTTGTGAAATGGGATACCTGAGTAAAGCAGCGAACAAATCAAGAAACGACCTCATTAGAAACTAGGAGACCTATACAATGGATGGGACACCAGTTGTTAAATTCATTGATAGACGAAGTTTTAACTGGTTCGGCCCCCTAGTTAAAATGAACGCAATGTCGCCAGCAGCAAAAGAATACAACATGAAAATTGAAACATCAAAAGGAAGGGAAAGACCACCAAAAAGGTTGACTGACGGCGTCATCAACACCTTAAAACCCCACAACTCAGCATACCAAGCGACAGTGAGAGCCCTAGTTCGGAAACCAATCATCAAACAAACCAACAACGCCTAACTGCACATGGCAGTGAAGGATTGATTGATTGATTGATTGATTTAGGAACCGACATCACAGCATTCGGGGCATTCCCATAAGCGCTCCTTCCCCATCCTCAGCAGCTAGCGAAGAATTCCAACACTAATAGTACAGTTCCAACACTAATAGGGCAGTGAAGGACAAAAGAATAAAGAAAGACAGTTTTTTATATCGATTTTAGGCTGGGCCGAGCTGGGATCCCAGTTCAATTTTGAAGATCCAAATCAGATCCGATATGGGCCGACCACAAGATCACCAGGTCGGTAGGAGAGTATGTAGCCACTTGGCCACAGCGGCTCCCGTGTGTGAGGTTAACTTTATGAACTTCTTCGCACTCACATCGTCCTGGTATTTTGTTTTAGGGCTATAACCATTTTCATTAGGTCGGGCTGACCCAGCTCCGCCCTGTACAGAAAGTTCCCATGCGTCTGCTGGGGATTGACCCCGGATCCACTGTCTCGTTATGCAGTCCATTTTAAAACATAACAATAAACAAAATAGCAATTTCTTAAAACAATGGTTATCTGTTTAAGTGCAGTCAAGATATAGTCACTCCCTTCTTGAAAGCATTAATCATGACATGTTATAAAATGTCGTGCCTTCACCCATTCTAACAATTGTTAATGGATCTTTTTTATGGTTTTTTAATGGTTTGATCACTGTGACACGTGAAAAGCTATCATCAATTTGCATGGCATGTGTTACTTTTATAGTGGTTTATTACATTTTATCACTAACATCCGTTATATGTTTTACGATTTCTGAAAAATAAGGCAAGCAGGGTGTATTCAACAGGACATTGAGCTTATAAGTAAACATTGTTTACACGTCCTTCAGTTTTTTAAACAGGAAAACAAATGTATATAAGCTTGCAAAACGCCTCAAAATATATGAGTGCATAATTTGAAGATCTTGAGCAAATCCATAGTGTTTCAAAGCATATTTCTTAAACATAACCACAGACTAATTAAGGTATATATTAATTAGCTCTTATATACAAATTTTACAAAAGTATATCTTGTATAGCTTGAATGTTTGGTACCAATTCATTCTTCTTCGTCTTCTTCTACCTTCTTCTGCTTCTTCTTCATTCTTCTACTTCTTCTGCTATGTCTGCTTTGTCTGCTTTTTCTACTTCTTCTGCCATAATTGTTTCATGTGCTTCTTCTTCTTCTTCTTCTTCTTCTTCTTCTTCTTCTTCTTCTTCTTCTTCTTCTTCTTCTTCTTCTTCTTCTTCTTCTTCTTCTTCTTCATCCCCCTCCTCCTCCCTCTCCTCCACCTCCCCTTAGCCTCCTCTCCCCTGCTCCCGTTCCCGCTCCTGCTTCCACTCTTCTTCTTCTTCTTCGTCTTCTTCTTCTTCTTCTTCTTCTTCTTCTTCTTCTTCTTCTTCTTCTTCTTCTTCTTTTTCTTCTTCTTCATGTGAGTGGGTGGAGGATGTTTGTAGGTGGGAGATGTGTGGGTGGTTGAGGAGATGTGTGTGTGGATGAGAGATCTGTGGGCGGGGATGTGTTTGCGGAATTTATGTGGGGGATTGTTTGTGTGTGTGTGTGGGGGGGGGGGGGGAGTATGTGTTCATGGGTGGAGTTTTGTGTGGGAGGATAGATGTGTGAGAGGTGGGGGATGTGCAGGTGGATGAAGGATGTGTGTGAGGATGGGTGATGTGTGTTTGGCTGGGTGGTTGGGGTGTGTGTGGGTGGGAGGGTAGATGAGAGATGCATGTGTTGATGGGCGGGTGGGTGTTGTGTGGGTGTGAGTGGTTGATGGATGAGTACGTGAGTGGGTGGATGTGTGTGTGAGATGAGTGTATGGGTGGGGGATGTGTGTGTTTATGGGAAGATTTGTGTGAGCGGCGGATGTGTGTGGTGGGGTATATGTGGGTGGTGGGGTGTGTATGGGTGGGAGGTGTGTTTTTTTGAATGTTTATGGGTGGGGGATATGTGTGGGCAGGTGGGGAGATGTGTTTGTGGGTGGGGATGTCTGTATTGGTGGGGGATGTGTAGTTGAGAGGTGGCGGATATTGGGTGGGTGAGTGGGTGTAGGTTCGCTGATGTGTGTGTGGGTAATTAAGGAAAATTGTGAGGATGCGGGATGTGTGTGTGGATAAGTGAGGGATGTGTGGGTTGGCGGGGGTATGTATGTGTGGTTTTGTGATGTGTGTTTTGCTGGGTGGTTGCGGGTGTGTGGGTGGGTGTTGGCGAATATGTGGATGGGTGGGGGATGTCTGTGAGGGATGTGTGGGTTGGCGGGGGTATGTATGTGTGGTTTTGTGATGTGTGTTTTGCTGGGTGGGTGTTATGAGATGGGTGGGGGATGTCTGTGAGGGATGTGTGGGTTGGCGGGGGTATGTATGTGTGGTTGTGTGATGTGTGTTTTGTGGGTGGGTGTTGGCGAATATGTGGGTGGGTGTGTACGTGTCGGTTATGGGATGGGTGGGGGATGTCAGTGAGGGATGTGTGGGTTGGCGGGGGTATGTATGTGTGGTTTTGTGATGTGTGTTTTGCTGGGTGGTTGCGGGTGTGTGGGTGGGTGTTGGCGAATATGTGGGTGGGTGTGTACGTGTCGGTTATGGGATGGGTGGGGGATGTCTGTGTGGGTGGGGAAATGTGTGAGGTTGGGGGATCAGTGGGCTGATGGCGGCATGTATGTTTGCCTGGGTCTGTGTGAGTGCGTGGAGGTATGTGTGAGTGGGTGGGGGAGGTGTGTTGGGTGGGGGATGTGAGGGTGGCTGCGGGATGTGTGGGTGGCTGTGGGATGTGAGGGTGGATGGGGGATGTGTCTCACAACATTGCAATATGCACTGTTTATGTTTACAACTTTCATTTGACAATGATTTTTTTTTCTATGTGAATGCATCATTGTTTATGCTAACAAAATCCATTTGACAATGTTTTTTATTTGCCTATGTAAATGTAACATGCACATTTGATAAATGAAAGATGAGTGATTGAAAGGGCTGAATGTAAGACTGGCCTGCGTGCCCAATTTGTTACCCTTTTAAAATAAAGTTCGTTCGTTCTTCTTCTTCTTCTTCTTCTTCTTCTTCTTCTTCTTCTTCTTCTTCTTCTTCTTCTTCTTCTTCTTCTTCTTCTTCTTCTATTTCAGTGATCTACGTTTGACAGGCGCCTATTCCGGCCCATGTAACTAACCTGACTGCAGTGTGAGTATTTTAACTAGTACAGGCCCCCCCTTCCCCCCCCCCCCCCCCCCCCCCCCCCGCCTTCCAGAATTTGAAGCCAAGGGTCATTCCTGTGGGTCAGATTTCCTCTCTGTGTCTGGCAAATGCAGGCATGTTGAAGGGCATGATTTGCGGTTTGTTTATTTTGTGTTTCAGGGTTGCAAGCAGCAAAGCAAGTGAGATCCATTCGGCGTAGGTGTCTACACTGTTCTCAATGTTCTGAATCTACAATGTACTGAGTCTGCAATGTTCTTAGTCAACTATGTTCTGAATCTGCAATGTACTGAGTCTGCAATGTTCTTAGTCATCAATGTTCTGAATCTGCAATGTACTGAGTCTGCAATGTTCTTAGTCAACTATGTTCTGAATCTACAATGTACTGAGTCTGCAATGTTCTTAGTCAACTATGTTCTGAATCTGCAATGTACTTAGTCAACAATGTTCTTATTCTGCAATGTTTTCAATGAACGATGTTCTGAGTATGCAATGTTCTTAGTGAACAATGTTCTTAGTCTGTAATGTTTTTAGTGAACAATGTTCTGAATAAAGAAATCAGAAGCCTTGGAATGTGATAAACAACGAACAATTACTATAATGCGTCACACCACGAAGATTTTGTTAAGAATTATCATGCAAAGAGTTAAGAAGAAAATACAACCTGAAATAAGAGAGGAACAATGTGGTTTTGTAGAAGGCAAGGGTACAGTAATTGAATGTTCTATAGTAGTAAACATAGATCTACACCTCTGCTTTATTGGCTACACAAAGGCTTTCGATAAAGTGACACACGTCGACATGATAAGGATGATGGAAGATCTACAAATTGATGGAAAAGACCTTATACTTGTAAAAAAACATATTTTGGAAACATCAAGCTGCCATATGAATTGATAATGAAATAGGTCAATAACAGAATATTTAGGAGAGGTGTGAGACAGGGAAGTGTAATGTCTATATATCTTTTTTCCCTGTGCAGTGAAAATATTTTCAGAAATATAGAAGATATGGAAGGAATCAACATTGTGGGACGATACATCAATAACATTAGATAATCAGATGATACAGTCTTGACTGCAGACATTGAAGAGGATCTGCAAAATTTAGTAAATACGGTTGTTGCACACAGTGAACAACTAGGATTAAAACTGAATTGTAAGAATACACAGAATATGGTCGGGAAGAAGGAAGAAATACCACAATGTAATATACACGTAAATGGGCATATTCTTAAACAAGTTAATCGGTACAGCTATCTCGGAACAGTCATAACATCTTGATGCCTTGAAGAGATTAGAACAAGAATTGCCATGGCAAAGGTAGCCTTTTGCAAGATGAACATTGCAGATTCAGAACCATCCATCATGTGCCATGCTGATAAGCGTGGGCGGTCATGTTTTGCCATCTCGCTTGATCACCAGAGTCGTGGATCAGCACTGTGTTCCTGTCTCGACCATGCCACGTGGCAAAGCCATCCAGGTATTTACTTCTCGGTCTTCCCCTTGGTCTCTTCCCTTCGATCTTGCCAATTGTCACCAAGTTCTCCAAGTCATTTCTTCTCATAACATGCCCAAAGAATTTTGACTGTCTACGTCTAATGACTCCAATCGGCCCACGATCTTCATTTGTTTCTTAAAGGACTTGTTCACTGGTTTTTCTGTCTGTCAATGGCATTCCTTGGATTTTCTTACACATTTCTACAGCCATCAGATCTTTTTTTTTCTTTTTTTTTCCAGCTTGACTGCTCATTGTCCACGCTTCACATCTATACAAAGTATAGCTTCTATGTAGCACTTCAACACCCACTTTCTCGTTTCAATTGATACCTTTTATTGGTCAGTATGTTTTTCATCTTGCAAAAGCCTAACTTTGCAATGGCAATTCTTGTTCTAATCTTTTCAGGGCATCTCCCTTGAGATGTTATGACTGTTCCGAGATAACAGTACCGATTAACTTGCTTAAGAATATATCACATTGTGGTATTTTCTTCTTCCCAGTGACGACCATAATCTGTGTCTTCTTACTATTCAATTCTAACCCCAGTTGCTTACTGTGTGCAACAACCGCATCTACCAAATGTCGCAGGTCCTGTTGATTGTCTGCATTCACGACTGTAGCATCTGCATATCTAATGTTATTGATGTATCTTTCCCCAATGTTGACCCCTTCAATGTCTTCTGTAAGATACAACATTAGTCACAAGTTGACAAACAAATGTAGTCACAAGTGTACAGACAGCAGCAGTCACACGTGTACAGACAACAGTAATCACAAGTGTATAGACACTAGACATCGAATAGATATGGACAGAACAACGTCACACACCTATCTTATCCTTATCTATTGACGAAAGAAAAGCCGGGGTGAAATCACAGCAACGGTGCAGCTTGAACTAGACAGGCTCGGAGAGTAATAAAATTAAACTAGAGTAGTGCTGAATCCGGCAACAACTCCCTTGGCATCACTCTCCTTGACCACGCATATAGTCAATGCACCCACACCAGTCGCCAGCATGCGCGGAACAGACAGCGATAGAACCAACACAGTGACATGTCTAGGCGTCACCGTTGACAGATACAAGTCACATTAGTATCAACATCAGAAACAGGAAAAGCTAGACAGCTCTGTTTGTGATGCTGTAGGCAACACTGAACAACGCCTGCTTTTCCTTCACCACCGGGAACTTGTGTTAAGCGTCATAGACTACAGTGTGGTACTTATCAATGTCAGCACAATCTAGGCAGAAGGATGGGGCAGGTACAACCTGACGCAACAAGACTCATATTCGGCTGCACAAACGACAACTTGTGCCAGGCCATGCGTTGTGTTTTTGATATGCCTAAGGAGGCCACCAGACAAAAGTTGCACTGATTAAGTTGATGAATAGATTATCAGCAGACAAACAACAAGAACAACACCCCCGCACAGCGGTATCGCCGACAGAACGGGTAAGCATCTGAAAATAAATCGCTCCTGAATGACGGAGATTAAAGTAACCCAGTATAACTATGTTTTCCACGATCTTCAACAGGGAGAAGAATGGACAGATATACCAGTAGATTTGCAAAAACATACTCGTGTTGCCATTGCACTACTGAGGCCAGTTGTCTAAGATAAAGGAGCTGTAAGAATAGTATTCACGTATCTACACAGATGAGTCCGTGTAACGCTGTTTAAAATTAACTTGATCATCACAGTTTAAAACACAAAAACACAATCAATGAGAAAGCGGCTCTTTGCGGAAAACCACATCAAGCCAGACTATGTAGATCATAATGTCACCAGAGTATTGGCATGGGTAGCAGATCAAGCAGACACACAGTGGATATTGGTATACCATTCTCCGTGAACATGGTACAGAAAAATCGCAACCAACAGTGTCCGCTATATTAGACAGACATCATTGGGAAGTTGCACTTCACAAAACATCATACCGATATGCTGCAGTAAAAGGTGACGAATGTTTGGACCAGCTGACAAGCAATGCACCAATACAAACAGAAGGAAACATTGGCATGGCTCGTATAGTTAATGCATTGCAGGACGGCTGTGGGACACTGACAAGACTTCGACACCAGCACGACTATAGTAACCGAGCGTGGAGTTTGGTCAATCAGGTCGATACCGTCTTTCAGTTCAAAATAGGAGCTATACAACTCTTCATGGGAAAAGTGAGTTGAGATATATTGTTGCATGTGGGGACTGGGCACACGCGGGAATGCAAATTGTGCAATGACGTCGTTCTACATAACACTGCAGAGCATGAAGTAAGGTAGCGTGGCGTAACATGAAATAGCATAGCATGGCATAATATAACCCTCATGTTTCTAAACTATGTTCGTCAAGACAATCAGAAATGTGTTTAGACAATAATTGTTCCTGCATCGGTTTCTCAAACACATGTTGTTTTCTGCAGTTTTCTTATAACACATTTGGGATCATATTATTCTAAAGCAATTAGGTGTATGTTATATTCCAAAGTATTTTGTTGTATATTGATCCAAAGCATATTGTTGTATGTTCATGTAATGCAATCGTGTTTTAAAGTATTGTTATGCGATATTTTTTTTTTTTAATAACGACATCTCAAAATGAATATTGTTCTATAACGATGTGCTTTTAACTAACATCTATTTAGTAACTGTGGTTTTCATTTTTACAATAGATGAATGCTGTCTGCAATTTCCTGTTGATTGTCTTGGCTGTAACAAGCGTTTCTACACAATCAGGTATGTACTATTGTTTTAAGGTGTGAACAGCTGCAAAGTGACCCATACCTACTTAACTTGAGCTATCTACTCCTTAACCAACCTGAAATCCATTAGCACTAAGCTTGCTTAATTTAATTGATACCAAGATACTCCCAAAATGTAGATATCTAGCGTTGTCAGGATCTTACTTCTAACTTGGCAATGGCTCGTGTTTTCTGACAGGGAGTGAACCACAATCATACACTACGAATGACTGTACAAAACACGCGGTAACATAACTGAAAACATTTTAATCACATGCTTCAGATAATGCAGCGCTCACAACTAGCGGCATTCTCATTTACAACTACATATGTACAAATCTACAAGATAATCAATGCATACAATAAAGCAGACTCTCAGTTTTCACAGAGCATACAAGCTTTCGTACATCAAGCATGGAATAATACATTAAATACAAGCCACTTTCTTCCACGTCTGTCCAGTCTCGTAGCCGTCCGCAGTCTGAACTACCCGCTAGGATTTCTTGTTGGTCCGGCTTTCAGTTTTCGTGCGCTTCGTGCGCCACGCTGACCACTGGCCACTGCGTCGTAGCTGCTAGTTGAGTTAACATTCGTCCTTGTTCGTCGCCTTCCAGGCGAGGTGGAGTGAGATTCTGACAAGCGTGTGCTTTACAAAACTCCCATAATGTAGATACACCTCACGTAGCGTGTGCTTTACAGAACTCACATAATGTAGATACACCATCATGCAGCATGTGCTTTACAAAACTCCCATAATGTAGATAAACCATCATGTAGGGAGTGCTTTACAGAAACTCCCATAATGTAGATACATCATCATGTACAGAGTGCTTTACAAACCTCCCATAATGTAGTTACATCGTCATGTAGGGAGTGCTTTACAACACTCCCTTAATGTAGATACATCATCATGTAGGGAGTGCTTTACAAAACTCCCATAATGTAGATACACCATCGACTAGATTGTACTTTATATATCACGGCTCTTCTTAACGCCCGTAGAAACGTGCTTCGATCCCTTGTCATTTCTCCGCCCCTCTTAAATCCTCAAGCTCCTTCTGCTGCAATGCCCTATCTTTATCTTCGTGCTGACCTGCTTTTGCCACTTTTTCCATTAGTTCATTTTCGTAAACCATTGTGAAGTATAATATGAGCAATGTATTTCAGTTTACGAGACTCAGTACTGTATGCGATCCAGGTTTATTGCATGTTAAGACATTTGAGAATTTCAGTATTGTTTCTTCTTGTTCCGCAATATTGTATGTTCTGTAACGTTTGAATTCAAAAGCAGTTTTCTTCTGTAATGATTTCGAATTGATTCATGACACACAGGCATCGCTTGCTACAGGATACTTTCATCCATCTAACCAAATGTCACTCGATCAAGGTTTCTGGAATTTTGCCGCATGTTCTTAAAGGCGATAATCTAAACATTGCTACGTCGCCCTGCATGTGCGAGAATAAGTTAATAAATAAGCCAGAAATGGCTGTAGAACAATAACTCAATATGATAACAACTTGAAACCAGTGCATTTTTATGCATACATTGTCCCTTCATTTCTCAACATAATTTCCACCAACATTGATGTGCATATCCCATCGTTTTATCAGTTCTACCAAACACGATGCCTGGAACTGTGAGCTCTGTTCTCATTTACCTGCCATCCAACAGAACTGCGTGACTTACTTATTGACTCGTCCTCGTCACTTTTCTACCCAGCTATGCACCGCTTTACGAGACAAATATTTGTCAGCATAAACACTGAAAACCCACCTTGGTGGGAGACATTTCGCGAATGACGCCAAAGGTGAATGTGAAGTGAAAACGTGCTTTAGAAAACAGAGCACGCAGTTCAATGCTGACGGTTTAGGAGGACTGATAAAACGATGGGATAAGTGCATCAATGTTGGTGGAAATTATGTTTAGATATAAAGTACCAATGTATGTATAAAATAAGACTGGTTTCAAGTTGTTATCATATCTAGCTATTTTACTACAGCCATTTGTTGACTTCCCCTAGTGATTTCTTGTGAGGATATGCATTGATTGGTTAATTTTATTTGGATTTTTTAATTATAAATTGCGATGTTTGTTTGGTATATCGTTTTGTACGTTGATGTTATTCTTGTTTCGCTTCTTTAAACAAAATGTTTTTGATTGTCACTGCATCTCTCCACAGACCATCTCGACTCTCCGCATGTCTTGGCACAATATGCGGAGTTTGTACAAGGTATAACTTTCTTCTGCAATGTCAACATCTGGAATTTGATTTTCACAAACAATCATGTATAACATTTTTATCTGCATATATATTTATTAGTATGGGGATAGAATGCAGCCCTCACTTCCTCCCTGTTGCACCTCCAGCTAGTTAGATGTGTCATCGGCTCTGTGTCAGCTAATTGTTCATAATATACTGTTTTAATTATGTAGATGATATGTGCAAATAATACCATGGACAGACATTTAAAAAAATGACCAAATCCTACAAGAAACAAATGAAAACCATAAACTGAGTAGATAAATTAGATATACACAGTCACAAGGTTTTGTAAACGTTATGCAAAGAAATACATTGGATAACTTTGTGACAACTGGCAAGATTAAAGGAAGAGAACAAGAGGAAGTCTGAGGAGTCAATACCTGAATGTCTTGGCCACGTGGTATGGTCGAGAATGAACACAGAGTTGATCCACGACACTGGTAATCGTGTGAGATGGCGAAATATGACCGCCCACTCTTATCGGCATGACACATGATAATGATGATATATGCAGGACAACCATATGACTTATGATGTTCCACAATTTCTGACGTTGAACTCAGCCAAAATCATAAGTGCAGTCAATGAAGCAATAATGAAGAGCTTTATTGTACTCTCTGTATTTCTCAAAGATGGTTCTCATGTTTAAAATATGTTATCTAGTTTCTCTGTCCTATCTGAATCCTGAGTGTACTTCCTGCAATTCATATTGTAACATATTTTACATCTTCTCAAAATGAATAGCAGGTGATCGTTACTAGAATGATTTATTAGTGACATATTCCAATAATGAAGAACATTATTAAATGTATAATCATTGATAAGAGAAGTAGCGGCCGCAGCAGGTTTTAAAATACAAACTACAAACAGTCAGGTGCGTGTGATTCCTGCGACAAAGTGAGATATAGTAAACACAGTCACAGTGTGCATACCTTACAACGAACGCACATCCTGCACTGTGGTATGTAAAATAGAAATGGGAGATACATATTCCCTATTCGTTGTCGCCGACTACTAAATTACAACTAGGACTGGTTCGTAAGACTCCCTAGTACTGTTACAGACACATATGATAAGTTTCCACTAAGGTAGTAAGTAATGTTTTCTAGTAGAAGGCCAAGACAGCATAGGGATGTCACTGCATTCAGACAGGATAATGCTCATTCTGGGTAGATTGAAAGCTAGTAGTATCTCTGCCACACAGCTCTCCAGATGAGTTGTAAATTAGGTAGCACTATCACACTATTGTTGAATACAGTACATACACATCACGCTGATAAACTAGAAGTGTAATAACTATTATAATAGTATAATGAATACATGGAGGATGTGCATGCGACATTGGCAATCACAATGTACATAACTAAAATTACACACAATATATCTTGGTCCATATCATTAATACATATACTCTCTTAAAGTTCTGGTTGATTCTAATAATGATGAATGTCCTCGGGTCTTCAGATCTACATTATTGCTGACAAATGTTCATCTGGCTGGGTAGCTATTGTTCGTGTACTTTGGACTTTGGTTTGAATGGGAACTGTGTCTAGGTTTAACCTATTGGCCGTTGGTTGTCACTGAGGTTACATGGGTTGTTACTTAGCTTTATAACAACGTGACACCAAATTCTGAGTGGCAAATGGTGATGAAGCGTTCTCTGCTCTCCAATGCAGTATGAAGGCGAAGGGTCTCCTATTTCATTGAAGATTACACCACTCGTGCATTGGAAGTTTCCCGTATAGGAACACCATATGTATGCCAATAGACCATCACCTTATGTCAAAAACATAGACAAAATTATAGATCCATACTCACAAGAAAACTGGGGGAAGGTGAAAATGAGATGGGAGTATTACATAGGTGTAGGTTAGCCATACCATTGTCTGCTGCATGTACTCATTCCAGAGCTCAATAGCCTAACATTATATCCATACCTCCTCTGTTGTGTGTTGTCAATCATATGATTTGATGTGACCTATTTCTCACACATAGGCACATGTTACATGCAATACATCTCATGTCTGCAAGTCATGTCTCAATCCATTCATGCAGTTAGCATGTCAATCACTCTCATGTTCAACGGAATACCGACCTAGTTTACTGGGTACATCTCGATGATGTTATTGTCACACAATACTGGTACCATTTCCCGTTAGCATACAGATTCTCATAAATCATACATATACCATGCATATATTCGTAACTACATAATGATCATGCATATTAAGAATTATATATATACTAGCTGACCCGGACCGGCTTGACTTAGCCCCTGGTATGGAGCGTCTCATTTAATTCATATAAGTAGTCAATACATTTCTCTAAGCGCACAGAGTACGCGTTCGGCCCCTGCTCCGGTTCCCGTTGCTCATCTGTTTCTGATGCTCCCGTTCCCGTTGCTCGTCTGCGTCTGATGCTCCCGTTCCCGTGGCTCGTCTGTTTCTGATGCTCCCGTTCCCGTTGCTAGGTGTTTCTGATGCTCCCGTTCCTGCCAGATTGAGAACAACATCTGTACTAAATTTTTATCTCAATGAGATGGACCTTACGGGAACGCATAAAGGACACACAAAGAAAAAATTATCTTTTATATATATATATATATATATATATATATATATATATATATATATATATATATATATATATATATATATATATATATAAGTAATAATTTTTTCTTATCTTGAACATATAATAACAGATGATAGCAGAAGTGAAATGGAAATCAAAAAGAGAATAGGAATGGCCAAACATGCTTTCAACGGCATGAAATCAGTATGGACATCTAGAGAGATTAATAGCGCATTAAAAATGAGAATTGTCAAATACTACGCATATTCAACGCTACTGTATGGCTCGGAAACCTGGACATTAAACAAGCACCTAGAAAGTCGCATAGAAGCCATGGAGATGTGGATATACAGACGAATATGTTGTATTTTATGGAAACAAAAACAATCAAATGCAGAGGTCCTAGAAAAACTGGGAATGAAGAGAGTGTTGATGAAAGAAATAAAGAGGAGACAAGTGAAATATTTTGGGCACGTTAAAAGACATGATACTCTTATAATAACCATACTGGAAGGCAAGGTTGAGGGCAAGCGAGCAAGAGGTAGACAACGATACAAGTGGGAGGATAACATCAAGAGATGGACGAACATCAGCCTGACAGAATGTATAGTCTGCAAGAGACTGACAGTGTTGGAGATCAATTGCATCCAACCTTCATTGCGGAGACAGCACCTGATTGATTGAGTATAATAGTAGAAGTTAGTAGAAGGTATGGAAATATGGTATATGGCCAAATTATTGGAAGAGAACTATCTTTATTTCAATAACTAAAAAGGGCAACATTGAAACTACTGAACGTAGCGGCTAAATTCAAAGGATACGCAACTACCTTTCTCTCCAAAGTGTAGTACAACACTTAATGTGATGTCGAAGAGAAATAAAAAGATGAGTTAGAAAATTTTCACGTAACTAAAATAGATTCATTATTTTTATGAAAACCTTGAAAATGCCTTAAAGTTTTTATCACTTTGTTTATAACGCATATGACTATAGATAACTTCGTTAAACATTTTATAAAACTTTAAGAAAAATACAACAATTATTTAAATTATATAATATAGCAATGCTACTAAAAGTAATGTCCATTAATATAACTTTTGTTGTTAAGTCCCCATAGTTATACGTTTTTCTTTTTTATGTTGTGTTATTACGTACAAACATGTTTTTAAACTAACTATGTCAATTGTATCCGAGGGAGTGAGAAGAACATCTGGAGAAAATTTCATCTCAATCGGATGGACCGTTCGGGAACGCATAAAGGACACACACACAAACAACCATTCTCTTATATATATATATATATATATATATATATATATATATATATATATATATATATATATATATATATATATATATATATATATATATATTAGCTGACCCAGCCCGGCTTCGCCCAGCCCCTGGCGGGTAGCGTCACATTAAATAAATATAAGTAGTCATTATACATTCAAATACATTTCTCTAAGCGCACAGAGTACGCGTTCGGTCCCTGGGCCCTCGCAGCTAATTTATTGATATTTTATTAGTTGTCAGAGAATAAATATAACTGTTTTATTTATTTATTTGTTTGGGATATATATATATATATATATATATATATATATATATATATATATATATATATATATATATATATATATATATATATATATATATATATATATATATATATCATTCATTGGCACCTTGCCGTCTTGACAGACGATAGTTTGTGCTCTAAAAAGGCATAATAACTTTTAACTATGGCGGTAGCGAGTGTGACTGATAAGGCCAATTTGCGCTGTAAATGTCCGTTCACAGTGGGTGCATGTGAACACGTGGTCATTTCCACCATCATGCACCATCTTACGTCTCAAACGCTTGGTGTGTGACTTTTCTGCAATAATTTCTCCTTTGACTTTATTCCATTTCTGATATTTGCCCTCCATGCAACACGTTCAGCGGCGACTTGCTCCCAATGTGCATTATCAATGCCTGTATCAATCATGTCCCGCTTACACACATCTTTGTAACGTAGTAGAGGCCGACCCTGAGATCTCTTACCCATCTGTAATTCACCAAAAAAGATATCCTTTGGTATTCTACCATCATCCATCCTCCTAAGATGTCCTATCCATCTAAGTCTACGAAGACTGAGCATGGAATAAACTGTCACACAACCTGATCTTTCCAATACTTCAGTATTTGTGATTTTGTCTTGCCACTTAATACCAAGAATTCTTCGCAGACACCGCATATGAAAGCTGTTTAAATTGTTCTCTTGGTGTGAGTAAGTTGTCCAGGTTTCACTGCCATAGAGAAGAGTACTAAGGACACAGGCTTGATAGACAAGGACTTTTGTTTTGGCAGTAAGCTTCCTGTTCTCCCAGACTCTTTTTCTTAATCTGTTCATTTTTGTTGCTGCCTTACCAATCCGGATGTTGATTTCCTGATCTAGGGATAATTTGCTATTTACCACTGATCCTAGATATGTAAAATGGTCTACTATCTCTAGTTCGGCGTCGTCAATAAAGATTGATGGTACCCCATGTGCACCTTGTGACATAATCTGTGTCTTCTTTTTGCTAATTGTTAAACCAAATTCAGAACAAGCATTGGAGAATGTAGATAATAGACATTGCAATTCTTCCTCAGAGTGGGTCGTAACTGCAGCATCATCTGCAAAAAGCAACTCTCTGATCAGTACCCTCCTAATTTTGGTCTTAGCCTTCAATCTCTGAGCATTGTAGAGGCCGCCATCTGAGCGTGAGTGAATGTATATACCACCATCCTGATCACGAAATGCATATTTCAGTAGAAGTGAAAAGTATATTCCAAAGAGGGTGGGAGCTAGTACACAACCTTGCGTAACTCCACTCTTGATTTCAAATTCTTCAGAAGTTGCACCATCAAACTTTGATTATACCCTTCATGCCTGTGTGGAACGATTCCACAATGGACAGAAGAGTTGGTGGGCAGCCAATCTTCTTTAGTGCCTTGAACAGACCCTCACGACTGACCAAATCAAATGCCTTTGTGAGGTCGATGAAGGCAATAAACAGTGGTTGATTCTGTTCACGGCATTTTTCTTGCATTTGTCGCAATGAGAATATCATATCAGTGGTAGACCGGTTCTGTCGAAAGCCACACTGTGATTCGGGGTAGACTTGATCTCCTAGGACTTGAAGTCTGCGCAGAACAATTCTGGCAAATACTTTTCCAACAATACACAGAAGTGAGATACCCCTATAGGTGTTGCAGTCGCTCCGATCACCCTTGTTCTTTGTACAGTGTTATGATGCTTGAATCTTTGAAATCCTGTGGGACATGTCCTTCACGCCAGCATAGCTCTATTAGCTGGTGGATCTGTATAGTGAGTGTGTCTTGCCCACTCCTGATAACCTCTATTGGAATCCCATCCTTATCTGGAGCCTTGCCAGATGCAAGTTCATTTATAGCACACTTAACTTCTGTTATGGTGGGAAGTGTGTCCATGTGGTCAAGAGTTGGTAGAGCCTCTATGGCGTTAAGGGCATCATCCGCTAGTTTGGTCTCACTTGAGTAAAGCTCCAAATAGTGCTCTACCCATCTGTCCATCTGCTGTTTCTTATCAGTGATGATTTCTCCAGTCAAGGTTTTCAATTGTGCACTTCTTTTGATCACTGGACCACAGGCTTTCTTTATTCCTTCATACATGCTTCTTATGTCTCCCTTATCACTTGCGATTTGAATGGACTCACATAACTTGATCCAATAATCATTTGCACACTGCCTGGCAGCCTTTTGCACATCCTTCCTAGCTTGCCTTAGCTCACTCAGAGTGTTACGCGTTGGTCTTTCCTTGTTTCTTAAGAGAGCTTTCTTCTTCTTATCAATCAAGGGCTGCAGAGTCTCGCTGTTGGCCGCAAACCAGTCCTGCCTCTTATGATCCACAGTGCCGTACACCCCTACGGCAGTTTTATAAAGAGTTTCCTTAATTTGACCCCACTTTTCATTTACTGTACAATTTTCTGGTGTATCAGTGAAAGCGTCTTCAAGTTGCTGTTGAAACTGAAAGCACTTTTCAGGATCATGAGTGTTAATAATATTAATCCTGGGGCTAGATTTGTGTTTAGCTGTGTAGATTCTCTTTGGTCTCAGTCTAACCCTTGCAACAACCAAAGAATGATCTGTATCACAGTCAGCACTGTGGTAACTACGAGTCAATGATATATGGTTCAGATGTTGTCTCCGTGTGATGATGAAGTCCAGCTGGTGCCAATGGCCGGATCTTGGATGTTTCCATGTGACCTTATGCATCTCTTTTGTTTTAAAAAAAGAGTTTGTAATACATAAGTCATTACTGGTGCAATGCTCCAGCAGCCTTTGCCCATTTTCATTCATGCGACCGATGTTGTATTTTCCAAGGGACACTGGCCATGAACTCGAGTCCTTGCCCACACGAGCATTGAAATCACCGAGCATATAAATGTAGTCAGATTTTGGAACTGCCTTGATCACGGAGTCTAACTCCTCATAGAACAAATCCTTCACATCATCAGAGGAATCGAGTGTCGGTGCATATGCAGTAATAATGGTGGCAAACCCACAAGAGGTTGCCAAGCACAGGGATAATAATCTTTCATTTCCTCCTGCTGGAATTTCAATCATTCCCAGTAGCGAATTCTTCACTGCAAAGCCCACACCGTGTTGCCTTTATTCTGCCTGCCCTCTACCCTTCCATAAAAAGGTGTAGTTGTTTTCCCTGAGTGACCCTTCCTCAGCGAGGCGAGTCTCCTGCAGGCCAGCAATATCAATGTTAAGACGATTGAGTTCGGCATCAATCACAGCCGTTTTTCTCACATCGTCAATATTGGTCAAGTCAGTGGAAAATCCTGGACACATGGTTCTCACGTTCCAGGTTGCAAGCCGTAGCTTGAGGTTTCTATTTTTATTTTTGTTTGTACCTGGTGCATTGGTTTTACAGCCTGCGATTCAGATTTAATCCTAGCCCCAAGCATATATATATATATATATATATAATCAGGTTTGTACGTATATATATATATATATATAAACATTTTAATAGTCTTAAATATTCTATTTTACTGCAATATACATTATCTCTATACACATGTATTTTAGTTTTAAAAAATAATTGAATAATGTTTTGGCATCCGCAATTTAAAAATTTTCATTGTAATGAAGAATAACAAATAATAACGATGAAACAAATATTGAAAATGTTTTTAGTATCCACTCTTATTTAATTAGGAAATAAAATAAAATAAAACAAAATTATATGAGTTAATTTTAAATACATTATATAGTTGCAGTTTGAACATTCCCCTTAATGAAAGGATTATTTTTTTTTATATTGTCGTATAATTTTTAAGTTATGGCCGCACCCCAAATATTATGTCTAATGAAGTGCTTTTGGATAAACAATATTTTTTTGTTTTTCCGTCTGGTGCGTACACGAAGAAATCCGAAGGTTTTCCGACGCGTGAGCAGGCCACATATAGCTGTCCACGTGTGATGCATGGATTTTCCAAATTTAATCCACACACGTGTAGCGATTGTCACTGTGCTTTGTTGATAGTCATGGCAAATGCGACTCGCACCGGAAACTGCAGACGCTTGAATTCGAATAGCATATATGGCAATGAATGCTGGATACTTACTTCTAAGGATATGTTTTTTTTTTAAAAAATACAGTGTTAACCCGGCCTTTGGCAGCTCAAATATGAGTGTTAAACCTTCTACATTTGTGTTGTTAGTATTTTAACAGGCATGGTGCTTTTATGGTATTTGTGTAGGTCTATTTAACAGTGCGTTTGAACATCAAATGACAAAGTATATTTACATAGTATGAATTAAAAAAAAATGAACTTAAGAATGTTCCCCCACACACCATGTGTTCTCTTTCACACCCACAACATTGAATGGAATGTTGATGTGGGTGTCAGGTGCCCATGAAGCAAAACATACCGCTGGAAAACCTGATGTTAACCGCACATGCGGCCAACTATATTAGCGCCTTTATTTTAATATAAACGTTAATTGTAAACAAAAACAATGTCTTTTGAAAATTAAAATAAAGCATATACATGTTATGCAAGTGTGACTTTTGTACTGAATTTCTCCCGGCCCAGCGAACGAACGGAAAAGCAACCCTTCGTACCTGTAAACGTCAAAGTGTGAAGGATATCCAAGATATGCTGGGTTGACTGCAGCGTAATTCAAAGGATATGCAACTAGCTTTCTCTCCAAACAAATTACATGATTCAGTGTAGTAACAGAAAACAAAAAACATGTTAAATAAAATAATGAGTTATACAATTTTCACGAATATATATATATATATATATATATATATATATATATATATATATATATATATATATATATATATATATATATATATATATATATATATATATATATATAAAAGAGAATGTTTGTTTGTGTGTGTGTCCTTTATGCGTTACCGAATGGTCCATCCGATTGAGATGAAATTTTCTACAGAAGTTCTTCTGACTCCTGGGGATACAACTGACATAGTTCGTTAGTTTAAAATCAGGTTTGTACGTAATAAAACAACATTAAAAGGAAAAATGTATAATTAAGGGGACTTAACAACAGAAGTTATATCAAGGGGCATTACTTTTAGTAGCATTGCTATAATGTGTAATTTAAAAAAAAAAGTTTTTTCAAAGTTTTCATAAAAATAATGGATTTATTCTAGACTAGCTGACCCGGCCCGGCTTCGCCCAACTCCTGGCGGGGAGCGTCTCATTTAATTCATATAAGTAGACATTATACATTCAAATACATTTCTCTAAACGCACAGAGTACGCGTTCGGCCCCTGCTCCCGTTCCCGTTGCTCGTCTGTTTCTGATGCTCCCGTTCCCGTTGCTCGGTGTTTCTTATGCTCCCGTTCCCGCCGGAGTGAGAACAACATCTGTACAAACTTTCATCACAGTAGTATGGACCGTTAGGGAACGTATAAAGGACACACAAACAATAAACAAAATATTAACTTTTGTATATATAGTAGAATAGTGGACGATAGTAGAAGATATGGAAATATGGTATATGACCAAAATATTGGAAGATAATTATCCTCATTCCAATAACTAAAAAGGGCAACCTTGAAACTATTGAACGTAGCGGCAAAATTCAAAGGATATGCAACTACCTTTCTCTCCAAAGTGTAGTAAACCATTTAATGTGATGTCGCAGAGAAATGAAAATATAAGGAAGAGAATATTCACGTATCTAAAATAGATGCATTATTTTTGTGAACACTTTGAAAATGCCTTAATGATATTATCACTTTGTTTATAACACATATGACTGTAGATAACTTCTTTAAACATTTTATAAAACTTTAAGAAAAATACAACAATTATTTAAATTACACATTATAGCAATGTTACTAAAGGTAATGTCCCTTGATATAACTTTGTTGTTAAGTCCCCTTAATTAGACGTCTTTCCTGTTAATGTTGTTCTATTACGTACACAACTAGTTTTAAATTAACTACATATGTCAGTTGTATCCGCGGGAGTGAGAAGAACATTGTCAGAATCTTTTTTTTTTTTTTTTAGCATATCCTTTTACAGGACTTAGCTGTCAACACCAGCATCTTTCAGCTGTATGTTGATCTCTTGGCAAGATTACGCTCAGTAGTTTGCCATTGCTTTCTGAGCGGCCGGCTCAGTATCCCGCAAGTCACGAGCGGGGGTCGAACCGCCTCAGCTCTCGCTCCGCTACGAGACTGCGTGATAAACGGGAGTACAGAGAGAAAGTGTTGTAACCCCACAGCCAGAGAGACCGGCGTCAGAATCTTGCATTCAGCAATAACATAGGCTCGTATACACTGACAAAATGTGATACTAAACACGGTCACAGAATGACTTGACGTGACACACGACAACGACAATTCAAACACTTTATTCACGCTGCTCACTCATTACAATCATTACATACATCGCGCAAGTACAATAGCGATGTCATAAGACAATCAACAGATATATAAATACAATACAATGCAATACAACTTACAATCCTACAACCCAAGCGCACTGTCTCCTATTCACACAGGCTTTCAATCTATACGCGTTCATACACACAACTCGAGCCGCATTCAAACAGTCCGTCCTCCCCAACAGTCCCCAAGCCGTCTCAGGTTGACCACTGTGAATTCTCACTAGCTGGGGTTGTGTCCCTGCGTGGACTTCATGTCCCACGCTTGCACCGACTAACCCTCTCCGTCACAGCGTGGTTAGCATCGCTCATAGTTGGGCCTGGCCGTAATTGTCTGGCGCCGTCGAAGACGACGCGGTATAACTGGCGGGGAGATTCTGACAAACATCTGTAGAAACTTTCATCTCAATCGGATAGACCGTTCGGGAACCCATAAAGGACAAACACATAAACAAATTGTCTCTTTATATATATATATATATATATATATATATATATATATATATATATATATATATATATATATATATAATTTTTCGGGCATGTTATGAGAAGACATGATTTTGAGAACTTGGTGACAACTGGTAAGATCGAGGGGAACAGACCAAGGGGAAGACCTAGAAGCAAGTACCTGGATGGCTTGGCCTTGTGGCATGGTCGAGACAGAAACACGGAACTGATCCACGACTCTGGTGATCGAGTGAGATGGCAGAACATGACCGCCCGAGCTTACCGGCATGGCACATGATGGATGGATGGATATATATATATATATATATATATATATATATATATATATATATATATATATATATATATATATATATATATATATATATATATAAGTTAATAAGTAAGTCATAAATAGCTCTATAAAAATAACTAAATATGAGAACAACTTGAAGCTAATTCATTTTTATACATACATTGTCCTTTTATTTCTCAACATAATTGCCACTAACATTGATGCACCTATCCCATCGTGTTATCAGTCCTCGCAAACCTGCTGCATACAACTGCATACTTTGTTTTCATTTACTGGCCATCTCACAAACCTGTGTGACTTACTTATTGACTCGCTATCGTAACGATGTCTACCCAGCTATGCACCGCTTTAAGGGACAAACATTTCTCAGCATAAAAACTGACAAACCATCTTACCGGGAGGAATTTCGCGAATGACGCCGTGGTTAATTTGAAGTGAACACGTGGTTTAGAAAACAGAGCCCACAGTTCAATGCAGCCTGTTTGGAAGGTCTGATACAACGATGGGATATGTGCATCGATGTTGGTGGAAATTATATTGAGAAATAAAGGGACAATGTATGTATAACAATAAACTGGTTTCAAGTTGTTGTCACATTGATTTATTTTTCTACAGTAATTTGTGACTTACTTATTAACTTACCCTCGTGTGTGTGTGTGTGTATATATATATATATATATATATATATATATATATATATATATATATATATATATATATATATATATATATATATATATATATGAGGTAATAATGAAATAGTAAAGGGAAACATCATTGTAGATCCTCCTCATTAACTGTAGTATGTGGGTAATAGACAACTATTTGATATTCTATTAGCTAAGGGAAATAATCCTTATATTCTTCAGATTATTACACTTAGTGACTTAATTGAATGTTTTTTTGCATATCCTTTACACGACATCGCTGTCAACATCATCATCTGTCATCTGATTGTTGATTTCTTGGCAAGATTACGCTCAGTAGCTTGCCATTGGTTTCTGAGCGGCCGGCTCAGTTATCCCGCAAGTCACAAGCGGGGGTCGAACCGCTCCCAGTTCTCGCCCGCTACGAGACTCTGCGTGATAAACGGGACTACGGAGAAAGTGTTGTAACCCCTAAGCCAGAAAGACCGGCAATGACTTAATTACTAACTTCTATTCTGACATAAAGAATGATACTGAACTGGAATGTTTGAATCATTCCTACTACAAACATGGTATTACTGCAAGCGTTCTCTTGCTTGTGTATCCAGAAATGTCTCTATGGTATATCCATAAAGAATGGAACCCGAATTACACACACCACTACCTTAGCTGTTGAAGATTACATCGTAAAGTGCCATCGAATACATTCTGTCCTATTCTTATAATCAAGTAGGGCGATTCCCCCTTAGGGAGATAATTAAATTATCCGACTAAACTTTAAGGTTTTAGATAAACATCACCCCCTTGTAATGTTTATAGTCTCGGGCTTTCCACAAGTAAACAGCGATCGCCCCTTAATTATCCAATTAGTGAACTTTCCTTGCAGTGTTTACTTGGCACTGGGAAAACCCCTTACATGAGGTGAAACACGCAATGCGTTAGGTGAAGTCAGTTTGGATTGCATTGGTAAAATCAACAGGCATTGTGCTTGGACTGTACACATTATATCGGTGCCTGGGAATGTGTGTAGTAACTTTCAAGCTCAACATCATCATCAAGTGCCGTGCCGGCTAGCATAGGCGTTCATGGCTCTCCACAGATCTCGGTCTTTGGTGTTCTGGATTAACTCTGCTGATGATATTCTTCCATGCCACCGTCTCAATCAGTGCAGCATCATTTCTCTTGGTCTGCCTCTGCCTCTCTTCCCTTCGATCTTTCCAGTTGTCACGATGTTCTCCAATGCCTCTCTTCTCATCACATGACCAAAGAAAGATGTTTGTCTCTTTCTTATTGTTGTATATAGTGTTCTAGTTTCATTAGCATGTTTCAGACAGTCGTTGTTAGTTACTCTGGCAGTCCAAGGAATTCGCAACATTCGTCTTAAAAACCACATCTCTGTTGCTTCTAAGTTCTTCCTAATTTGTTCATTGCATTCCAAGATTTTGCCTTACAGCAAAACTGGTTCTATATATAGCATTTTAGCACTCTCTTTCTTACATTCATTGATAGCGACTTATTGCATAAGATACTCTTCATTTTCTAAAATGCGGCTTTTGCCTGCCCTATTCTGCTCTTAATCTATGTTGTACATCTTCCATCCGATGTTATAAGTGCCCCTAGGTATTTAAAATTATCCATGTGGTTGAGAATTTCCCCTTCTATTTCTATGTAAAATTTTGGTGTCCCCATTTCCTTTGATATCACCATTGTTACTGTTTTCTTGATATTTAAGGAGAGTCCTTTCTGTGCACTCTCTGATACTACAATGTCCAATAATTGTTGTAGGTCTGTTGCATTTTCCGCCACCAATACTGTGTCATCTGCATAGCGTATATTGTTTATATGATATCCTCCGATTAGTATTCCTGGCCTCTCTTTGATCTCTCTCATTAATACTTCGCCTCATAGGGAGAAGAGATCGGGTGACAAGACAACCCCTGTCATACTCCTAGCTTTATCTATTCGTAACTACCCTCTTTATTTCCCATTTTAATTGCTGCTACTTGATTCCGGTATATATTCTTTATTATTCCTAAATCTTTCCGATCAATGTTGATATCTTCCAATATTTTAATCAGCTCATCATATTTTACTTTATCAAATCCCTTATTATAATCTATGAAGCATAAATATATGTCCCTTTGTTTCTTTATTGACCTTTCTATTAGTGTTTGTAATATATATATTGCATTGTTTGTACCCTTTCCTTCCATAAAACCGTACTGTTCTTCACTAATTTCCATTTTTATTTTCTTTCTTGTTCTTCTCGTTATAATTCTGAGTAGAAGCTTAGTGTTATGGTTTGTGAGGTTAATTGTACTAAAATCTTCACATTCAATTGCTCCTGGTCTCTTTGGTATTGCTATAAATACAGATTTTACCATATCGCTCGGTAAATATCCACTGTTGTAAGTATCATTTAGCACTTAGATTAATATATCTACCCCATATTATCCCAATACTTCTAATTCTTCTACTGTGATCTCATCTGGATCAGCTGTTTTTCCTTTCTTCATATGTTTCGGGCGTCAGCGACTTCTTCTTTTGAGAATAGGTGGGCCTTCTAAGTTACTTTCTTCTGTTAATTCTTCCCTTTCTCCATTATATAATTCTCTTATATACTCATTCCATCTCTTCATTATAGCACCTTCCTCCAATAATATCTTTCCTGGTTTTGATTTCAAACACCCTGTATTTATGTTTATTTTTCTTCCTGTGAGCTCACTGATTTGTCTGTGCATACTTTTTTTTTAATCTTTAATGGAATTTAATTCAATTTTTTTGCGTTTAACCAACTTTCTTTTACCTTCACACATTTATCTCTTTCTTCTTTATTATCTTAGCATACTCTTGTTTGTCATTTTTATTCTGCTTCCTTTTGCCCATCAGCATTAAGATTTCTTCATTCATCCATTTGTTCTTAGCTTTTTGGCTTCTCTCCGGTAATATTTCTTTGCTAGTTTGATGAATGGAGTCCCTTAACATTTCCCATTGATCATTTATACTCTGTATTTTAGCTATTGCATTGTACCTATTTTTCACAGTCACTCTGTATTGTTCTTGAATTTCTTTATCTACTTTCAGAACCTCTTTATTAAGTCACAGGTTCTTAACCATATTTTCCCATCTCTTTAATCTTTCTTTTATTTGTCCACATAGTGGTACATGATCACTATTACCGTCAGCACCAGGCATTGTCTTTACATTAATTAATGCATTTCTCTCAAGCTGCAGTTTGAAAATTCAAATGCACAGGCACACGAAAATCACAGCGTAAAAATAAAAATGATGATAATAATAACGTAAAAATAAGATAAAAATAATATACACCACATAGTAACGAATCGAAGCTCGATCTCAGTGCGTTCATCGAGAACAACGCAAACAGATTGCAGGAAAACGATTCATGTTCTTATTTTATTTTTTAAACATCTACTTAAATATAAAAACGTAAACAGAAAACAAAAGTATGAATCGATGTATCCCAAAGAGTTGATTAACTGACTCGAGATTGTATTATGTATATATAATGTGCCATCTCCGGCATTTGCACATTCTGTTTACACTTAAATGAGGAAAGCGTGCACAGTTTTGAAACAATCGTAAAGTGATCTTAAGAGGAGAAGAGAACAGCTGTTGAAAATCAGTATACATTGTGAGTGACAATAAGCCACACAACCATCTGTGAACGACCATTGTTAAAACGTTTAAACGACCGAATTACAGAAAATAGCTAGTATCAATGTGAGCAAGACAAGGATTTTTGTTTCTTTTCAAATATATGCTTTAATATATTTTTTTTTTAATTTTTAGATCGGAAGTGTCCACGTGACTGGATTACAGACGGAAAATCATGTTTCATGTTAATAAATAGTACACGGAGTTGGTTCGACGCTCAGGTAAGAGATGCACTTTACATTCATACGTTTATATTTCTGTGTAATGTGGGGCGGCGGTTGATAATGATGTACCTCAGTATCATTTATGTAAAATTACCATCGTATGCTGAGCTGTACCTAGCTGTTAGAAATCAGCTGTTCTGTTACAAATCAGTAAGTGTTTGCGGCTATGAACATTCATTGCCCCATTGCATACACCGCTGATGTCTGTGTTGGGTAGGGGAACGAGAACTCTGTATCACAGTCCTCGTTGAGAGGGAACAAGACGACCTGAAAACTAATGCATCAGATTTGTGATTTAAAACGCATGGGTCCAGAGACTCACAACAATCTACAACAATATAACTTTCTAGATGTCTTTCAATTGTTTAAGTTAAATTGTTTAAATTAAGATTGCATCCGAGCTTCCTTAATTGCCTTACGATAGTCCTATTTATCTGTATCACAGCACGATTGCAAGTAGGCGAATACACAGTCATACGAAAAAAATAGACAGATATATAAAATAATAAAGGAGCAGATAGACAGATGGACAGACTAGCAGATAAAGAAATTAATCATCAGGAAGATATTTGTTATTAACTTTAGAAGTGGCATAATAGCGGAATTCAAACCGATTGGTTTAAGAATGACTAATAACGTGACGAACTGACCGACTCACGGACCGACCTATCGACCGACCGACACACTGACCGATCCACCGACCGAACCAAAGTCCCATCGACTAACCGACGGACCCACCGCAGACAAACAGACGGACAGACAGACAGACAGACAGACAGACAGACAGACAGACAGACAGACAGACAGACAGACAGACAGACAGACAGACAGACAGACAGACAGACAGACAGACATAAATATACCACCACGTTTAATTTCTTTTGACTTCAACATTTGCGTTGCAAATCACATATTCAACGGCTTTTGTTTTCACGAATTATCTTCAGGACGAATGCAAATCCTTAAGCACGTATCCTCCGGGTTTTCTTGCGGAGGTGACTAGTCAAAAGGAGTTCGAATTTGTCAAAAATATACTGGTGTCAACTCAAAGTAAGTTAATCATACACACACACTCACACACACACACACACACACACACACATATATATATATATATATATATATATATATATATATATATATATATATATATCCCCCCCCCCCCCGCGTTTCCATCCTGTTCCAGGATATTGCGGTCAACACCAGCATCTTTCAGCTGTATGTTGATACCTAGGCTAGAAGGCTCATCAGCACCCATCGACTTTCTGAGCAACCGGCTCCACACTCTCGTCAAGTCACTGGCGCGACTTGAACCCCTTCAAATTCTCGCGCGCTCACATCAACCACATAGACTGTTGTTGTTTATATTCTGGTGCCAATTTTCTGTCATGTTTGTTACTGCCGTATGGCAAGAATATTTTGATCGAAATCCCGATTGAGTGTCAACAATAAGCTTGTTTCGAACTAAATACTGTAATTTTACTTTATGGATGAGTTTTTTCTAGTGCTTTTGACAGTGATGATAGTAAGGAAATGGGTCTGTAATTGTTCGGGAGACCATTGTCCAATTAACCAGATTTAAGAAGAGGGTACACTTTAGCGATTTTTAGAGATGATGGAAAGTGGCCTTTGGTGAGACACTGAATATATACATAGGTTAATGATATACAAATCACTGGCGGAGCACAACGGAGAATCCTGTTGCTGATTACATCTAACCCAGATGAAGTTGTGTTCTTTTTTAGGTTACTGAGGTAAGTGAATACTTCAGTTGTTGTCATTAGCGGTATGTCGAAAAGAATATCACGGGAGCATTTATTCTCGCAAAACGATGACGGTAAAAATAAGTTGCAAGGAGAATCTGGTATTGAAGCCTTGAAATGATCTATGTCAGTTTGAATAAATATTACTGAATTGTTCACATGCAATATGATTTGATGGTAAAGAATTTGGGAAGATATACTTGTTTGTCAAGGCGTTAATTGCCTTCCATATATCCCTACTAATTGTTTTATCCATTACTAAATTCTTAAAGTAAATGTTTCTTTTCTCTTCATATGGTATATTGAACTTTGTTTCTAAAAGTAATGTATTTGCGGAGATCCCGCTTTTTATGTGCTTTATCTCTGTCTCTCAAAATTTCAAGTATTTCCTGGGTTATCCAATGTGGTTTGACGTGATGTTCTACTCGAACTTCCTTGATTGGCAAATGTCTATCATACTCATCGATAAAGGTCTTCATCCAGAATTACAGAGCATCATCTGGTTCAGGAAGGTGATAAACATTGTCTAGAGGTGAACTGAGCAAGTCCTGTAAAAATGCGTTTTATTTGAAATTTGTGTAACTTCTAAATTTTACAATTATGTGTTCATGTTTAGGAGTGTTAATTCCTTTTTAGACCACGTGCAGCATATTGGGCAGTTATCGCTCATTCCACAATTGGGTACGGTGCATTCTATGGTGTTGTCGGAGGAAGTTACATAAATGTGAAATGAGTGTTGAAGATGACTGTTGTTACTCTAGTAGCTTGTTGTACTATTTGTTGGAAATTGTATGATGCTATTATATTTCCGCATATTATGTTGGATTTATTGGTGTCAATGTTAAAGTCTCCGAGTAGTATAATTTCCTTCGCTGAACTGAAAACCACATCCATCATGGTAGTGACGTTTTCCTACTAGACGTGTCCAGCGCTGGGATTTCGATAGAGGTAGACAATTATTACAGGTGTGCGGTTTTGAAATTTTATTTCCATCCAAATACATTTTCATTCGCAAGTTTCAATTTCTAGCCTACGGTGAACATTCAGTAAATTAGAAACATAGGCTGCTATGCCTGTCTCTTGTTTCCTACAGAGGTCTCTTCAAACACTGTATACCCTTTGATACAGATGTCCTCATCTGAAATGTTTTCATTTAATCTACTTTCACTAAGGCCGAATAAATGAAATTTTTTATTAAGAATAAAAGATAACTCTGGCAGTTTATTATATAAGTGGCATATGTTTATGTGTCCAATGTGTAGTCTTGACTTACTGAGACAGTGTTGTCACTTCTCAGACATTTCACCCACATAAAACTGTCAACTGTCATTTACTGCCAATATAGTACCTTGCGGTGTATAGCAGATAGTGAGTGTAAATTAGTCAAACTGAAGCAAAATTGCAACATCATAAAAATTCACAATTACATTAGGTTACAAAATCCCACTAATATAAATCGACATGCAAATGGCAATATTATAACGATCCAACTTATGTGACCAATAAAGATAATGCAAACACAGAACTAAACGAATTAAAACGTATGAACATAAAACAACTAATTAACTTGAAAGAACTACTTCACAAGCTAAGTAACCAGCTGTTATCCAAAAGAATGAATGCTTGTCTTTACAAGTTAATGTTGTTGTCTAAAATTATGTATCCCACACGGGAAATAAAGCGTTAAACTGTAAGCAATTAAAGTTCAAGGAGGAAGCTCTGTTGCTGGTATCAATGCATATAGGGTTACGTTTTTAATACATATCCTATCTCACAGGTATGTATTGTAGGGTCATCGTAAGGGCTTGATTCAGTGCGGTAGGTCAAAACTGCATCAAGTATAGAATTTCTTGACTCCAATAATGCGGAACCTGTTGTTGTCTGCTAGGTGCCGCATTGCTGTCGTGAACTTGGTGATGCGGAACCTGTTGTTGTCTGCTATGGGGCCGATTCCTGTTGTGAGCGTGGTGTGCCGATGTGGTATTACCGCCGTGTGTGTGTGCCACTGTTTGCAACGAGGGTTCCTTACAAGTGAGGGGAGGGAAATGTTCCTGGTAGTTATTTCCTTCACGTGTGAGGGTGGAGGTAGGAAGGAAAGATTAATTTATTCTTAGTATCATGTGTGCACCTTGAATAGCAGGAGTTCGTGGGTCAGACTCCAGCAGACGTTTATCTGGGTGATGGGGGTATTTCGGCTGGCCTGGGAGTCTCGTTCTTCAGTTATCAATGTCCGTCGTGTGTGTGTGTTGGTCGTGTTTTGTGCCCTTTCTGTGTATTTGATATTTTTTGTCAGCAAACTACTACCTAATGTAGATGTGTGGATTTGGTCTCAGTACAGTCATTTCTTTGGAGCGACCGTCTGCGATGTGAAGATTCGTGTGTTGTTGATTATGTGTACATTATACTGATTACATAATTTCTCTAGGATGTTGTTTTTTATGTCGGCTAGTCGACGCTGGGAGCCGTAACTTGTGGTATATTGGAAGAGAAAAAAACATTAGAATTGGGAAAATTACAGCGTAATAAGTCTAATAGCTTTCGTAACTGAGAAATTGTGATATTTTGGTTTCTCGTAGTGTCGTTTGTCCCTATGTGTATTATAATCTTCTTAACGTTCGCGATAGTTTCTATTTTACGTTTACTCTCTGTTAGACTGTCTGCCCCTGCACATGGAAGCGTAATTGTTGTAGCTATATCGGTTTGTGATGAGGACATACGATCACTCCATATGCCTTTCACCAAGGTTTCAGCAGATACATAGATAGTTAGACAGACATAAGGATTGATCGATAAACAGACAGACAAACAGAAATACAGACAGATAGACAGACAGATAAATAGACAGACAGACAGACCGATAGACAGATAGATAGAACGAACGAACGAACGAACACACTTTATTTTCGAAAGGTACAAATTGGGCACACAGGCCCGTCTTACATTCGGCCATTCCAATGACTCATCTTTCGTTCAGCAGTGCATAGTGCATTCACATAGGGAAAAAACATTTTCAAATGAATGTTGTGAGCATAAACAATAGATGTTTCCATGTTATGAGACAAATCCCCCACCCACCCACCCATCTATCCATCCGCGTGTCCTCCACACACACATCCACCACCCAACCACACACATACCCACAGGCACATATATGACCCCATCCATCCACGCATGCCCAATCCAACACATCACAAACACACCCCCACATACATTACCACCCTACCCACAGACACACATCTCGCACCCACCACACATCCCCACCCACCCACACACCCAGGCACACATGCATGCAACATCCATCCATACCCACCCACACGCACACATCAACCACCCATCCCATAACCTACCAACACTCACCCACCCACATTTCCTCAACCACCCACCCACACACTCCCAAACACTCAGCCAAACACACATCCCCCAACCATATTTCCAACACCCACACACATACATATTCCCACCAACCCACATATCCTGCACTTACCCACACACAAAACCCGAACCCATCCACACATCCCCCACTTGCACACATTTCACCCACCACACAATATCCCCCACCCACACATCCTGCATCCACACATCCCCTCCCACCCCAACCTAAACACACTCACCCTCCCACACATCCTCCACCCACCCACTCGCCAACCATCCCCCACCCCGATCTCCAAAACCCCAATCACACATCCATTAACTACACATCTCACCACCCATACACACACACACACACACACACACACACACACACACACATCTCCCCACCCATACACACATCCTCATCCATCAATACATTCCTCATCCAAAAATCATACACCTACCACCCACACATACCCCACCACCCACATATAACCCACCCACACACCCCCACCCATACACTCATCTCCCCACTCACGTACTCATCCATCAACCACTCACACCCACATATCACCCACCCACCCATCAACACATTCATCTCTCAAGTACCCTCCCACCCACACACACCCAAACCACCCAGCCAAACACACATCCCCCATCCTCACATACATCCTTCATCCACCCGCACATCCCACACCTCCCCCATCCCACACAATACCCCACCCATAAACGCATCCCCCACACACACATCCCCACACACACACATCCCCCCACATGCATTTACCAAACACATCCCCGCCCACACATCTCTCACCCACACACAAAATCTCCGCATCCACCCACACATCCCCCAACCATATTTCCAACACCCACACACACACATATTCCTGGCAACCCACATATCCTGATAGATAGATAGATAGACAGATAGATAGATAGATAGATAGATAGATAGATAGATAGATAGATAGATAGATAGATAGATAGATAGATAGATAGATAGATAGATAGATAGATAGATAGATAGATAGATAGATAGATAGATGTCCAACGTAGCTGACCGCTGCTCGATCCATTAATGTCTTTGACAATTGTTTGCACTATCTTTGTATCAATTTTCAACATTCTGGCCTGTAGTACATGGTTAAGATGCCCAGCGACTTAATCTATTGCTTTGTGTGTCACTGAGAGGTGTTTATTTCACATTTAATACTTTTTTGTCCGTACGACGAGCTATGTGTGGTTTTAGAAAAATGGAGAGTGGCTGCTGAATGAGCTGGCTTGTTTGCGCAGTCATTCTTGATTTGTTGCTTTGCTTTTGTATTCTCGCTGTGAACTCACGCGTAGTCCATACAAGTATTATTACGCCTGGGCTGGTCACTTAAATCGCATGCCAGATCACAGGCTCCCTAACAAATGCTTTACGGCGAGTTGCGTTGTGGTAAACGCTCCCAAGGCCGCCAGAGGAAACCCTTTAAAGACCCTCTGAAAATCTCACAGAATGTTTTTGGAATTCATCATGACACCTGGGAGACTGCAGCCAGAGACCGAAATTCGTGGCGTGCATCATTACCATGGTGCAGTCTCGTGTAAGGCAACCAGGACTTCAATAGATGTGAAGAAAAGACAGGACAGAAAACCCACTGCAGGAAATCCTCCTCCGGAAACGTCAAGCATTCTTTGTCTACATTGTCAAAGAACATTTCGAGCCAAAATAGGCCTTATCAGCCATCTTAAAACTCACGGCTCCATACTTTCAACCCCACTGGATGAAATGAATGGTCATCATCATTCTTGATGGACAAACAACATTATGTCTGTTCCATTATACTAATTTTTGTAGTGTGGATTAGCATTCCTTATTACCAGTGCTCTTCGCCAAATCGTGTGCATTTGCTGATTTTTCAATCGGGCGCTGTTTCCATCAACGAACGAGTGAATTTCTAGTTGAGGGCATATTCTTAAACAAGTAAATCAGTACAGTTATCTCGGAAGAGTCATAATGTCTGATGGGAGATGCCTTGAAGAAATTAGAACACGAATTGCTATTGCGAACTTAGCCTTTGGCAAGATGAAAGACATACTGACCAATAAATAGATATCAATTAAAACGAGAAAAAGAGTGTTGATGTGCTACATAGAAAGTGTACTTTTGTATGGATGTGAAGCGCGGACAATGTGCAGACAAGCTGAAAAACATCTGATGGCTGTGGACATGTGGTTTCTGAGTAAAATGCAAAAAATACAATGGACGGACGAAAAAAAAACAATGAACATATCCTTCAAGAAACAAATGACGATCGAAAACAGATTAGTGACATTACACGTAGACAGTCAAATTTAAACTTTATGGGCATGTTATGAGAAGAAATGAATTTGTGAACTTAGTGACAACTGGCAAGATGGAAGGGAAGACACCAAGGTGAAGACCGAGAAGTAAATACCTAGATGACTTGGTCACGTGGCATGGTCGAGACAGAAATATGGAGCTGATCCACGACTCTGGTGATCGAGTGAGATGGCAAAACATGACCTCCCACGCGTATCGGCATGGCACATGATGGATGGATGGCTGCTGTGGTTGCATACTGGCCTCGGTGGCTCACTACGAGCCAATATGGCCGCTACTCTACTCGGAGAGTGAAGATGTGTTTTTGTATCTCTTACTTCTCGGATTATTATTACTGCAAGCTGAATCACCTATCATGGATTTTTATATCAATGTGCCCGTTGTGATTCTGAGGATGTGGTGAAATAGTTTTTAGATTAATACAAGTGTTTATTATCGCAAAAATGTGGGTTATATCTAATATTCATTTCGAGTGATAGTTGAACACTATTAAATTTCAACCAATCAAGTGCACGAGGCGTGTCAGATACAACCACGGGACCTCAAATTGCCCGCGGCGTGGCTAGATAACAATGCGATTGCTGCGTTCTTCAAGTTTAGTTAGTCGTAATATTATGCAATAATGTCAGGGGAAGGAGAGTGCTCCGTATTGGAAGTGAATGGTGAAAGGACTCGCTCAGGTTTACGATCGGCTGTCAATAAAACTTACACACTAAACAAAGATTGGGCCGTGAAGAATAAGCTATCCAAGTGCATAAATCCCAACGGCCTAGTCGTCAAACACACCAATTCAGGACAGTGTGTTACTATTTCCTTCAACAACACACTCTATTATGAGGCATTCCGAACTTGCCTACTCAACTACTACAGGCTTGAATTAATTGAACACAGGCAAGATAAGCACGGGGCCCACGTTGAGGATCTGATTACGACGCCAGTGATTACGATACATTTGTACCGCAGTAAAAATAAACTCATGACACAGGGCAGTAATGAAAACATTAATTCCTGGCTAAAAGTAGATTTTGTTGAACTTGAAAACTCGACACAGACATTCACCGAATCTACTCATACGATGAGTGTACATGACAACATCAACACGAGGCCTGCCAACCCACCAGCGCTCTTGGCTATTGAATACCCAATGGAGCGTATCCAAAACAACACAGAACCCAATGTTGACATTGTTGAAGAAGTACCTGCCTCAGATAACAATAGCATCTTAACTATCAATGGACATTCGTGCGACTGTAAACAGCGCATTGAGGAACTAGAACAATCACTAAAGGCGCTCATTGTCACTGTTTCAACCAACATTGAAGCAAACAACAAGATAAGCAGTGATTACAATGCTCTCAAGACAGAAGTCGCACTCCTGCGAGACGAAAATTTGCTGCTGAGAAATACAGTTCTAATCTTACAGAATGCGTCCTCTACAAACCAAACCGGAGAAGCATGTAATTCTCAAGCAACCGCTTCATCCTTGGGAAATCTTGGGGAAGGTCAATCCCACCCAGAACAGATAATCACTATGAAAACAACTCAACGCGCAGAGGAAGATAAAAAACAACAAACACCTCAATGTGCAGACGAAGATAAACAACAACAAGCAGTCTACCCCATTGACGTCAAAATAAGCAATAGGTTTGAAGTACTTCAAGAAAAGTCACCAGAAAACTTACAGTGCTTTAACATGCTGCAAACGGGCAAGACAAGCCAACAAGATACATCGGGAGAACCACATGGAGACATAAAGACTGCTGATAATCGGAAATGGATGAAACAACGGTCGAGACGTGCTGACAACCAACATGTACAGACAGCACGACCTGACTGTACACATATTATACTAGGCGATTCCTTAATGAAAGGTTTATACAGCTACAGGATGGCCACATCAGACAAAGACATTGTTTCAATAATCCCACTGCCTGGGGCTGGTGTAGACCGGCTAACAGACAAGATTAGCAGGTTGGCTGTTAATCATAGTGTCAGAAGGGCAAGCGTACATATTGGCATCACCGACACCATGAACAACCAACAAATCACAGGGTCTCAACTGCTGGCACTCTTGAACGGATTACGTCACACTTTTCCTAACTCATCCATTTTTTTCTCCTCCATCATATCACCGAGTAATGGTCACCAGCGCCGTCTAGCTGACATAAATAACAACATGTTGCAGAAGTTCTGTTCTCAAATAAAGATACAATTCATCAACAATACAGCATCATTCACTTCACAGGCTGGTGCACCAAAAAAGAGTCTTTACAAGGATCAAATACATTTATCTACATTGGGCACCAGTTTTCTCGCCAAGAATTTAAAATATCCAGAACGGACATACCATACATCCAATACGGGATCGCGCCGGACACTTTTAGCTACTCCTGAAACTCAAGCCAGACGACATACTCCCGTCACATCAAGTACAAATAGGACAGAAGTGTGCAGACCACTCATAACCACTGCACCTGAAATCCAAGCCAGACGGGACACTACCACAACACCAAGTCCGTTAAATACGTCGTCTTTCACACAGGAGGGTAATAATTACGAAGATATGATTCCTATTCTCCCCAGAAAGGATCCGACTCTCAGCAACAACGACGTGCCAGCACAACCTCCTGTTAGCCACCAACCAGAGGCTCTAGTTGGTAGTCATTACATACCCATGAGACATCATCAGTACCCATTTAATTGTAATCCAGAATGGTTGCACCTCACACGGTATAGCCCAGCTACACTTCGTCAAGCACTTATAATGTCGCTATACCAACAACCAACACAACCTGGTATTTACTAGCAACTTAGGACAAAGCTACACCGGATCTCGGTACAAGAAAGAGCCTCTCCTTAAACGTTTATCTGCATATTTGGTTATAACTTGATCTAGTAACGTATTAGGTTATAAGTTATTACAAACATTGACTGGTTTTGACTTTATATTAATTGATAGTACTTAGCTGTATAGCTTTTATAATAATTCTAATTTTGTTTTCACGGTGAGTGAGGGGGTCTTCACTGCTCTTCCTTACGGATCTGTGTACGTATTTTTATATATTTACAGAGATATTACTGTTTCTCTGTACTTTAGAGTGTGTTTTGTAATAAGGGACGTAAGTTGTATTCACTTTGTGTGTGTGTGTTTTGCTTTTAAACTTGTGATTACGCATTGTTGAAATGTCTAATAAGTACGAACACTGGCTCAGGAATAATGGGCTCAGAATCGGGCATGTAAACATATGCCATCTATTAGGGAAGCTGCCCGAACTATCACTTATACTTAATCAAAATTTTCACATGTTTGGCGTTAGCGAAAGTCGATTAAATGGCAACATCTCAGATGATGACATCGCTATCAGAGGTTTTAAAACCATTAGAAGAGATCCCTATCAGAAACAAGAGACGGGTATTGCAGTTTATATTTCCAACTCGCTTAACGCCCACCGCAGGCTAGACTTTGAAACCTGTGAGATTGAGTGTGTATGGATAGAGGTTAAACTTCAAAATTGCATACCGCTAGTAGTTGGCTATCTTTATCGAAACCCTAGTGCAGGAAATATCTGGTATGAAAAATTCACCACTATGATGGATGTAGTCTTTAGTAATGCTAGGGAAATAATATTGCTAGGTGACTTCAACATAGATGCTAACAAATCAAACAAAACATGGGAAAACATAATAGAGTCATATAATTTCCAACAGTTAGTCAAACAAGCCACTAGAATCACTAAATCATCTGCAACACTTATAGATCATATTTATACTACGTGTGCTGATAACATCACAGAATGTAGTGTACCTATCAATGCAATGAGCGATCACTATCCAGTATGTTGCACGTGGTCGAAAAGGGGCACCAAAACTCCGAAACACAAACATATCAGTATAAAATATAGAAATTACAAAAATTTCAATCGAGACGTCTTCTTACAAGATTTGGTCAACTCATCTCTAGATTATGTTTACCAGCTTCCTGACCCAGACGATGCTCTGGACCACTGGCTGAAGACCTTTCTAAGTATATTTGATAAACATGTTCCATTTAAGGAAGTTCGTGTTAAACATCACACAAAGCCCCCGTGGATCACACAGGAGGTAGTTGAACTTATGAGAGATCGCGACAGGGCTCACAAAAATAGAGATCTAACTATGTACCGTAGTCTGAGAAACAAAGTTCAATATGTTATTCGGAAGGAAAAGAAAAACTATTTTAAGAACATAGTAATAGATAAAACCAACACTAAAGATATATGGAAAGCAATTAATACCTTGAAAAACAAACACAAATCATCACAATCATTACCATCAAATCAGGTTACATGTGATCAATTCAGTAGATACTTTCAGTCCGACATAAACCAACTGAAGGCTGCAATACCAGATGCGCCTCATGACATATCTTTATTATCATCATTCTGTGAGAACAAATGCTATGGACACATTTCCTCCAACATACCGCTAATGACGACAACTGAAGTATTTACTCATCTCCTTAATCTAAAAAAACAATAACTCATCAGGACTAGATGGAATTAGTAGTCGGATCCTTCGCCTTGCTGCACCGGCGATCTGCGAGTCACTAACTTTTATATATAATCAATGTCTAACCAGAGGTAACTTCCCATCAGCCTTTAAAATCGCTAAAGTGTATCCTCATTTAAAAGCTGGTCCTCTAGACGATCGTCTCATGAGTAATTATAGACCAATTTCCATATTATCCTCATTATCCAAACCGCTAGAAAAGCACATCCACAAAACAACACTAGATCACTTAGTTCGCCATAAACTGATAGTTGACAGCCAGTCAGGATTTCGGCCAAAATATTCTTGCCATACGGCACTAACAAACATGATTGAAAACTGGCATCAAAATATTAACAACAATACTCTATGTGGAGCGGTGTTTATAGACTTTAGGAAAGCATTCGATATGATAGATCATACTATTCTAATTAAAAAACTAGAAACAATGAAAGTAAGTTTCAATATAGTGACATTAATAAAATCATTCTTATTAGACAGAAAGCAAGTAGTATCACACAATAAAGTTTTATCTCAAGCCATTACCATTAATATTGGAGTACCTCAGGGGTCTATTCTTGGCCCTCTATTATTTGCCATTTATATAAATGATCTTCCATTAAATCTGTCGTCGTCCTGCGATCTATTTGCTGATGACTGCACAGTATATACAAACGCTGTTGATCGTAATGTGCTAGAATTATCCTTGCAACAGGAAATAAATAGTGTAGTTAACTGGAGTCATGCAAACCGCATGCAAATTAACATTACTAAAACAAAGTCTATGTTAATAGGAACCAGGCAAAGACTTCACACTCTAAACTCGCAGAGAACTCTTCAGCTGCACATTGGCAGCACGCCTGTAGAAAGTGTCACCGAGCACAAGACACTGGGTGTTATCATAGATCAAAATCTAACTTTTAACTCACATGTTCATGCTCTAGTTAAACAAATAGCCAACAAAGTATACCAGCTTGCCAAAATTAAAAATTTCCTTGACGAAAACACAAGAAAGATATTCTATACTTCTCATATACAAACACATATTGATTACTGCTCCACAGTCTGGGATGGATGCTCCAAATCAATAACAAAACGCCTATATTCACTCCAGAAAAGGGCAGTGCGTTTAATTAATGGTGAAAAGCTTACCGACAATGCTAACCTATATAAACGTCTCCGGTTACTGCCACTCCACAAGCGCCTGCTTTTTAATAAGACCAAACTAATTCACAAAATCCTATTTCAAAATGCTCCAAGCTACCTTTGGCCATTGTTTAAATATAACGCTAGACATAGCGAACGACTAAATATACTTCATGTCCCTAAACCTAGGATAGACTTATATAAAACAAGCTTAGCATACTCTGCCGCTCAGTTGTGGAACAATCTTCCACAAGAAATCAAAGACACCACCAATCATGATACATACATTCGCAACCTGTTTGAACACTACCTTAGTACAGACTACATGCCCCCATAACAAATAACACAAAAAAGACAATAATGGTAACTTATCTCAAACGACAACTAGCCAAAAAAACATTCCCTTATGTATGGCACGTTACACCCTCCTTAGGTATTTATAATGCCCATGTTAAACACTGCCTCAGTGAGTCATTTGTTATTGATTATTTTTCATGCGTTTTAATGTTCTTTTGTTGTCAAAAGTTGCTTCATAAGTGATGTTGAATGAAAGAATGTATGAGAGGAAATAGAGAAGAAGGGCAGAATGTCAGACGGGCCTGCGTGCCCAATTCTTAACCCTTTGAAAATAAAGACTTATTATTATTATTATTATTATTTACGGACACGCCCTCTCGCACACCGGTCTTATTCTGGTGTAATTCTATTACGGACTTGGGCTCCCCTCTCTTCAACACGTAACTACTGCGAAGCGCTGTTCCCCTAAGACGTCTTATACCACATCATGCAAGCATTACTTCACTGAGGCTGCAGAAGTTAGATTTCACACGATACTTTCGATAATTGTATTGTTTCTACCTATCCTCAGCGTCCCGAGCTTAGGTGCACTGTTCTTACTCTATTTGGTGTCTCTCGAGGGTCGCCACAGCATCTGGGGCGAAGAAGTACCTATCTGTAAGCTTTGCCCAGGTCCAATAATACCACGTGAAGTTCTGTCTTTGCTCTATGTATAGATTGTCAGATCATGGTATCATATTAACGCATCCTGGAACCTCAGGTATACCTCATTTCTGCACCGTTCTTTCGAAGTATTAAATCTCCATGAAGTACGCCTTATTCTGCAGGCTGTGACAGAAACGAATTTCTTTCCCTCGAAGTTTAGAATAAAGATTAGCCTAAACTTGTTAATATTTGAAGAATGTTTTTTTTTTAATGAAAATATCGGTTTCCCTGGCATTTATTCTCCAGTCCGTTCCAATGCACTTGTGCTTCCAGCGGATCTCGGCACCGGTGGTGTCTTTTAAGGATATCTGGACATCACTTAATACTGTGTACGTCGTTTTATGTCGGAGGCATGTTATTGAAATCAACCAATAGTTTCTCTTTACATACCAGCTCCTCTATCTCTCCGAGTTGAATAGCGTGCTGGGCATCTGGATAGGTACCCACCAGGGGCTCCTACAGCTCCTCATTCAAGATACTCAGACTGACATATCATGGCTGTTAGAACAAACCTTGTCAACTGGAATGTTTCACGGAAGCATTTCTGTCACACTTTCCGCGTGATCTGCCTTATCCTGCAGAATCGCTCTGCACGGCAGAGGGCATTGTGCCTATCTTTGGGCGCTGCCACACATCGCGCAGGCCCTCTTTCTCACTCATATTAACGGCTTTGAACCGTTTAGGAACATCGGTCTTCTGCACTATCACTTCTTTGATTATCTTTTGCCACCCGATCTTCTGGTAACTAACTACGTTCTTCCTCTCACTGCCATCAAATTTACGCAAGCCATAAAAGTACACAATCTCTTCAAACTGTGGCATCGTACTTGAATGTCGTTGTCGGCTTTTAGAATATCGTTATTACATCTAATTTTCTAACCTCATTTTTCCTCTCTCCAAACTCACTTTTATTTGTCCCCATAGACGAACATGAACAATTTTACAATCAGCACCAGGCATTGTCTTTACACGTATTAGTGCGTTTCTAACTATTGTATTAATAAGTATGTAGTTAGTTTGATTGAGCATTTTCTTACCAGGAGTTGTCTATGTGTAATGTCGTCTACCATCGTGTTTAAACCTGGTGTTTCTATTACCGTATAATGTATGTTACCCATTCTCTTATCCTGTATTTTTCCACGTTCTCATCTGTTCCCTCCAACCATAGTCTGCCTCTAAAATCATCAATTTGTCTATAAACATGCGTCTATCGTCATTTGTAAAAGACACACTTAGAGGTGTAAAAAGGATCAGTCTGTTACTACTTACGTACAATATGGTAAGGCGTACTACTGCATACCCCAGTGTCAGCATCTGCTATAAAATTAACCGTGCATTGCGCACTAACGGAACGCGTTTATTAAATAAACATATCTAGCATATATACCTTGAACTGTTTGCTCTGAACAGCTGACTCAGCCTGGATTGGGGCTACAGACTTGAATCCTCATGGACAATGGATGTATGTAACAAGCACCATTGTAATTCGTTGGTTCCCATTTTGGGCACCTGGAAAACCTAGTGGAGGTATGGGTTCCATATATGAAATATTTAAATATATATCACGAAACTGAAAGATAGATGAGCATGTGTGTGTATATATACATAGACAAGTTAATTATATACTATTTAGGGATGTCGCAGTCAACCAGATCATTTTTGGATGTGTGTGATTTCTTGGCAAGGTTTACATTCAGTAGATTGCCATTGATTTCCGAGTGCGCAGCACTCAAATCATTGTATAAGAACCAACTTCTCCTTAGCAATGTGTTTTCTTTCCGGTAAACATTTCTTATCTGTACAGTCGGCAAAAGAGCATCATATGATTATAATCAATACTTATTGGAAACGCCTGGTATCAACTAGATCCAAGGAGATTACGTACATGGAAAAATCCCGACAAATGGATCAGAAACCAGATTGATTACATCCCTATCAACAGAATATTTCGAAATACCTTACAGGTAGTAACACCTTTACCAAATGCAAATAGATTTTTTTTGCAAGATGCATATCTTTTACAGGACGTTGCAGTAAACCCCAGGATTTTGGCTGTTTGTAATGTCTTGGCAAGTTTACGTTCTATAGATTTTCGTTGCTTTCTGATCCACCAGCACTGATACCATTGTATAAAAACCAACGCAAGGCAGTCTGCTGCAACATCGCCAGCAGCTGTGTTT
>JACEFZ010005729.1:475000-540000 GCA_014155875.1 Cepaea nemoralis
GTTGGTCACTTGAAACATCATGAAAGTTTGGAGATATCAATCACGGAGGTGTATGTGCCCGGGAAGAGAAGAAGTGGAAGGTCAAAGAGAAGATGGGTGCAAGATGTGGCAGATGATCTCCAGATGGGTGTATCGGACGCGGGACATCTTGCTTATAATGGCGAAGTTTTCCGGAAGGTTGTTTTGGGAGAGAAGCTCTGCAAGTGACATGCTACTGAATGAATGGGAGAAACTTTAGCTGCGAAATCCAGCCAGCCATGAACACGTTTAAAGATTAAGAAATACGAATGATCAAGCCAACCTAGAAGAATGATGTCTAGTCTAGGAGAGGTAATGGACTATCAGAAGGAGTCCGCATAGCAGAGTATCCTCCTTCACCTAGAGTAATTTTCAAAATTGGCATGTTTATTGCTAGAACTATCCATAAATAAGGGCAAACAGCACAGATAGTGGAAATGATGAAATACTACGAGGTTAGTATTTTAGGATTATGGTAAATAAGGTGGAACGAAGCAGTCAAAGAAAAGAAATCTAAGCACTGATGAATGCTGATCTCAAGAAAACATAGGAAAATTATACCGAACCCCGTCTCCACAGTGAAAAAATACTCTATTGTTATAGAAAAATGACGCGAAAGCACAAACATAATTAAAAGCATTGTGTTTGAGAATAGTAACAGCACCATGTAGAAGCACAAAAATTAATAAATAACAATTAAAGAAAGGAGGGAAGTCTAAACTAATGTTGTGCACAAATAAATTACAAGTACGAAGCAACTTATGATGCATTTTACATGAAACTATAAATAATTATAGGTAATCAATGAAATGGAAATATCAAAATTTTGATGGGTGACATGAATGCCAAGTTAGGATCGCTTAACACATTATTAGAGGATGACATTGAGAAACACAGACAGGCGTAGAGAATGAAACTGGAGTTATTCGCTAACTTTTGCATAGTGGATCATTACGTCATAGGCGCAAGTGTTTTTATTTTATATAAAAGAATCCATAAAATAAAGTGGTCTACACCTGTTAAAACGAGAGAAAGTCCGATTTACCATACCTGTACTAACACGTCATGTAACGCTTGTCATCCCAAATCATATGTAGACGTATTTGGCCAAAGACAACGAAAACATGAAACGACATCTTCTTTACCATCATCATCATCATGCAGCTGTAGTAGTAGTTGTAGTAGTAGTAGTAGTAGTAGTAGTAGTAGTAGTAGTAGTAGTAGTATTAGTAGTTGTTGTTGTTGTTGTTGTTGATGTTGTTTGTTGTAGTATTAGTAGTAGTAGTAGTAGTAGTAGTAGTAGTAGTAGTAGTAGTAGTAGTAGTAGTAATAGTAGTAGTAGTAGTAGTAGTAGTAGTAGTAGTAGTAGTAGTAGTAGTAGTAGTAGTAGTAGTAGTAGTAATAGTAGCTTTTGATCAGGGGCATTTGTACATAGCCCAGTGGATGATTATTTGCAAGAAGAACTCTCTCGCTGGTCGCTTGATACAATTTATATCTTTCATTTCTAGAGGTGGATTAAAATCTGGAGATATGCAGATGAATGAGGAACTGCCAACGAACATCACACACACACATAAACATATATATGTCTTAGAGGAGATAGCAAGCAAGCTGTCAACACCATCCAGCTAGAGCAACTCTGTAATAATGTAGACACGGGAAACTACCTTTTTGTAATTCACCTGTCTGAAAATGTAATACAAAACGTAAGTGAAGCTTATAATAATGCCCCTTGTATTTAAGGGTTATGATGTTATGTTTTACTTACATGCCTTCAGGTTATACTTCTTCTTTAGTTAGGTGATGCTAAGAACACGGTACGGTAGACATGACCACTGCTGTGGAGATGTTACTTTATTGGCTTCCCCTCTGGCGTGTTTCCCTCAGCCTCTACCCTGGCTACCTATGCTCACATTTATAATTTGGCAATCTTGGGACTTTCATAAGCCGCTTGTCACCCCTTGAGCAGATAGGATCTACACACTTCCAGTCGTAATCCCTGCTGGTCTTTTTTATTCTTTCTTTCGTACCGTCCTCGCCAGATCGATGTTATTTGTGTGTGTGCTTATATTATTGAACACATATGTCAATGATATGCTCCCTCTCTCTCTACTATACTATTGCTTTGTCTTGTATGTCCCTTTAATCTGGCGATAAAAACATAGATATGCCGATCTATAATATATAGAAATGATACCGTATGCATACTATTTGATATCGAAATTGCAATCTTTAGATGCACGAGCACCAACTATCTAGTAGCTAATGACTACACTGGACACACCAAAAATGGTATCTCGAGGGAAACAACGACAGGTGTCTCCAGATACCGACACGTTATCTGCTCTTGTCTGTCCATGGCTTGCTCAACCATATTTCTCTCCCATACTATTGCCGCTGTAATAAAAGTCGCCAGAAGGGAAGTCATTGAGGTGTTTACAAATCTTGAAAAATATTCAACGTTAATATGTTATGCCAATGTAACAAGAATACATCTTGCGAGACAACAACATACAGTACAACACATGCAATACAAACACGATGTAATCTCGTAAATGTAACCATATATTAACCGTATTTATTCGCTTATATTACTCAAGTGTATCCTGGATTCACATCTCCATTAATCATCATCATGTCCACTGCCTAATGGCTTAGGCGTTCTGTATCTCTACAGGTATCGTGCCTTGTTGCTCTGGGAAAATTATGACAGTATACCTGCCTTAGGCCACCCACCATCATTTCCCTCTATATATCCATGTCTACATGTGTGCACACCCTCGGAGCCACACATTCTTTTTTTGGGCATCTTTCACAACTGAACTTCTGCGCCGCCTCCCTACGTGTAATGACCTAGCAACCTGTCATACCTAGACTTTTCTGGTTGTGTTTTAATGTTACTACATTTTCTACTTTTATGTTGTTTCTTGAAATCTATTTGTGCTGTTCCTGGGGAGGATTATTATGATTATAATTATCAAATCGTCGATTCGTTGTGTCGTATCATAACTTGTTTTTATTTGATTTATTTATATTTATATCCTTGATTTATCTCCCTATTATTTACGGTTTCCGTAGTGGAGTTCGTTGTAAGGTATCCATATTGTGTCTGTGTTTAGTATCTCTCTCTTGTTCGCATGAGCCAAATTTACCTAACTATTTTTATTTTCATTTCCTTTCTCTCGGTCTATCTCTACCTCTTACACCGCTGATCTTGCTAGTCGTCATAATTAGCGACCAATCCCCATATCTGACAAGTGGCATTTTTTCGAGAGGTATCTTTCAACACGTTTCTTGACTGTAGTATGCTGCATTTTCTTCCAAAGAATAGTGTTGATCTGCTGCGCTTTCAGCTATCAATACTGTTTCATCTGCATCTCTTCGTTTGATTACATTATACGCTCCAGACCGTGTTCCCCGGATCTCTCTCTCTCTTTCTCTCTCTCTCTCTCTCTCTCTCTCTCTCTCCCTCTATCTCTTTATCTCTCCCTCTCTCCCTCCCTCCTCTCTCTCTCTCCCTATCTCTCTCTCCCCCTCTCTCTCTCCCCCTCTCTCTCTCTTTCTCTTTCTCTCTCTCTTTCTCTCTATCTCACTCCCCCCCTCTCTCTCTCTGTCTACTTCCTTAAAGAAAGAGAAGACATTTAGTTACACAATATATCCGTGTCTGACTCCTTGCTTTAACTGTTCATATTCGCTCTCTTTATTTCCCATTTTAATTGCTGCTGCTTGTTTCCAGTATGATTTTATTATTATTCTGAGATCTTTCCCATCTCTTTTAATATCTTCCATCACTTTGATCATTCCATCATGGTTCACAATATCACATAATATATAAAGCGCCGGTATAGATAGATTCACTATGGTAAATACCATTCAACACGTTTAGGTAATATGTATATCCCAAAGTTATCCCAGTACGTATAATTCCTCTGTATTGATTCCATATTTGAACGGTGTTTTTCTTCCTTCGTGTGTTTGATAGTCAGAAACCTCTTCGTTTAGAATGCAAAGACATTCTAAAATAGTCTATACTCTTAATTCTGCTGGATCACCATCATATAGCTCCCTGGTGTATTCTACATTAAATCTCTTTATGTTAGCATCTTCTTGCACTACAACCTTATCTATTTTATAAATTGTAAACACTCCAAGTTTACTCTTTTTTTCTCTTCTGTTTGTGGCATGCAGGATTACAAAATACAATACATATAATTGTTGCTTTAATCATATATTCATAAACGTTTTCTTGCCAGTAACTACTTATACTTCATTACCCATAAATATTGTCAATATGACAGAAAACATTTCTTTCACACGCCCTACAGAGCATTGGGCAAGTGGTGTTAGAAGCATATTGTACACACCAAACGTCACTAGGTGTGCCATGTGTTCGGTATCACACTGGCCTCCTTTACTTCAACAGATATTTTCTCTTACCAGTTTTAGACTGGGTCGATATGGGAACCCAGGCTAATTTTTCAAATCCACTCCAATTAGGATTCGAACCAGTGACCATCATACCAACAGGCAAGTGTTAAAAAATTATACAACCCCGCCTCTTTATTGTCAAGCTAAAGTTACAAAAACATGTTCATAATATTTAAAGATTTAACTATGAACCAACGATGCCATATTTGATTGTGTCCATATTGGTATATACATAAACAGGAATAAATAAAGGCAGATTACTTTTCGTTACAAGTGTTTCATGTCGATCATGTGTGTTTATATATGTGTTGTATAATTGTTGCTTGTGTGCCAATGTCGGCAGCTGGATTAATTGTCTTCTAAACCAATTCTGCAGTACGGAATAGTGTTTGTAGAACGAACATAAAATTATTTTAACAAACACCTGTTTCATTTGAAGATACTCTCTATGATGATGTCAGCGACCTCAAGTTGACTGCTACGTTTCATAGACACAATCATTTTGACTTCTTAATGGGTACACTCAAGAAGAAGAAGAAGAAGAAGAAGAAGAAGAAGAAGAAGAAGAAGAAGAAGAAGAAGAAGAAGAAGAAGAAGAAGAAGAGAAGAAGAAGAAGAAGAAGAAGAAGAAGAAGAAGAAGAAGAAAAAAAGAAGAAGAAGAAGAAGAAGAGGAAGAAGAGGAAGAAGAAGAAGAAGAAGAAGAAGAAGAAGAAGAAGAAGAAGAAGAAGAAGAAGAAGAAGAAGAAGAAGAAGAAGAAGAAGAAGAAGAAATTTTCATTTATACCTAGAAGAACTTTACTTTTTTATGGATGTGAAGCATGACAGTGAGCTGTCATTCTGGAAAAAAAAATGATGGTTGTGGAAATGTGGTTTCTGTGGAATATGCAAAGACTACCATGTACAGATTGATTGATCGATTGATTGATCTAGGAACCGACATCACAGCATTCGGAACATTCCCATAAGCGCTCCGTCCCCATCCTCAGCAACCAGCGAAGAGTTCCAACACTAATAGTTCTTAGAGTCACCACTGCAGGAGCGATGAGATCACCCCTATAGTTGCAATGGAGAAAATGGGGAGGATCCAAGCACTAAGAGAGCGCAGAGATACGAAAACACTAATACAAACTGAAAAGTTCCTCAGCTTACAACTACACACATGGGTCAGCGCAAAATGCTGTTCGAAATGGAGGAGCGGGAATGTACATAGAATACCCAAATAATACTAACGACACGGCCAGAGTTCCAACAGGAAAGTACTGCCATAACTATGATGCTGAAATTGAGGCAATCAAGATAATTTTTACTTTGTTGCGTATCTCTTATGGGACTTTGCAGTCAACACCAGCATTTTTCAGCTGCTGCTGATGTTCTAGGCAAGTGTTACGTTCAGTAGTTTGCCATTGCTTTCTGAACGACCGGATCCCATACCAGCACGTTATAACACAACGCGACACGGTCTTCTGCACACATCGGTCGCAGCCGAGCTTCGAACGCCTGGTACCTGGCTCACGAACCGCGTTCGCAAGCCTTTAGCCACGGAGGGCACTACTTTCTGAACTTACAAGTCAGCATAAGGTCACCATGCAGTGGATATCATTCCACTGTGTAGAACACGGAAACGACAGAGCTGATCAATTGGCTTAGGAAGGAACAAAGGAAGAACAACCTGATGTACCCATTACGTACTGTGGCGTAAAGATTATGGAATGAGAAAAAGTACAAAATATTCTCAAGTTGTCTAGAGGCTTTTAGGTCCCAAGGTATGAGAATCAGACAATGTACCCCTGTGACAGAGGGTCAGCATATGGCTCCAGCCCCCAGTAGAACACAGAGAAATGGGATGGGATCGTTCTCCATCTCTAAAATATTATGTGAATAAAAATTACTGATCATCTATGCACAAAGTATGAGAGGACCTGGGGTGTCACTGGTCTAAGCCAGAGGTTTCTGTTTCAAGTGTTTCTACTAGCTCACCCACGTTGGTATCCGGTCACAGTGGACCTCCGTTTGTTTACACAAATACACATTGTCTAGTTAATAATGTCCAGACAGGCAACGTGAAACTGCAAAAACCATTAAACAACATAAGCACCGTTGGTATTCTTGTCTATCTTTTCACACTGTATTGAGGAATTTCCGGTGGTGTGGACATGTATGTTAATTTCTGGGTTACATGAAATAAAACACAAAGCACCCAGTAAAACACATGAATCTTAAATACTGCACTGTGTGTCACTATTGTTCATGCTCTGCCACGAGGAATCTCCACCTGGTTGTTCCATTAAAAAAAAACAACAACTTTGTTTTAGTTTATTGCTCACTTCTAAATCGCTATATTGTGTGTGTGTAAAGGTGTCTTGTGCAGAGTTAGAAAATACTTAGCACAGCATCCTCGTAGTTAAGTTGCGTTCAAGCGGTTAAGTCAAGGCTGTATCAGATGGTTGAAGGAAAAGTGGCAAGACTCCATCATCACCCAAGTGAAGGTGTTCTTACTAAGTCGGGACAACACCTCAGTCAAGGGAATATTTGAGGTGACTTCTTCATCCGTCGACTGCCTTTGCACCAGACACACGCCAAGTTGCCTACGACATCACAAAGGCACCTTTCTGTTGCTCTCTAAATTGTCAAACAAATCAAATAGCTATATCTCTGCAAAATCTCTTACATAGTTTAGTTCAGTTTAGTTTAGTTTACGGATCAACATCACGGCATACGGGTGCGACCCATAAGTGCTCCGTTCTCCTTCCTCCTAACTCAAACTTGAGTCTGGAGAAACTCAGCTCAGTGCACGAACTCCGTAGCACTGGGGGATCCTTAAATACTTTGGGTAGATTTTTAACTCGAAATTTTGCCCGGGCAGCGATTTCCAACTACCAAGGGATTTTTTACGTGTGCAACAATACACACGGGCGTCCGATCTCACTACCCAGAGACCAGGGGATATTTTTACTAGAAGTCCACGTGAAAAAATCCCGGTCCTCACCGGGGCTTGAACCCGGGACCTCCAGCACTCGAGGCGAACACCATACCTCGAGACCACGCATCCCCCTACATCTCTTACATAGTGCAGTGATATGTTTTTTGTGAATTATACTATCTTAGCTGAAACTACAAAAATAGGAATTACTGGATGTTCCAGGCTTGTCCTATCGAAACGGAAAGAAGCATGTCACATTTAGATTAATCACATCATATGAATAGCAAATATATGTGGTGACATGATCAATCATAGTAACAATCATTAATGGAAAAATACTCATTGGTTTATAACAAATATATTATGACCAATACCCATTAATAGAATTGAATGATTAAATAAATCATGTGTTGTGATGTTGTATAATGTTAGTATGTGGTTAAAACAAACACACACTCAACATCAAGCAGGAAGACTTAGGGATAGTCAGTTTAGAAATTGATATAAGTAAGAAGAAAAATCGTCCAGTGAAATCAGAAGTCTTATCAAATCTTATCATCTCCTTTCATGTCCCCTCTTGTTCAACGGTTCTCAAAAGTCATAAAAGATTTAACAAATACAATTGTGAAACATACAACAAAGATAAAACCATCATCTTGTCATGACTCATGATCACAGGGAGCATTAAAGTGGCAGATAGATGAATATCACATCATGTGAACAGACATTTCGAACACCCAAGACGAGAGATTGTTCCACCAACCTATCTCCATTAAGTAGAGGTAAAGGACACAAAATTGAACATCTGTTTCTCTTCACAGGCTTATATAGTTACAACATGGCATAGCTCTTAATCGAAAACCTGATCAGACTAATTACAACATGATTTCATGTTGGCCCTGAATGCAACGTCCTGCGAAAATACACCCTCAATGACTAGTGTTTCCATTTAACATTAGAAAACCACTTCAGCATGAATATATTATCCTCCTGAATATTCCTCGAGCATGGTCAAGAAAAGATGAGTGAAAGATGAATCAGTGCACATCATGCCCCTATATAGTTCATAAGCATGGCTCCTACCGTGCGGAGAAGACTCTTTATTAAAATGCAAAATCAAGACATGAGTTCTCACAGCCAAACGATTAGCATAAATTTCAAGTTACTAGAACTCAAGAGATAAAAGATAAGGTTTGGCATCCCTAGCAAGATAATCTTGAAGTTGTACATAATACTTCATCATCAGAGAAGAAAGCCCAGACATGTCTGGATACTGTTTTAGTTGGCATGGTAGTTCATTTAAAAAAAAATGATTACAGCGAGCAATTATCAGTGATTGGTAAGGAATCCAACACATTTTACTGGCACATATATTTATCACATTATTAACCATTTATAAAAATGTTTAAAATGGTATGCTTACCAATGAGTTCCATGAGAGCTCAGAAAAGGTGTGAAGAGAGAACTGACATAGGAGTGACTACGAAAGTTGTACGAAATTTCATCAGAAAGGCTGAATAGTCCTCCTGTCAAAATCGAAAATGTTGGGGTTTCAAACTCTACTCCTTCCTTTTGTTAGGCCAAACTGTGTAGATCACCTCAGATATTTGTGTACAACGTCACAGACCATGCTCCAAATATCCAATAAATAAAATGGCTTGTTATGTGGTTGTTTCGGGATTTGACATTTAAATATTGAGCACAACCCACTACTGGCAACACCGATCACATTCTGGTATGAACCTAAGGCCTATCCACGTCAATATGGACTTATATATAGTGATTGGTGTCACGCCTCCTCTCCCCCCCCCCCCCCCCCAACTCCATTGTACAAAGTATGGTGTTGTCTTAGTAACGGCAAGTAAGCAACTACCAAGGCTGATGAAGTTGCCTTGAACCATGACTCAGAAGTTGAAAGTTGTTTCTTGTTAACCAATCAAACTCCCGATTGGTTCGTTCGTTCATTCATTCATTTTAAATGGTTGCTAGGCACCGCCCAAGTTATTTATAAAGATGGCTTGAACTGACGCTAGAAAAGTGTGTTTCTAGAACAGGCCCTTCTTATTTTAGAAGCTGTCAAAAAGTTGTGGAATGTGTTTTGAAGTTCTAGTTTTTGAACTTTTCGTAGTTTAGCAAAATAGATGAGGATGAAATGAAATACTGTAATGTCACACATACCACCAACAGAAAAGAATGATCAAATTTGTCAAAAAGCCGCCAAAACCTGCTCAAGACGATTACCACGTTACGGACAGACCAGAACAAGTCATTATTCTGCGCCTCATAACAGGACACAATAGATTACGCAACCACATGTATACACAATTCAAGATTGGTGACTCAGCCATGTGCACATGTGGATTGGCGTCGCAGACAGCAGAGCACATACTCCAGGACTGCCCAAACTACAACATATCCAGGCGAACCTTCTGGCCTAGAGAGACAACAGTGAAAGATAAACTCTATGGACCGCTGAGTGAACTAACAAAGACTGTTAGATTCATACAAGAGACAACATTGCAGTTATAGATATATTTTAAGCGAACGAAAAAAGAAGAAGCAGAATTTTCAGGACGTCGAAGTCAATACAATAATTTTGTAGCTGTTTGTGTTTTCTTAGCAAGGTTACGTTCAGTCGCTTGCTATTGCTTTCTGAACGACCGCCACTTATACTATTGTATGAAAATCAGCGCAATGCGGTCTGATGCCAAATCGAAAGCAGCTGTCTTCCGAACGTTGTATGCTGAATTAGGAAGTAATTCGTAATTACTTCGCCACAGAGCTGATAGTGTTACTGAAATCCAGGGGGGGGGGGGGCACAGGATAGTAACACTGCAACCTACCATGCGTGTCGTAAGAGACGACTAAGGGGATCCACCCATGTATTAGTGGACCCTAAAAGGAAGCAAGGAAAATTAACATTGTAACACATTCTGGTCCTCTAAAAGTACTGGAGAGTTTTGGTCAGAGACCATAACTTTATGAAGAGAAAATCCCAACTTCACCTCCCCGCGGTAGAGGATGGAAACACACCACGGTGTGGCTAACACAGCTCTGGGGACCGAGTATCCACCGGAATAAGTGGACAACTCTGCAGCTGAGCAGAGCAGGGCACTCACTTGTCCTTACAGTCGGAAATGGCTGTCAAAGACAGAGGTAAAAAGACCACCATGTGAATGTGGAAGGCAAGGGGAAACCACCACATTATCTTCCCAAGACTTCATGGCAAAACATATATCAAAGTTAGTGAAGGACGTTAATGGCTGTCTTAGGACATCCTCGTCCGGTAGGGACAGTCATGAGCCACGGGTGACACCAGACCGTCATCCAGCTACTGACGGCAAAATCTTAACTAAAATAAATAAATTTAGAGTAGGAACATGGAATGTTAGGACATTAAATGAGCTAGGAAAGTTGACCAATGTTCTAAGAGAGATGGATAGCATGAAAATGAATATACTAGGCGTTAGTGAGATGAGATGGAAGGGATCGGGCAAAATTATAGCTGACAATCACACAATAATTTATTCTGGAGGGGGTTGCCAGGAAGTGATATCAGCTTCCAGAGGGCGACTGCCTAGCCCAGCTACCACGCCAGTCCGTACCATTCCAGGGAGGATCTGCCGCGACCGGGTGAGACGATGCAGACAGCAGACAGGGTGGACCGAAACATGCACGGCCTAATAATGAGAGCCGTAATCCTATCCTGCTGATCTTGTACCTATCTAGCTTATAACTGCCTACCTCTACCTATCCCTATCTTCCGTGTGACTCTCTTATGTTCAATATATTCGTGCCTATGCCTTGTGGACAAAAACGGAGTTGAGTCATGTCGTCTGGATGTAGCACTAGTGGTTAGGATCCCAAGGTTGAGAGATTGTAAGAAAACCGGGTCCAGAGACAGGAGAGGTTGGGAGACCGAAAGCAGCTGTACCTACACCCAGAACATATCCCACGGTATAACGTGTGGTAATAGCTCCCCTCAACCCAGGGATGTTGCTACAAGAGATGTTGACGAGATGCAGCGAAATATGCCAGGCAGTAATTCGTGCAACCCATTGTTTGTGTCTTCGTTATTCAAATTGTCCACTCCATTAAGTTTCCACATTTCTAATCCACTGATAAATATTTGTTCTGTCTCTTCATTTATACTTCTTATATTCCATTTTCATTTATATGACACTTGTTTACACACATTTCTGTGCCTCACATGTTATAGCTGTTCTTGTGTAATTGTGTGTTGCTGATTCCAAAAATGTAATCATAGTTGTTTTTGAGATAACTAGGAATGACCATCCTAGAAGGGAGATTGTTATGTAAAAGCTTATGCTTAGGTACCATCAGTGGTATTTTTACGGTAATCTGCATTCATAGTATATGTATGATTTGAGTTGAGTAAAGAATCGACGTCATTGCACTCGGGGCATTCCCATAAGCCTTTTGTAATATCTTCAACAGCCAGCTTAACGTTCCAATAATAATGGTGCCCGTTAAAATTTGATTTTATGTCCGTCTTGCTTTACCCCTGAGTGATGACTGTCTACCAGATCCTCTGACCACCCTTGCTACCACATTCACTTTAAACCATGCTAGTCTATCTGCTCTTCTGCATTATTCGCGCGCTCCCATACTTTCACATGCAACAAATCATCTCTAAATGATGCAGCACCAGCCAATTGATGAGTTTCTAATTCCGTAGCGCTTGCTGACCACTCCCTACAATCACATCCCAATGTGCTTATAACCCCACACAAGTCTTAATTTCTATTCGGCACTCTGATCCACTCCTGCCAGTCTTCTCTAGTGGGCACACTTCTCTGATGGTATCTTCTGCCTGAGCCAATCACGATCTGTCTCCTAACCGCCTCTGGCCCTTGAAATGCATGCAGGGAATCATGCAAGAGCCACCTTGAGGTATGACATAGCATGCAACACCTTGAGTCTGTCTGCAATGGTTGGTAGCGCCAAGATATATCGCATACATACTATTGGGGTGTCCCTTGTACACCCAAGAATCACACTCATGGCTTCATTCTGTACACGCTTCAGTTTCACTAGCTGACTCTTTGAGCCAGTGAGCATTCCTAGTCCATACTCTACCACCGAAATGATCAATTGTTGAAAAAGTGTGAATATCATTTCTGATCCATGTCACTTGCCAACATACACTTCAATGCATTAAGTCCCTTCTGACACTGATCACTTCAACATGATCCTTAAAGGACAGGCTTCTATTGAAAGTGATTTCCAGGTGCTTCAGTCTGTTTTCTCTATTCTCCTGTCTAACATTTATTGTGAGACGTGGGAGGTCAGTTTTAACAATCTTATTGTCGAGAGAGCACCACAAGACATATGCTTTTCTGGGTTAATGACAGCATTCAAGTCCGGGCACTAATCCATCACTTTGCCCAGTGTTGCATGCAGCTCCTGAGCTGAAAAGCACAGGTGAAATTGCTGACCCCATGGTAGTCCGGGGGCTTTGATACATGGCTCAGAAACCCATGTACCCAGTCGGAGAGCCACTCTACGAGAATACAAAACACCCGCAATCCAGTTCACCAAACAAGGATAGACTCCCGTCTTCATAAGCGCGTACATCAAAGTTTCATATTTGACTTTGTTGTACGCTTCCTCAAGATTGCGTGCTGCTGCAACCGTCTCCTGTCTGTTGCGAAACCCTTCATAAACATAATAGGCAAAAGTGGCTATATTTGCCAATGTATCTTTCCTAGACCTTTGTAATGTGGCCAGGCTTGAGGGTCTGTTCAAGGCACTAAAGAAGATAGGCTGCCCACAAAATCTTCTGTCCATTGTGGAATCATTTCACACAGGCATTAAGGATATAATCAAGTTTGATGGTGCAACTTCAGAAGAGTTTGAAATCAAGAGTAGAGTTAAGCAAGGTTGTGTACTAGCCCCAACCCTGTTTGGAATATACTTTTCACATCTACTGAAATATGCCTTTCGTGATCAGGATGCCGGTATATATATATATATATATATATATATATATATATATATATATATATATATATATATATATATATATATATATATATATATATATATATATATATATATATATTCACTCACACTCAGATGGCAGCCTCTATAATGCTCAGAGATTGAAGGCCAAGTCCAAAACTAGGACCAAAACTTTTGCAGATATGCTGCAATTACGACACACTCTGAGGAAGAAGTGCAATGTTACTATCTCCGTTCTCCGCTGCTTGTTCTGAATTTGGTTTAACAATCAGCAAAAAGAAGACACAGATTATGTCACAAGGTGCACATGGGGTACCATCAATCTTTATTGACGACGCCGAACTAGAGATGGTAGACCATTTCACATATCTAGGATCAGAGGTAAATAGCAAATTATCCCTAGATAAGGAAATCAACATCAGCATTGGTAAGGCAGCAACAACAATGCACAGGTTAACAAATAGAGTCTGGGAGACTTATTGGGAGAACAGGAAGCTTACTACCAAAACAAAAGTCATTGCCTATCAATCCTGTGTCCTTAGTACTATTCTTTATGGCAGTGAAGCGTTGTCAACTTATTCACACCAAAAGAAACGTTTAAACAGCATCCATATACGGTGTCTGGGAAGAATGCTTGGTATTAAGTGGCAAGGCAAAAATCACAAATACTAAAGTATTGGAAAGATCAGGTTGTGATCCAAAGGACATCTTTTTTGGTGAATTACAGATGGGTAAGAGATCTCAGGCTCGGCCTCTACTACGATACAAAGATGTGTGTAAGCGGGACATGACTGACACAGGCATTGATAATGCACATTGGGAGTACGTCGCCGCTTAACGTATTGCATGGAGGGCAAATATCAGAAATGGAATAAAGACAAAAGAGAAAATGATTGCAGATAAGTCACACAGCAAGCGTGCGAGACGTAATATGATTCATGATGGTGGAGATGACCATGTGTTCATGTCAGCATCCCCAATAAGTCCTTACAGAGGCAATGAGTTAATACTAGTCTAGTAGGGAGACACCAGACAGGAGAGACACCGAGTACTATTAATAGCCTCACAAGGAGACACATTTGTGTCAGACCAGAGGTCGATAAGTACAGATGAGCGAGGGCTTTCCCCAAGCAATTGGGTAGCTGGTCCTTGCGAGTAACCGTGATATGCCAGGTTACTCGAACTCACCAGCCGGCGTGCTGGCAAGACCAGGCACGCAATAATAGCTACTGCACGGAGAGTAAAGTGTCCGTGCTTGTCCACGCAATGTGTAGCGTGTGGACAGACTGACTGGAGACGGTAGAGAGAGCAGACGTATCCTTGACCAATGCGATAGCTTTCTAGGCCATAGGCAAACATAGGGCTGTTCATTTAGATTGTGAAATGCTAGCATCATCTATCATCACGTTAATGCATTCATGTTGTGTAATGATGATGAAACATACGCTCGTAGAGCCATTCAAATGTCGGCTCTGAATAAATTGCATTCCTTTCGCAAATGTCATGAATTGTTATTTCGTGCAGTGCGAAAGTAGCGGAGTCTTGAGAAGCTGCAGCGCACAAGTCGCTGACAGGCTAGACCCCGAATTGGTGTCAGAAGACAGTGAATCAACGCCAGCGCCGAATTGGTGTCAAAACACAACGAACCAACGCCAGCGGCGAATTGGTGTCAGAACACAGGGAATAAACACCAGTAGACCCCGAATTGGTGTCAGAACACAGCGAACCAACGCCAGCAGGACAATTACTGTCAGATTACAGTGAACGTTTCTGAGCAGTCATAGCAGGCAGTTGTGGTAGTATTCAACGATCAGTGAACGCCAACATGCAAGTGGTATTATAAACCACTCAACGAACGCTGGCTATCGATTGTTATTACAAAAGTGTGAACCAGCATCAGTTCAATGCACGTTTCAACGATATTGCTGTGTGATATATTGCAAAGTAATACAAATTTGTTTCGATACATGCCATAAATAATTTTTTTTCCTTGTGGTAAATTATACGATCGCCATTTTGTGGAGTGTGAACCACAATTGAGTCAAATTAGATCGGTAAAGTGTGAAATTCTACCAATATTATTTAGAAAGTGTGGTATTATACTAAAAGCAATTGAAATGTATAAAATCATCAGTGAACATTACCATCGTAACCACCGTGTACATTTCATTGCGTGTGATACAGCCATCAATGTCACCATTCTACGAAATCAGTAAATAGATTAGCGACGAACTGCAGCCTAGAACGAAGGTACGCCAGAGTCAAGCAGCGAAGACAGGACGACATTGACTGCCATACGACTAATCATCTCATTTATCATCTAACAATCATTCAGACGATCATATCATTCATCATTAATACCATTTATCACTATTTAGCACATTTTCATTCATCATTCGCATGAAATAGGAGATTGTATTAACAACTTGATGAAATATGAAATATTTGATAAAATATGATGAATTGTGAGCTTGTATTTACAACTTAAGCGTGTGTCTAATTTTTGCTGCTCTACTAACCAGAAGCAGCCCGTGTGTTATCAAATCAAACCAGTGTGTAGTGTGAAAGACTGCGGTGGAACATCCCAAGTACCGTACTTTCCAACAAATTAGATGAGTATATTTTCCGAATATTTTGGTATGCTCTAACTTAATCATGCATCTTCTTTTCCAGCGAAAGATGTACATTTACTAACACATCATTGTAAACTATTCTGTGCATATTATTGTATTATCATTTTGAACTAACATTACGCCACAAAATGGCGTCACTAAATGAATGTATCCAGGCGGGCATCGCCATGGGCCACACTGGAGATAAGCTAGAAAAATGGGCGGACCAAAAGTATAAAGAAGAAATAGCTCGACAGAGAGAAGAAACAGAAAGAAAAATTGCTCTGCAGAGAGAAGAAACAGAAAGAAAAGCTGCTCGTGACAGAGATGAAAGAGCATTAGAAAGGCAACATCAAAAAGAAATGAAAGAGATTGAGGAGGCTACCAAACAGAAACAATTAGAATTAGATCAAGCTATCAAACAGAAACAATTAGAATTGGATCAAGCTAACAAACAGAAACAATTAGAATTAGACCAAATTATCAAACAGAAACAGTTAGACTTAGAGCATGCTAACAAACAAGCAGAGGAAGCCACCAAACAAAAGCAGATACAAGTAGATTCTGAAACTAGACTAAAGATGAAAGAAATGGAGGTAGATTCTAACATACAAATAGCCTCTAGCAAACAAAAGAGCCAAGAAGAACAGAACAAATTTAGTAAGTACAAGGGCCTTATCAAACCATACACTGTAGGTGATTCAATCAGCGCATGGACTGAAAATATAGAGTTCCAACTAAAAACACAGAAAATACCTTTAGAGGATTGGGCAATGATTTACATGAGGAACCTGAGTGGGGAGCCTTTAAAAGTAATAGAATCCATACCTACAGATCTTAGAAACAATTACCAGTACATACACGATAGGATAATGCAACATTTTCTTTTGGACGCTACTGGTTACCAAATTCAATTCTCACAGATTAAACCAAAAGCAACTGAAACTTTCTTAGACTACATTTCTAACGTGCAGAGCACATTTAAAAAGTGGACTAAAGCGGCTAAAGTAGGTAACAGCTATGAAAAACTAGAAGAGCTAATGGTAATGGACAAAGTCGTTTCTACAGTGCCTACCCCTTTTGCTAAATTCTTACAACAGTCAGATATTGATTCCATTCAACAATTAGAGAAACGGGGGTCAGCTTATTTTTCCTCTAATCGGGACATATTTAAAACTACATCATATGACACAGAAATTACAGCTTTTGCAAATAGAGTCCCTGATAGATCCTACAAACAGAAAGATTACAGTAAGAATGACAAAACACCTCAGAAACCACCTCGATGTAATTATTGCAATCTTTTTCATCCATCTTATTCGATGTGTGATAAGAACCCCACATATCCGTCACACCTAGAACAAGTGTTAAAGAAGCAAGAAAGCAGATGATCATCGTTTAAACGTGCTGTAAAATGTTATTTTTATTCAAGTTATGACCACTATAGCAATAAATGTCTTGGGAGACAGAGAATGAAGGCAAATAACGCAGCCCTCATCGATACATCATCAGACGATGAGAGTGACATAGAACCCGAACTTGTCAATTTATTGCCAACGAATGAATGTCAGAATGTATCATCAGTAACCGATATTTTAGACTTTTAGATGTGTAAAGTATGCCAGCAGTTTCATGCTGAGGGGAGATTGAAATGTGGACACATAATATCATGTTCAAATGAAGAAGCTAATGCAGTATGTGCCTCCAGAGGTAACCTTAAGTTCTACGATGCACTTGTCAATGGTAAACCATGCCAATGTTTGGTTGATAGCGGAAGCACTCTACTGGGTTTAAGGAGAGAACTTGCTCGAACAGAAGATTATAGGGTGAATTTGTCAAATGCCGTACTTTCTCGGGCACCATCGAGAAATATCCACTGGCAAAAGCGCATATCAATACCCCGTTCCTTACCGGCACATTTACGTGCGCTATCCTCCAAGATCCTTGTACAGATCTGATTTTAGGATGTCTTGATGCATTGAAAGAATGTACAGACGACAACATAAAAGCCTGGAATGAAACACACATGGTCAACGCTGTAACTAAGTCAGATACAGAAACAAATTATACTGACTTACAAAATGAAACACTACAGCTACTAACATCAAGTGGTGCAGATACCAACAATACTCGCCTAAAGTTGAGCGAAGCACAAAGCAACGACCAAACACTCACACCGTATTTTAACTTGTTGTGTGAGCGAAAGAAAGTTTCTAAAAATTCTTCCTTTACTTTAAAAAGGTTAACGGAATTCTCATGCGTTATTACACATATAATAACCTTGAAATTCAGCAGACGGTGTTACCTGTAACATACCGACAAAAAGTGCTAAAAATCGCACATTCACCACCGTTTGCTGAACATTTGGCCTATCATAAAACGCGAACCAGAATTCTATCACAATTTTACTGGCCGAAATTCTGTTCGGACATAAAATCTTTCTGTCGCTCTTGTATTGTGTGTCAACATTGTGTACGAAAGAAAAAGCATGTAAAGACCGAAGTGCAACGGCCAGTGATAGCATCTAGACCACTTGAAAGTATAGCGGTCGATATTACTGGACCCCTAATGCAGGTGTCGAGTAATGGAAACCATAACTATCCAAACAAGGGTACTAAAACGATTCACCTTAAACCAAACCAAAAGGTTGTGATTCAACTAACTGATAAACATAATATGGTACTAACATTTTGCCAAGGGCCTCTCAACGTTGAACTCAAAATATCAGATGCGGATCATGAAATATCGATAAAAGAACCCTTAGAGATATTTCATATCAACATCCTGAAACCATACGTTTCACAACAAGTACAACAGACAGACGAACAGATTGCACCAACACCAAGCAATGAGACAACATATATACACAACTCAACTTCACTAGATAGGGCGACACACAACAGCGACAACGCAAACACACTTAGCCAGATAACAGCACACACAACTAGTTGCACAACAGTAGTGGACGAGATGGAACTACCAGTTCCTACAGTAAACGCAACCGCGACAAATATCTCGACATATAGAAATAACATATGCAGTCAGACGAAAGAAAGGACAAAAACACCTACTGAAACGTCGACAGGTCTTCGACAGGTTGAGATTGTTTGGACTCACAGCGAAGCCGTCCAAAGTAGAGTTGGGCATGGAACAAATTGACTTCCTGGGTCATACCATCTGCAGGGGCCAATTGAAAACTGATGACAGAATCGTCACTAAGATTCTGAATTTGACAATGCCAACGACGAAGAAACAGGTCCGAAGTTTACTGGGTCTGGTAAACTACTATAGTAAATTCATTCCAAACCTGGCGGAAATCACCAGTGGTTTTTCTAACATCTTAAAAGCTTCGGTTAAGTTATCTGTAAACGATGCACGATTAATTAGTGCGTTATCGAAATTTAAACATTTTTTCAGCGTTCCACCTATCCTTCGTATGCCTAATCCAAAACTCACTTATTTCTAACGCACAGATGCGAGTGCCATATCCATATCTGGAATACTAGGACAGTTCTACGACGGGACGTTCCACCCCGTAATGTACGTAAGTCGCAAGATTACTCCTGCTGAAGGAAGATACTCAGCATCAGAATTGGAGGGCCTTAGTTTGATCTATTGCGTGAGAAAGTTTCACCGATTTTTGGCAGGAGCACAGTTTGTAATCCAATCCGATAACTCTCCATTGTCTGTGATGCAATCTGGACATCCTACCAACAATAGAATTTACAGGTGGGCTTTGATTCTCCAAAATTACACATTTACCATCCAGAATTTAAAAGGGAGACTAAATACGATTGCAGACATTTTGAGTCGTCCTTCGTCCATTCAAATACCTGAGTTAAAGGAAGGGATCGACCATACACCACCAGAAACAGTGACACTGTAATGTTAGATAACCAAGTGCCATGTATGGTGATTAAGACATATCGTAAGTGAGTTATCATCGCCAGATATATAACTTGTGTGAATAGAACAGTGCTATGAGAAGTGTAACTAACAGACGCAGAATTAACATGTGAAGGAACAGTATGAAAGGGAATGAAAGATGAATGAAAGAGGAGAAAATGCGAGGAGAGAGTGCAAAAACGTAGTAAACATTGAAAGAAAGAGAGCGAGAGAGAAAGACAGCGGAATTTTTTTTTTCACCACTGGAAAAGTCTTATTTGACTTGTCTGTGTCATCTGTGTTTCCAATGTGTTGTCGAGGTTTTTATGTGTGTTACAGCCACACTTTAACAGAGTATATAGAGAACGTACTTTGAGCTTCAGAAAGCGGAGTTGTGGTCACAAATAAAAATAACGAACGTTTGTAACCACAATAAACCGATTTGCGGCGCTCGAAGGAACACACACATTTAGTACACTAACGCATTCACATGTTATAGAGTTAAGTACACGTTAGTTTATTAGAAAACACGCAAACAAACAGGAAAACGAACAAAAAAAAGTTGCACACACCATTCAGTTCAAAGAACAATAACTCTAAAATTCAGGGGACACAATAAATAATTAGAAACCTAAATGTAACAGTGAATATAGCTTTTTCACATGCGGAAGCAAGAAGGTGAACAGTAGAGCTGTGTGTGTAGAGTTGGAGGGGATATTAATGGGAACATGAACACTTGGTGCTCATGTGTTGTACTCATAATAGAGTCAACTAGTGTGTGGGTTGTCATTTCGGGCAATTGGAGGAACAGGTCAAGACGGAAGTCAATAGGTGGAAGTCAACAGACATAGGGTCAAACGACAGAAGCCAGGACATAAGTCATAAGACAACGGTTTCCGGTTCACTACCAATCCCTAAGATATCTATAGAACCAACTATACTGAGACATGGGCTACTGAATTAGCCAAGTGAAAAGATAGAACACTGTGAATGAAGGTAGAAGATATTGTTCTATCCCCAAACTAGAAAGTTCTATACTTATTGGAGATCTGACAAAATTGGAACAACCAATTTTTCTTTTGAGACCAGAAGTGTTACAAACATGAGAAAAAGGGAAGTAACACTTCGCGGAGAGGAGGGGACCCTGTCAGCATCCCCAATAAGTCCTTACAGGGGCAATGAGTTAATACTAGTCTAGTAGGGAGACACCAGACAGGAGAGACACCGAGTACTATTAATAGCCTCACAAGGAGACACATTTGTGTCTGACCAGAGGTCGATAAGTACAGATGAGCGAGGGCTTTCCCCAAGCAATTGGGTAGCTGGTCCTTGCGAGTAACCGTGATATGCCAGGTTACTCGAACTCACCAGCCGGCGTGCTGGCAAGACCAGGCACGCAATAATAGCTACTGCACGGAGCGTAAAGTGTCCGTGCTTGTCCACGCAATGTGTAGCGTGGGGACAGACTGACTGGAGACAGTAGAGAGAGCAGACGTATCCTTGACCAATGCGATAGCTTTCTAGGCCATAGGCATATATAGGGCTGTTCATTTAGATTGTGAAATGCTAGCATCATCTATCATCACGTTAATGCATTCATGTTGTGTAATGATGATGAAACATACGCTCGTAGAGCCATTCAAATGTCGGCTCTGAATAAATTGCATTCCTTTCGCAAATGTCATGAATTGTTATTTCGTGCAGTGCGAAAGTAGCGGAGTCTTGAGAAGCTGCAGCGCACAAGTCACTGACAGTTCACATGCATCCTCTGTGGACGAACATTTACAGCCCGAATTGGCCTTATCAGTCACATTTGCTACTGCCATGGTTGTAGTTATCATGGCTTTTTGAAGCACAATGTAACAAACTCGTCTGTCAAAATGGCAAGCGCTAAAATACTTTCCCTGATCGGAAACTTTCCAAATCTTTCGGGGGGAGTTTCCTTTTCTAACTATTCCCCTGATGCTTAACAGCAACGATTTTCTGAAACAGATTGTTAAAAGTTTTCTGTAAGGCGATAGTCCAGAAGCCAGTTAGCTTTGAATGATATTTGCTAGGCTTAGGAAGAGGATTTAAATAGCTGAGCACCCAATCCTGAGGTACTTATGCCATCCTGACTCTCAGGTTAAGGCAAGCAGCCATCTCCATACGTTCTCCATTACGCATTTCGCTCATATAGGCATACCAAATCCCATTGGGCCCTGGTGTGGTGTCATTTGCTTTCTTCAATACATTTTGATATTTTTCAGCTATATCATATCTTCGCCGGTCTCCCTGGTCGAGGAGTTAGCAGCTTTCTCCGTAACCCCGAATACTCTCGTGGTTAACGTGAGCACACAAGAACTGGAAGCGGTTCGAGTCGGCCAGTGACTTATGAGAGTATGGAGTCGGTCACTCAGAAAGCAATCGCAAATTACTGAGCGTAATATTGCCAAGAAATCAACAATCAACTGGAAGATGCTGATGTTGACAGCGATGTCCTGTAAAGGATATGCAAAACATTTATCATTTACTATAAACATGTGCCATTTGTTGAAGCTTGATGTTGTCCTAAGGCACATTACGTACTGATTCTGCGCCCTACAACTAACTGGACGATGGGATATAATCAATAAATGTCTTTCGCTAAACAACTTGGAAGTAACTTAGTTGAGTTATCTGTCTTTGCTTGCTTGCTTGCTTGCGTTCTCTGGCTGTGAACTCAAGCACGAAGTCATGTATGTCAGATTAAGACATCCTGTTGTCCAACATCAGTGTGATGCCATACCGGACTGGGGTTTGCGTGAGTATCTGTTGTCACATTTCTGGCTTATTGGTGTGCAGACTGGTGGTTCCTCGCCGTGCAGGCAGATACTCTCCGACTTCGGAGGAATCAACGATCCTACTACTTTAGCCAGGACCCCGAAGGGACACGTTACCCAGGACGCACGGCTAGGACGTGTTAGTAGGGCTTGGCCAGTATAGAACCAAGCCCAGGTGGCTTGGAAACACCTCTGCGTCTCATCTGTCTTTGTAAGACTTCACATCCAGATTTATCTTTCACGTTGTTGTAATGGCTAGGACGATACGCTAACAATGCCATGAGTTGTAGGACAAATTATTGATATCAGCCCTTGACGTTCACTATGGGAGGGAAATACTGGCCACCTATCCCTCGGTGAAGTGATGCCTGGAAAAGTTGATGGTAATAAAACATTACATACCCACAGCAAGTTCATGGTACGGGAGATGTTTCGGCCTAGTTGAGAGTGACTCATCTTTTTTTTTTTTTTTTTTGTGTCTCTGAGTTTAAAATGTCTCTAAGAATGTCTTTAACGTTGACTCTGATGAGAATTTCCATTTGAGCAGAAGTGGTGTCGCTAGTATTTTGAGTAGAACTGAGATAATGAAAACATTCAGCTGTGCCGAACTATTCAGACTGAACGCAGCAAGTTATATGAGTGCGTTGCTAAGATGATTATTTTAAAGTTTTCAATAGTGTCGTCAAAATGTGCTGTCTACCTATGGAGAATTCAACAAATTCACATCTTCAAGCTTGTGACATTCGCTGTCATTGTGGTTTCTGTGGGTAAGGTATATGCTCCGAACAGCAGTCTACACATTTCTGATAGCTCCAGATTTTTCATGCTGGCACAAAGCTGTCTCACCTGCTCTTAATATGGACCGCCTTCTTTACACTTGTCAAGATGATATTTTAACTGTACATCACGGATATCTACTTCTGGTCTGCTACTTGTCACCTGGAAATTGACAATTTTCAACTAAACCTTCTGGAAAATACAGCTAATCTTGGCTTCCAGTAATATGACCCAGACAAAATATAATTGTTGCGTTATTTGGGGATGTACATGGTAATCCGAGCCATAATAGTCTTTACATTCATCACCAGGCGTCATCAAAATCAATATCACGCTAACCCCACCGTCTGCAAGTCTGGTATGGGGATACGCTTTCCCTAAATCATACGTGTTATCGAGGACAAGAGTGTCAAGTCCTGTATAACATTTTTGAACATTTATTTTTGGTGTCCTATACGTTTTGCCTTGAGTGCTGCTACATCACGACATCCATCGCTGGCAGTATCTGTGTGGACGTTTTGGCCTTCATCTACACCCTAATACTTGTAGGCCTGCTCAGTTTGTCTCACCATATGGTACCATTCTGTGGCCGTTCTACAATGTGTCATTGGCTACCTTGTTGGCAGTCCAGTTTCTGTTGGTGCTTGGATCCCTCTGCACCTCCTGCATTACCTATCCCTGGTCACAACACATAGGTGCCTCCATTAACCTCAAGCATATGATGAATTGCCGGAATATTACAATCCTCCCAAATCTGATAAGTTAATTATTATAGAGATCTTAACTTTCAACTACGAGAACCCCTTGGGTAAGATGGACTACCCTTTTAGCCCATCTAATATGGTTACGTCCAAAGTTAAAGGTGTAACTTCCATGCCTAGCAACTGCAGGGTTGTGGATAACGGAGGCATTCAAGCCGTTAAAGATACGACGCTTGGCTCATGGGCATCTTGCCCATTCCTCAGCATGAGGGTAATACAGGGATGACTGTGTATGAACCCTCAAATATACAGCACTTTATAAATGGTATTCAGAGAAATCGGAATCAGATGTCAAAAAGTTAGCGCACTTACATATCAACTATCGCCTTTACTGAAACATCCAAATACACCCATGTCGGCAAAACGACAGATAATAAACAGCATATTCACACCAACCCTATGCTACCAATCTAAACCCCGGAGTTTATCCAAACACACCTTCGCAAAATCAACACCTGCGAGATGAGATGCCTGAGGAGAGCTGCCAACCTAACACTCCGAGACCGAGTAAGAAACGCTATTATCAGACAGACTGTGGGATCAACACCTTGTGCCACATTTATTGAAAGGTAGAAGATCAAGTGGTTTGGCCATGTCGTTGAAATGCAACACCAGCAACTACCATCACTGGCCTTACATCTAAGCTGATGAGCTTAGATGTAAGGCCAGTGATGGTAGTTGCTGGTGTTGCATTGACTATGGAAGTTACACCTTTAACTTTGGACGTAACCATATTAGATGGGCTAAAAGGGTACTCCATCTTACCCAAGGGGTTCTCGTAGTTGAAAGTTAAGATTTCTATAATAATTAACTTATCAGATTTGGGAGGATTGTAATATTCCGGCAATTCCGTAACAAGACCAACAGGACGTCCAAGAAGACAATGGATTGACGACATCAAAGACATTGTACAATCACACGGAATGACACTATCCAGTGCCGCCACCGGGCGCTGTAACGCAAATTATTCCTCCCCACGACGCTTGATGGCAGGAGTTTAAAATGATGATGATGATGATGATGATGATGATGATGATGATGATGATTCAGTTCTATATCTGAGAATCATCGCGGGAGCTACGGAGTACGTGTTGTGCACTTCAGTGGTCAGTATAGATTGGGTGAAGAGGAGAAAGGGAGGGAATGGAGAGATAAGAAGGCGTAGAAATAGAATGGCCAGGGGCCAGGAGAGTAAGGACATAAACAACGCCTGAGATTAAAATATTTAAGCATGCACTCTCCGAGTTGTGGCAGTGCCAGGCAGAGATGATATGTACTGAAGAAGCTGATTTATGACTGTGATGTCATCATGCCGCAAGAATTATATGGATATGATTGCTAGTGCCATGGATATGTCATCCACACTAACCCGACTGGACAAGGGAGACATGAAAAGGGTCTTCTAGTGAAGAAGGAATTAAAACATGAGGTTTTCTGCATGTTGTGTGATGCTAAACTGATTGAAGTTGTCATTACAAATTTGCAGCTCCCTTCACTGGTGACAAGAGATCGCGTCAAATTTGTGAGTATACAATTGTTTAAGAAACGAGCCGGTGTTCGCTTTGTACACGTGGCTGTTCTATTTGCGCAACTTTGCGTCATAAATTTGTAAACGATTAGGAGCGGGATAAAATTGTATTACACATTATAAAAATAAATTTCACAGCCGGTGGGAAAGGCAATAACAAGACCCATGTTTATTGATTGGTTAACCACTGAGCAAATGCGAAGTTAGGTTGATGTGTAGTAGGCTAAAAAAACTACTGAGTGATGCATGCAATGAACGTGTAGCTATGTATACCGGTTTATGTTTACGAGCTAATCGGCGGTAGAGTTTGGAATAGCCCTCGTAGATACAGCTTTGTGTTGAGAACTTCTCTTGCCCTTAGCCTACCTGTAACCTAACGAAGATCAAATGGTAAGACAAGATCCCAGATACTGATGTCTTAGACAGAGCAAGCACGCCCAGTACCCACGCTCTACTAATGAAGAATCGATCCGATGGGCTGGTTACCTGACTCGCATTCCTGTTCACAGGCTCCCTGAACGATGTTTTTTTTTGGTGTTTTTTCTTTTTACGGTGAGCTGTGTTGGAGTTTGGAAAAGTTATCTCGGAACAGTCATAACATCTGATGGGAGATGCCTTAAAATGATTAGAGCAAGAATTGCCATTGCCAAGTTAGCATTTAGCAAGAGGGAAAACATACTGACCAATAAAAGGATATCAATTCAAACGAGAAAAATATATGTTGACGTGCTATATAGAACGTGTTCTTTTGTATGGATGTGAAGCGTGGACAATGAGCAGACAAGGTGGGGGGAAAAACAGCTGATGGATGTGGAAATGTGGTTCCTAAGGAAAATGCAAAGAATACCATGGACAGACAGAAAAAGTAATGAGCAAGTCCTTCAAGAAACAAATGAAGATCGTAAACTGATTAGAGACATTAGACGTGGACAGTCAAAATATTTTGGGCATGTTATGAGAAGAAATGAGTTGGAGAGCTTGGTGACAACTGGCAAGATCGAAGTGAGGAGACCAAGGGGAAGACCGAAAAGTAAAAACCTCTAGACCCACGGAGTAAGTCTACGACTCTGGTGATCGAGTGAGATTACAAAACATGACCGCCCTCGCTTATCGGCATTGCACATGAAGGATGGATGGTGTTGAGGTAAACGTTCACAAGGTGGCCATAGGAAATGCTTTAAAGACACTCTGGAGACATCGCTCTGGGCTTTTTGGACACGACACACAGGAGACTGCCGCCAAAGACCAAAATTTATGGAGTACACCATAATGAAAGAGTGTAGTCACTTGCCAAGCAAACAGGACTGTAAGAACTGTGGGAAAAAAAAACTGGAAACAAAAACCACTAAGCATATCCTCTTCCTGGAACGTCAAGCATTCTTTATCCACATTGTCAAAGAATATCCTAGCCAACATAAGTCTTGCCAGCCATATTAGAACTCACGGCTCAAAATGTTCAAGCCTCACTGGATAAGATGAATAACCATCATCATACTTGATAGAGAAAGATATTTAATCACTCATGGGAACTGGGATCATTTCAAAAGTTTCCTATGTCGATCCTGCCTAATATGAGTATCATAAAATGTCCCGGGAAACACATGCAGACACAGTGGGAATTATAGTCAGACACGCTGTGAAATGTAGGTAGACACGCGGGGAATTATAATCAGACACGCTGGGAATTATAGTCAGCCACGCTGGAAATTATAATCAGACACGCTGGAAATTAAAATCAAACACGCTGGGAATTATAGTCAGACACGCTGGGAATGATAGTCAGACACGCTGGGAATGATAGTCAGATACCTCGGAAATGTAGGAGACACACTGGGAAATATAGTCAGACACGCTGGGAAATGTAGGTAGACACGCTGGGAAATGTAGGTAGACGCGCGGGGAATTACAGTCAGACATGCTGGGAATTATAGTCAGACACGCTGGGAATTATAGTTTGACACGCTGGGAAATGTAGGAGACACACTGGGAAATATAGTCAGCACGCTGGGAAATGTAGGGAGACACGGTGGGAATTATAGTCAGACACGCTGGGAAATATAGTCAGACACACTGGGAAATATAGTCTGCACGCTGGGAAATGTAGGGAGACACGGTGGGAATTATAGTCAGACACGGTGGGAATTATAGTCATAGACGCTGTGAAATGTAGGTAAACACGATGGGAATTATAGTCAGACACAGTGGGAATTACAGTCAGACACGCTCGGAATTACAGTCAGACACGCTGGGAATTATAGTCAGACACGCTAGGAAATGTAGGTAGACACGCTGGGAAATATAGTCATACACGCTGGGAATTATAGTGAGAAACGCTGGGAATGATAGTCAGACACAATGGGGAATATAGTCAGACGCGCTGGGAGTTATATTCAGTCACGCTGGGAATTATAGTCAGACACGCTGGGAAATGTAGGTAGACACGCTGGGAAATTTAGGTAGACACGCTGGGAATTACAGTCAGACACGCTGGGAAATGTAGGTAGACACATATATCACCATATGGTACTATCCTGTGGCCGTTCTACAATGTGTCATTGGCTATCTTGTTGGCAGTCCAGTTTCTGTTGGTGCTTCGATCCCTCTACACCTCCTGAATTACCTATCCCTGGTTACAACACATAGGTGCCTCCATTAACCTCAAGCATATGATGAATTGCCGGAATATTACAATCCTCCCAAATCTGATAAGTTAATTATTATAGAGATCTGAACTTTCAACTACGAGAACAACTTGGGTAAAATGGAGTACCCTTTTAGCCCATCTAATATGGTTACGTCCAAAGTTAAAGGTGTAACTTCCATGCCTAGCAGCTGCATGGTTGTGGATAACGGAGGCATTCAAGCCGTTAAAGATACGACGCTTGGCTCATGGGCATCTTGCCCATTCCCCAGCATGAGGGTAATACAGGGATGACTGTGTATGAACCCTCAAATATACAGCACTTTATAAATGGTATTCAGAGAAATCGGAATCAGATGTCAAAAAGCTAGCGCACTTCCATATCAACTATCGCCTTTACTGAAATATCCAAATATACACGTGTCGGCAAAACGACAGATAATAAACAGCATATTCACACCAACCCTATGCTACCAATCTCAAACCTGGAGTTTATCCAAACACACCTTCGCAAAATCAACACCTGCGAGATGAGATGCCTGAGGAGAGCTGCCAACCTAACAATCCGAGACCGAGTAAGAAACGCTATTATCAGACAGACTGTGAGATCAACACCTTGTGCCACATTTATTGAAAGGCAGAAGATCAAGTGGTTTGGCCATGTCGTTGGAATGCAACACCAACTACCATCACTGGCCTTACATCTAAGCTCATCCGCGACAAGACCAACAGGACGTCCAAAAAGGCAATGGATTGACGATATCAAAGACATTATACAATCACACGGAATGACACTATCCAGTGCCGTCCACCTGGCGCTGTAACACAAATTATTCCTCCCCACGGCGCTTGATGGCAGGAGTGGAAAATGATGATGACAATAATGATGATGATGATGATGATGATGATGATTCAGTTTTATATCTGAGAATCATAGCGGGAGCTACGGAGTACGTGTTGTGCACTTCAGTGGTCAGTATAGATTGCGTGAAGAAGAGAAAGGGAGGGAATGGAGAGATAAGAAGGCGTAGAAATAGAATGGCCAGGGGCCAGGAGAGTAAGAACAGAAACAACGCCTGAGATTAAACTATTTAAGCATGCACTCTCCGAGTTGTGGCAGTGCCAGGCAGAGATGATATGTACTGAAGAAGCTGATTTATGACTGATGTCATCATGCCGCAAGAATTACATGGATATGATTGCTAGTGCCATGGATATGTCAACCACACTAACCCGACTGGACAAGGGAGACATGAAAAGGGTCTTCTAGTGAAGAAGGAATTAAAACATGAGGTTTTCTGCATGTTGTTTGATGCTAAACTGATTGAAGTTGTCATTACAAATTTGCAGCTCCATTCACTGGTGACAAGAGATCGCGTCAAATTTGTGAGTTTACAATTGTTTAATTAAGAAACGAGCCGGTGTTCGCTGTGTACACGTGGCTGTTCTATTTGCGCAACTTTGCGTTATAAATTTGTAAACGATTAGGAGCGGGATAAAATTGTATTACACATTATAAAAATAAATTTCACAGCCGATGGGAAAGGCAATAACAAGACCCATGTTTATTGATTGGTTAACCACTGAGCAAATGCGACTGTAGGTTGATGTGTAGTAGGCTAAAAAACTACTGAATGATGCATGCAATGAACGTGTATCTATGTCTACCGGTTTATGTTTACGAGCGAATCGGCGGTAGAGTTTGGAATAGCCCTCGTAGATACAGCTTTGTGTTGAGAACTTCTCTTGCCCTTGGCCTACCTGTAACCTAACGAAGATCAAATGGTAAGACAAGATCCCAGATACTGATGTCTTAGACAGAGCATGCACGTTTTTGTTTGTTTTTTTGTTTTTACGGCGAGCTGTGTTGGAGTTCGGAAAAGTTATCTCGGAATAGTTCCTAACATCTGATGGGAGATGCCTTAAAATGATTAGAGCAAGAATTGCCATTGCGAAATTAGCATTTAGCAAGAGGGAAAACATACTGACCAATAAAAGGATATCAATTTAAACGAGAAAAATATATGTTGACGTGCTACATAGAACCTGTACTTTTGTATGGATGTGAAGCGTGGACAATGAGCAGACAAGCTGGGGGAAAAAAAACAGCTGATGGCTGTGGAAATGTGGTTTCTAAGGAAAATGCAAAGAATACCATGGACAGACAGAAACAGTAATGAACAAGTCCTTCAAGAAACAAATGAAGATCGTAAACTGATTAGAGACATTAGACGTGGACAGTCAAAATATTTTGGGCATGTTATGAGAAGAAATGAGTTGGAGAGAGAGAGCTTGGTGACAACTGGCAAGATCGAAGTGAGGAGACCAAGGGGAAGACCGAAAAGTAAAAACCTCTAGTAACACGGAGCAAGTCTACGACTCTGGTGATCGAGTGAGATGACAAAACATGACCGCCCGCGCTTATCAACATTGCACATGATATGGATGGATGGTGTTGAGGTAAACGTTCACAAGGCGGCCATAGGAAATGCTTTAAAGACACTCTGGAGACATCGCTCTGGGCTTTTTGGACACGACACACAGGAGACTGCCGCCAAAGACCAAAATTTATGGAGTACATCATAATGAAAGAGTGTAGTCACTTGCCAAGCAAACAGGACTGTAAGAACTGTGGGAAAAAGAAAACTGGAAACAAAAACCACTACAGCATATCCTCTTCCTGGAACGTCAAGCATTCTTTATCCACATTGTCAAAGAATATCCTAGCCAACATAAGTCTTGCCAGCCATATTAGAACTCACGGCTCAAAATGTTCAAGCCTCACTGGATGAAATGAATAACCATTATCATACTTGATAGAGAAAGACATTTAACCAGTCATGGGAATTGGGATCATTTCAAAGGTGTCCTGTGTCGATCCTGCCTAATATGAGTATCATAAAATGTCCTGGGAAACACATGCAGACACAGTGGGAATTATAGTCAGACACGCTGTGAAATGTAGGTAGACACGCGGGGAATTATAATCAGACACTCTGTGAATTATAATCAAACACGCTGGGAATTATAGTCAGACACGCTGGTAATTATAATCAGATACGCTGGGAATTATAATCAGATACGTTGGGAATTATAGTCAGACACGCTGGGAATTATAGTCAGACACGCTGAGAAATGTAGGAGACACACTGGGAAATATAGTCAGACACGCTTGGAAATGTAGGTAGACACGGTGGGAATTATAGTCAGACACGCTGCGGAATGTAGGTAGAAACGGTGGGAATTATAGTCACACATGCTGGGAATTATAGTCAGACACGGTGGGAATTATAGTCAGACACGCTGGGGAATGTAGATAGACACGCTGGGAATTACAGTCAGACACGCTGCGAAATGTAGGTAGAAAAGGTGGGAATTATAGTCACACATGCTGGGAATTATAGTCAGACACGGTGGGAATTATAGTCAGACACGCTGGGAATTATAGTCAGACACGGTGGGAATTATAGTCAGACACGCTGGGGAATGTAGATAGACACGCTGGGAATTACAGTCAGACACGCTGCGAAATGTAGGTAGAAAAGGTGGGAATTATAGTCACACATGCTGGGAATTATAGTCAGACACGGTGGGAATTATAGTCAGACACGCTGGGGAATGTAGATAGACACGCTGGGAATTATAGTCAGACACGCTGAAAAATGTAGGGAGACACGCTGGGAATTATAGTCAGATACGCTGGGGAATGTAGGTAGACACGGTGGGAATTACAGTCAGACACGCTGGGGAATGTAGGGAGACACGCCGGGGAATGTAGATAGACACGCTGGGAATTATAGGCAGATACGCTGGGGAATGTAGGTAGACACGGTGGGAATTACAGTCAGACACGCTGGGGAATGTAGATAGACACGCTGGGAATTACAGTCAGAAACGCTGGGAAATATAGGTAGACACGGTGGGAATTATAGTCAGACACGCTGGGGAATATAGGTAGACACGGTGGGAATTATAGTCAGACACGCTGGGGAATGTTTGTAGACACGGTGGGAATTATAGTCAGACACGCTGGGGAATGTTTGTAGACACGCTGGGAATTACAGTCAGACACGCTAGGAAATGTAAGGAGACACGGTGGGAATTATAGTCAGACACGCTGGGAAATATAGATGAAGTGAAAGGAATCATCATTGGATGAGGCATCATCATTGGAGGATGAAACATCAATAATATTAGATATGCGGTGATACAGTATTGATTGCAGATAATGAGCAGTATCTGCAACATTTAGTAGATGCGGTTATATTACACAGTGGCAATAAGGGTTTGAATTAAATTTAAGAAGATACAGATTATGGTCGTCAATTGGAAGAAGGAGATACCACAAAGTAATATACAAGGAAATGGGAATATTCTTAAGCAGGAGAATTGGTTCAATTACGTCAGAACTGTCATAATATCTGATGGGAGATGTCATGGAGAGATTAGAACAAGAATCGCCATGGCTAAGGTAGCCTTCTTATCGTATAATTTCTTTACATCCTTCACATGCAATGTATTAGTTATATGTCTAACTTTTTCCATACATTCCTCTCATATATAGCGTGTCAGGTCTTAGTCAGACATGACTGAGCTACCGTATAACAGTAGACGGTACTACCTGCTTTCTGTTAGCGCCGAACGTTGGGCGACGCATACCAAACCCGATACCCCACATTGTGCCAACGGCTTCGGGCGGAAGAGCGCAATTGGGAGGGTACAAGCCTTACCCTGGTGCGAGGAAATGCAAGCTAAAGACAAAATGTCATGGCAGGGCAGACTAGACCCTAAACCTTGGTTGGCGGCTGGTCTAGGAACGAAGTTCCGACAGGCGGACCGTTATAGCATTGCTTTGCTGATCCGGCAGCTTCTGCAGCTTGTCTTGTTCCAGATGTAGGGGTGTTACCTTTCCTCTGGAGTGAACTAGGCAGGCCGAGAGAGTGATCATGCTGCATGGGCAACACATGATCTTTCTATTTTAGCCCAGGCTTTGTGCTATGCAGAGGCAATAACTCAATCCCTGGTCTTAACTGGTCTCGAAATCAAGGCGAGAGGCAACTATTACGGGTTATAAGTCCCTGTCAATTGGCGTAGACATGGGGCGCCACGCGTTGCCTCTGACGGTGGGAGACACCTACAGGTGTCACTGATCAGGAACCGCCCGCCTCAAGCTGGGCAGCCCACGGCCAATTGGGTGCTGATCCGCCACAAAAATGTAAAAAGCATGCACCAGGTACAAATACACAGAAAAATAGAAACCTCAAGCTACGGCTTGCAACCTGGAACGTGAGAACCATGTATCCAGGATTTTCCACTGACTTGACCAATATTGACGATGTGAGAAAACCGGCTGTGACTGATGCCGAACTCAATCGTCTTAATACTGATATTGCTGGCCTCCAGGAGACTAGCCTCGCTGAGGAAGGGTCACTCAGGGAAAACAATTACACCTGTTTTTTGGAAGGGTAGAGGGCAGGCAGAAAAAAGGTAAAACGGTGTGGGCTTTGTAGTGAAGAATTCGTAACTGGGAATGATTGAAATTCCAGCAGGAGGAAATGAAAGACTATTATCCCTGCGCGTGGCAACCTCTTGTGGTTTTGCCACCATTATTTCTGCTTATGCACCTACACTCGATTCCAATGATGATGTGAAGGATTCGTTGTATGAGGAGTTAGAATCCGTGATCAAGGCAGTTCCAAAATCTGACTACATTTACATGCTCGGTGATTTCAATGCTCGTGTGGGCAAGGACTCGAGTTCACGGCCAGTGTGCCTTGGAAAATACAACATCGGTCGCATGAATGAAAATGGGCAAAGGCTGCTGGAGCATTGCACCAGTAATGACCTATGTATTACAAACTCCTTTTTCAAAACAAAAGACATGCATAAGATTACATGGAAACATCAAAGATCCGGCCATTGGCACCAGCTGGACTTCATCATCACACGGAGACAACATCTAAACCATATATCATTGACTCGAAGTTACCACAGTGCTGACTGTGATACGGATCATTCTTTGGTTGTTGCAAATGTTAGACTGAGACCAAAGAGAATCTACACAGCTAAACACAAATCTAGCCCCAGGATTAATATTATTAACACTCACGATCCTGAAAAGTGCTTTCATTTTCAACAGCAACTTGAAGACGCTTTCGCTGATACACCAGAAAATTGTACAGTAAATGAAAAGTGGGGTCAGTTTAAGGAAACTCTTTATAAAACTGCCATAGGGGTTTACGGCACTGTGGATCATAAGAGGCAGGACTGGTTTGCGGCAAACAGCGAGTCTCTGCAGCACTTGATTGATAAGAAGAAGATAGCTCTCTTAAGAAACAAGGAAAGACCAACGCGTAACACTCTGAACGAGCTAAGGCAAGCTAGGAAGGATGTGCAAAAGGCTGCCAGGCAGTGTGCAAATGATTATTGGATCAAATTATGTGAGTCCATTCAAATCGCAAGTGATAATGGAAACATAAGAAGCATGTATGAAGGGATAAATAAAACCTGTGTTCCAGTGATCAAAAGAAGTGCACCATTGAAAATCTTGACTGGAGAAATCATCACGGATAAGAATCAGCAGATGGACAGTTGGGTAGAGCACTATTTGAAGCTTTACTCAAGTGAGATTAAACTAGCGGATGATGCCCTCAACGCAATAGAGGCTCTACCAACTCTTGACCACCTGGACACACTTCCCACCATAACAGAAGTTAAGTGTGCTAGAAATGAACTTGCATCTGGCAAGGCTCCAGGTAAGGATGGGATTCCAATAGAGGTTATCTGGAGTGGGCAAGACATACTCACTCTACAGATCCACCAGCTAATAGAGCTATGCTGGCGAGAAGGACAAGTCCCACAGGATTTCAAAGATTCAAGCATCATAACACTGTACAAGAACAAGGGCGATCGGAGCGACTGCAATAACTATAGGGGTATGTCAAAGACTGCAACATTAGGACCGGAGGTCTGCCTCAAGATAGAACACCACCGGGAAGAGTGGTCAACCTCAAATAGATAGAGGTGATAGAGTGCCCCGATATAAGGGCGGGGTAGGTGATAGAATGGGGGACTATTAACTAGTTCTCTCAATGAGACACGGAGACGTTGACCAGATAGCTAGCACTCTGGTCACGACAGAATCACGCATACGGGATCGCCACGATTGCCACTCAACCAAAGACAGCTAATGTCAGCGTGCCAGAGTGTAACGGCACGCAGAAAGCCGAAGGACACATCAAGGTCCTTCCGCGTGGTGTGTAGACCACGCGAGCCAACTAGTCAGACTGGGGACTGACTTTGTAGCGAGCACCTCGTTTAGTGTTGATAGGAGTTTTGTGTAGCCAAATAGATAGAAATAGCATTAGAGTTTAGAAAACTAGTGATAGGCAATTCTGTGGCTTTGTGTGTGGTTTGATAGCGAATGTTATATACTTGTAAAGAGCCAACGGCAATAAAATGTACCATTTATTCCCTCTCACGCGACTTGCAAGTTTTGTGTGTGGTGTGGGAGAAGTAATCCGATGATGCCTGACACATGAGTTGTTGACAGGCAAGGATTAATGTGGTGTCAGAAGTGTGGCTTGGACGAAAGTTCAAGCTAATACACTCACCCACGGCTCTAGACTAAGGTTACAAATAGTGAAGTAGTGAATTTAATTTGTGTCAGTGACGATGACGTGTGCAGACTAGGACAAGTTGCTAACGAAACTGTGCCTATCGTGACGAAATATTGCTTATTTGTGTTTAGTAAAATATTATATACTTAAATCATGTGTTCTTCAAAGTTGTAAGTATTGATATTATTATTTTCTTTATTTATTCATGTAATTATTCATGTAATTATTTGTGTATTTATGAATAACTATCAAAAATGATTCTTGGCGGAGCGATACACAGCCAGCAACATTATCGATTTTTGCAAGCTAAAAATAGCGCTGCGCCTCTGACGTGTTGCGATTGACAAGCAGGTTGTTCTACGCCATTGGCATTCAGCATCTGAATGTTTACAAATCGGTAAGCTGCTGCCCGCCTGAATCGTTGCTTTATATTACCTATTATTTGTTTATTTGAGTTAGTAATTGAATATATTTGTTTATTTAAACAATATTAATATATTTTTATTTATTTCAAAGCAGTTATTGAATTTTTTTTTTCGTACTTTTTCTTGTGTTTACCGTCACGAGGGCACTACTTTCGGCCATGCAAATTAGACTTCGTCTGCACAATACTTGCATAGATTAAATTAGGCTAGTGACGAAAGGCATAAAAAGTTAGAACGAAGACAGGACATTGACAATTTAATATTAAGTTAACTATATTCTTTTTTGTTGTGGGCATGTCATTGTGATGTATCAAATTGTCGAATAATATGTCGGTTACTATTTGTTAATTGTTGCTGCTCTGTAAACCAGGGTGAACAACAGCTGAATAGAAGATTCGTGTGTGTGCGAAGTACCAAACAGGTGACCTAATTAGAAAACTCGTGTCTGTGCCGAAGTGGCAAAGAAGGTGACCCTGTGTTACCGGAGTGTGTTCCCTGATTCTCGGGAACATTAAGTTGAGTATACTCAATATTTTTGGCATGCAATGTGATTAATAGTGCATCTCTTTTTCAGCTTGTGATGCATTAGCATACTTTTGTGCTCTGTTTTTTTCAGGATTAAATTTTTCAGGTTATATACAAAGAGTACAATTTGCAGTGCTCAGATATTAAGAACCATAACATATCAAATAAAAATAAGTGATTAAAAAGTTCAGAGTAGGTCAACGCTAGCTAATTACCTAACATCATGGCTACTCTAGCTGATTTCGTAAAAGCAGGCAAAGAAATGCAATACACAGGTAAAGAGCTAGAAGAATATGCTGATAAGAAATTTAAAGAAGCAAAGGATGCAGAAAGAGATGAACGCGCACAAGAAAGAGAACAAGAAAGAAAGCATCAAAAAGAGTTGGCACAACTAGCTGAGATAACAAAGCAAAAACAGTTAGAACATGATAAGCAGATTAAGCAACAACAGTTAGAACAGGATAAGGAGATTAAGCAAAAAGAAATAGAAATTAAACAAAAGGAATCAGATTTAAAGCAAAAGCAACTAGATCAGGAGAAAGAACTAAAACAAAAGACATTAGAGCAAGAGAGAGAACTAAAGCAAAAAGAGATAGATGAAATGGCAAGAGTTAAGGAAAAACAAATACAAGTAGAATCAGAGACACAGTTAAAGATGAAAGGTATGGATGTAGACTCACACGCAGAGATCTCTGCCACTAAACTAAAAAGTCAACAAGAAGAAAATAAGTTCAACAAATACAAAAATATTATCAAACCATATTGTAAAGAGGATTCCATATCAGCCTGGACAGAAAATGTAGAGTATCAGTTTAAATATCACCAAGTTCCAATAGAAATGTGGGCTATGATTTATATGAAGAACCTGAGTGGTGAGCCCCTTAAAGTGATAGAATCAATACCAACAGATCTTAGATCTAACTATCAGTACATCCATGATAGGATAATGCAACACTTTTTACTTGATGCCCCTGGGTATCAGGTTCAGTTCTCAAATTTAAAACCTAAACCTAGTGAGACTTTCATTGATTACGTCTCAAATGTTCAGAGTGTACTAAATAGGTGGCTTAAAGCAGCTAACATAGGAAAAGACTTTGATAGACTTAAAAATTTAATAGCCATGGATAAAGTCATATCCACTATACCATCTCCTTTTGCTAAATTTTTGCAGCAGTCAGACATTGAGAACATAGAGCAGTTCGAAAAGAAAGGCTCTGCATATTTTTCTTCTAACAGAGATATTTTCAAGACCTCAAATGACTCTGAAGTAGTTTCTTTTGTGAAAGACCAACCTAAAAATTATCAGAGTAAGAGAAAACCCTTTCAGAAAATCGACCAGAAAGATAGGAAAGTGTCAAAATGTATTTACTGTCAACTTTTGCATGACACTTATTCTATGTGTGACAAATCGCCAAATTATCCGGCGCATCTTGAAAATGTTATTAAGAAGCAACAAAACAAAAGATCTGCATACAGGCGTGCAATCAAATGCTTCTTTTGTTCCAGCTACGGCCATTATTCAAATAAGTGCCTGGGCCGCCAACGTATGAAAGCCAACAATGCTATTTTGATTGATACATCTTCTGATAGTGGTAGTGAGACTGAGTGTGAGATTGAAAATACTTTACCTGTGAACCAATCTGAAGATGTGTGTTGTGTAAACGATATATTAAGTTTTGACAGTTGTGAACGATGTCACCAATTTCATGCAGACGGAAAATTAGAATGTGGACATACAGTACCGTTCTCAACTGAGAATGTCAATGCAGCATTAGCCTCCAGAGGCAATTTGGTGTTCCACAATGCAATGGTCAACGATAGACCATGCCAATGTTTGCTGGACAGTGGCAGCACCCTTATTGGTCTCAGAAAGGAACTGGTGAGTCCAGATGACTATACAAGTGACTCTGTCAAATGCCGAACCTTTTCGGGTAACATTGAAATTTACCCTTTGGCCAAAGCCCGTATTAACACTCCTTTCCTTTCTGGTACCTTTACTTGTGCAATACTTGACAACCCTTGTACTGATTTAATTTTGGGTTGCTTACCCCAACTGAAACAATGTACTAGCGATGAAATAGCTGCATGGGAAAGAGTAAATGCAGCTAATGCAACAACCAGAGCAGACACTGTAAAACATCAAGACACACTACAAGATGAGAGACTACTGTTGCTTTCTCCAACTGGCACAGATGATACCAACAGACAGAAATTCATAGAACAGCAGAAAGCTGATCCTAGTGTGTCTCCATATTTAAAATTATTGAAAGAAAGAGCCAAAGTGACCAAAAATGCATCATGGTTCTTTAGGCTTAATAATGGCATTCTTACTAGATATTATACAACTGGTAACCATGAGATTCAGCAAACGGTGTTACCTGTACAACACCGCCTTACTGTGCTAAAGATTGCACATGAGTCACCGTTTGCTGGTCACCTTGCATACGACAAAACCAGGGCCAGAATTCAGGCTCATTTTTATTGGCCAGGTTTTTGCAATGATATAAAATTATTTTGTCGTTCTTGTAATGTCTGTCAACAATTAGTACGTAAGGGTAAACATCCTACAGCTGAAGTACAACCTTCTACACTGGCTTCTAGGCCATTTGAGAGTGTGGCGGTAGATATTGTTGGACCCCTGAATCAGGTGTCCAGCAAAGGAAATCGCTTCATATTAACGATGGTCGACCTATGTTCAAGGTGGGTTGAGGCAGTAGCTTTGAAATACATCACCTCCAAAGACGTTGCCAATGTATTTCTACACCTGTTCTCACGATTCGGATTTCCACGGACCATATTATCCGATCGTGGAACTCAATTCATATCGGCTGCAACGCAAGCCCTTACAAAAATGTTAGGGATTAAACAACACTTTTACAACAGCATACCATCCAGCCAGCAATGGAATAGTAGAAAAAATTAACGGAGATCTTAAGCATATGCTGGCTAAAGTGACAGCAGAAAACCCACCTGATTGGGATACACTGTTACCAACAGTGCTGTTCGCTTATCGGGAGATTCCCCATTCAAGCACGGGTTTCTCACCGTTTGAATTAGTGTACGGGGCTAACCCACGTGGACCCCTAACCATTTATCATCAGGTAATAACTAATTCCATTGAAATTCCCACCCCAAAAACACCTTACGAAATGGTGACAGAAACACGAGACAAAATCATGAAATCGTGTATTATAGCTAAGGCAGCTTTGGAGAGGAAGGGTCAAATCTACCGCCAATACGCAAACAAAGGTGCGAGAACAATTGATCTTGAACCAGATCAAGACATACTTTTGTTACTTCCAGACAAACGAAATTTATTATTGACCTCATGGCAAGGGCCATTCAAGGTGGTACGTAAAATTTCAGATGTTGACTATGAAATATCAATAAACGGACACTTAAAGATATTCCATGTCAACATGCTGAAACCTTACTTTTCACGACAAGAGACAGAAGTAGAGACAGACGAACACAGTGCACCCACATCAAGTGATCAGACGACAGACGTACATAACGCAACTACACTAGTTAGTGAGATTGGCAAATCCGACGATATCCATACACCTAGTGAGCTTACAGAATACGCACTTAGCACCACCACCGTACTGAATCAGGTAGACGACGACGGAATGGAACTACTTGTTCCCATTGTAGACAAGACTGCGACAATGGATAGCATACAAATAGAACAGGGACTAACAGACAGTCAATGACGACAATTAGTACAATTAGTGACAGAGTACAAAGACATATTTTCTGACATTCCAGGTAGGACGGACAGAATCGAGCACTCCATTCTTCTTTCGGACTCTAAGCCTATTAAATGCAGGCCGTACTCTATCCCACTCAGCTATAGAGAAAGTCTAAATAAGGAGATTCTTAATTTAGAAGCTAGTGGGATCATTCAGAAATCTACATCTGAGTACTCCTTTCCAATCGTCCTAGTTAAGAAAAAAGACTCCACAATTCGTCTGTGTGTGGACTATCGAAAGCTCAACAACGTCACTAAGATCGACGCAGAACCAATTCCTTCCTGCGAAGATCTTATCCTTGACATGTCCACCTCCAAAATCTTTTCTAAATTAGATCTTACTAAGGGATATTGGCAGGTCCCTATGCAGACTCAATCCATTCATCTTACTGCTTTTTCAACTCCTTTAGGACTCTACGAGTGGCGGTTTCTTCCTTTCGGACTTCAAAATGCTCCTGCCACTTTCGTACGCTTAACTAGAGATCTACTGCATGGAGTGACGAATACAGTGACTTATATAGATGATATATGTGTCCATACTGATGACTGGACAACACACTTACTGAAACTAAGACATGTCTTTGATAGGTTGCGACTCTTCGGTCTCACTGTCAAACCGAGCAAAGTTGAATTGGGCCTAAAAGAAATTGACTTTTTGGGTCATGTCATTTCACAAGGTCAACTTAAGACTGACAATAGAATTATTACAAAAATTATGAATCTGACCATGCCTACCACAAAGAAGCAGGTCAGAAGCCTTTTGGGGTTAGTAAATTACTATAGCAAATTCATACCAAATTTAGCGGAAATTACAAGTGTATTTTCCAATGTTTTAAAAGCATCTGTAAAATTAGATGTCAAAGATGCATTATTAATTTCTGCATTGTCAAAATTGAAAATCCTGTTTAGTAATGTACCAATCCTCCGCTTGCCTAATCCTAGGCTCGTTTATTATCTTAGGACAGATGCCAGCAGAATCTCCATCGCTGCAGCACTAGGCCAATTTTATGATGGCATCTTCCACCCGATTTGCTACGTGAGCCGTAAGATCACACCTGCTGAGTCCAGATATTCCATATCAAAGTTAGAAGCCCTAAGCGTCATCTATGCGGTGAGGAAGCTCCATCGATTTCTGGCGGGTGTTCACTTCATTGTCCAGACTGACAACTCCCCAATCACGGTCATACAAAGTGGTGTGCATCGGAATGACCGTATATACAGGTGGTCGCTTATTCTACAAAACTATACTTTTAGTATAGAGCATATTAAGGGTAAGGACAACATTCTGGCTGATACCCTTAGTCGACCATCTGAGGTAGAAATACCAGAGATTCCACATAAGTGTGTAGAGTAATAATTGTTAAAGTAGTACAGTATAATATTCTATGTAAAATATTGTATGAATACATAGACATTATGTGCTAAACTATGTACTAAGAACAGTGATCTACCATGTGTCCGTAGACATCAAAAGAAGAACTGTGCTCCGAAAAACAAATATATCACCGTGTGAACTGGAACAGCTCGTTATTTACTAAGCTCCATATGTGTTCCGGTGAATCATTTGTGTTAAGCAGAGAAAAACAGTGTCAGAACAGTCCATAAATACAGACACTAAAAATACTGGTCTACGACACAAGCGAACTCTACAGGTGCCATACCCATAGGACACAAGTATGACTGTGTATTGTATTTAATATACCCAGGACAAGTGTAATTATATAGTATGCCAATGAAAGCAATTTCTGAACATTGGGGCAACAACTAACCTGGGGTATTTGAATACTATGTATATAAATACTTATTGTGATATGTATTATAATATTTTAATAGTGTGATAAATTATAGGTAGATTAGGTAACTGTAATTTACATTTAGAGTTAGGAAATAAAATAGTTTTCATTTTTTTTAGTAGTTTACATAAATCATTATTTTACCCACTTACTTACCTTAAAAGTAGAATAGATAGTAGTTTAGATAGGAATAGTACCATTTAGTTTATTACATTCCACTTTGTTTCATGTCAATTGAGTTCATTCCATCTTAATGAACCATTCCATTTAACAAACGTGATCAGGTATTATTATGATTAATTTACACCATAATAGGATAAAAATATTAGACAATTAAACATACGTCATTTACACCATTTAGATAAGAATATCAGTCATATATTTTTTTTTGCATCTAAAAACATTAGTTATAATTTTATTACATTTCAGATTACCCATTTCAGAAAGGTACATAACTCATCTCACATCAATGCCATTTTAAATAATTAGATTACATCCCTTAAATTAGATAAATATTAGGATTAATGTAAGCATATCTTAGGATTAATGTGGCAAAATAGATTAAAATAGTTAACACATTAAATACACATTTATAGAAGTAGTATTAGTATGTCAGTAGTTAGAGTATTATTACAGTAAAATATAGTTGGTCATAATACCAAGGGTATAAACCATCAACCCTTGCTCTTACATTGTAAATATGTTGTATATACATGACTCGTGCAGCGATTTACGCACAGTCATTGAGCTCAACTTTCTCAAACTGAGCCAAACGTGTACAGTGTCACTCCAAGGTTTTTAAATAATTGGGAGGGTGAAAGATGTGTGACAGAAGTGTGAAAGTGAGAGCGAATGTAAATTATACAAGAGAGAGTGAGATCGGTCAGCGGATTTTTCTGCCGCTCAACGCGACTTTTTATATTTTGTCTGCGTCAGATGTTTGCTTTCAATGTTGAAAATGTGCTGTGATGAATGTGTTGTGTGTAGTTTAGTTTAGATCTTAGAAAAAGTATTTTAAGTCTCATAAGACGGAAATGTAGTCACTAATTAGTGTTATACACTTGTTTGTGACCACATTTAACCGAATTATGGCACTTGAAAACTAACTTACATACACATGATAGATAGATACACATGTTAGAAGTTAGATTATAGTATTAATTACATCCAAACACGCAAACAACCAGAAAAACAAACATATAAATTGCATACATATTTTATAGATCAAAGGGAGATAACTCCGGATCAGGGGACATAATAGACAACGAAACACTAACTTAACAGTGAAATATAACTTTACACGCGGAAGCGAGATAGGTAAAGCCTGTCGCACACAGCTTGGGTAATGGTTGTTTAATATTATATGGGGGACATGAAGCAATTCATGTGTTGACCCTAAGAAAGTCAACTTTGTATGGGTAGTAAGTTAATTTACTATTGGAGGGCAGGTCTTATAAGACAACGGTCCGGTTCAGACATACCTCTAATTAATATACTATGGCGATTGAGAAGAGGGCTCACGCCAACCAGACAAGTTTGTGGCGATTGCCAGTAGCCAAGTAAAGTGATACTACATTGTGACAATAGTCAGTAGAAGTCTATGGAGTTACCCAAAGCCAGGTTATCTACAGTCTTTGACAAAAATTAGATACACTAATTTTTTAGAAACCTCTTGCGTCACAACCAATGACTCAAAGTTGATGACGCAACACAGGAGGGGAGGGTGTGTGTCAAAGACTGCAACATAAGGGCCGGAGGTCTGCCTCAAGATAGAACACCACCGGGAAGAGTGGTCAACCTCAAATAGATAGAGGTGATACAGTGCCCCGATATAAGGGCAGGGGTAGGTGATAGAATGGGGGACTATTAACTAGTTCTCTCATGAGACACGGAGACGTTGACCAGATAGCTAGCACTCTGGTCACGACAGAATCACGCCTACGGGATCGCCACGATTGCCACTCAACCAAGAGACAGCTAATGTCAGCGTGCCAAGTGTAACGGCACGCAGAAAGCCGAAGGACACATCAAGGTCCTTCCGCGTGGTGTGTAACCACGCGAGCCAACTAGTCAGACTGGGGACTGACATTTGTAGAGAGCACCTCGTTTAGTAGTTGATAGGAGTTTTGTGTAGCCAAATAGATAGAGATAGCATTAGAGTTTAGAAAACTAGTGATAGGCAATTCTGTGGCTTTGTGTGTGGTTTGATAGCGACTGTTATAGTACTTGTAAAGAGCCAACGGCAATAAAATGTACCATTTATTCCCTCTCACGCGACTTGCAAGTTTTGTGTGTGGTGTGGGAGAAGTAATCCGATGATGCCTGACACATGAGTTGTTGACAGGGTATCTCACTTCTGTGTATTGTTGGAAAAGTATTTAACAGAATTATTCTGCGCAGACTTCAAGTCCTAGGAGATCAAGTCTACCCCGAATCACGGTGTGGCTTTCGACAGAACCGGTCTACCATTGATATGATATTCTCATTGCGACAAATGCAAGACAAATGCCGTGAACAAAATCAACCACTGTTTATTGCCTTCATCGACCAAACATAGGCATTTGATTTGGTCAGTCGTGAGAGTCTGTTCAAGGCACTAAAGAAGATTGGCTGCCCACAAACTCTTCTGTCCATTGTGGAATCGTTCCACACAGGTATGAAGAGTATAATCAAGTTTGATGGTGCAACTTCCGTAGAGTTTGTAATCAAGAGTGGAGTTAAGTAAGGTTGTGAACTAGATCCACCCTCTTTGGAATATACTTTTTACTTCTACTGAAATATGCCTTTCGTGATCAGGATGGTGGTTTATACATTCACTCACGCTCAGATAGCGGCCTCTACAATGCTCAGAGATTGAAGGCCAAGACCAAAATTAGGAGGGTACTGATCAGAGAGTTGCTTTTTGCAGATGATGCTGCAGTTACGACCCACTCTGAGGAATAATTGCAATGTCTACTATCTGCATTCTCCAATGCTTGTTCTGAATTTTGTTTAACAATCAGCAAAAAGAAGACACAGATTATGTCACAAGGTGCACATGGGGTACCATCAATCTTTATTGACGACGCCGAACTAGAAATGGCAGACCATTTTACATATCTAGGATCAGTGGTAAATAGCAAATTATCCCTAGATCAGGAAATCAACATCCGGATTGGTAAGGCAGCAACAACAATGAACAGGTTAAGAAAATGAGTCCTTAGTTCTCTTCTTTATGGCAGTGAAACCTGGACAACTTACTCACATCAAGAGAAACGTTTAAACAGCTTTCATTTGCGGTGTCTGCGAAGAATTCTTGGTATTAAGTGGCAAGACAAACTCACAAATACTGAAGTATTGGAAAGATCAGGTTGTGTGACGATTTATTCCATGCTCAGTCTTCGTAGACTTAGATGGATAGAACATCTTAGGAGGATAATGATGGTAGAATACAAAAGGACATCTTTTTCGGTGAATTAAAGATGGGTAAGGGATCTCTACTACGATACAAAGATGTGTGTAAGCGGGACATGATTGATACAGGCATTGATAATGCGCATTGAGAGCAAGTCGCCGCTGATGGAGGGCAATCATCAGAAATGGAATAAAGACAAAGGAGAAAATTATTGCAGATAAGTCACACCGAGCGTGTGAGACGTAAGATGGTGCATGATGGTGGAAATGACCACGTGTTCACATGCACCCACTGTGAACGGACATTTACAGAGCGAATTGGCCTGATCAGTCACATTCGCTATAGCCATAGGTAAAAGTTATTATGTCTTTTTGAAGCACAAACTATCGTCTGTCAGGACGGCAAGGTGTCAATGTACCTCTCATATACTGTTTTATTTGTTTATTTATTCATCTCGAATCTATGCCAAGCAGAGTGGTGGGTTAACGCTGACAAGAATATGAAATTGTCAATAATCACCCATAACAGAATGATCAGATGGCACACGAAGCAAATTTTACGCCCGATCTAACAGAATCCACTCTATAATAAAACTTTTCCATATGTAAAGACGTCTTTTATGGTGTTTAATTAAACCTGGTGTTTCCAATTATTATATGATTGATATGTGTTCATTCTATTATTGTATCTCCTCTTGTAACTAAACCACAATTCCCCACTACATCCTTAATTTTTCACTTTCCTACTTTTGCATTAAAATTTCCTAATATTATTCTTATTTCATTTGATTTAATTTGAGACATCGCCATTTCTACTTCATCGTAAAAGTGTTGTATTTCTTCGTCACCACGGTTTGTTGTTGGTGCGTATGCGTGCTCACTATTTATATCTATTGGTTTACTTTTCATTTTTACCATAATAACTCTATCTGAAATACACCAGTAACTATTAACTGGCGAGGATGATTTTTATCAAATATCAGTTCTACTCCTTTTTCGTGTATACCCCATTCAAAGAGTATGCTTAGCAAGGTGGAGAAAGGAATGTTTCGTGTGGAATGGCTCTCGTCGCTTCAGAGGTCACAGATTGTGAGAATTGTATGGATATTTTGCCCTGGACATGCGGGTGTGCGGGGGGGGGGGGGGAATGAACAGGCTGATGGGCTAGCAGAAAATGCACCTCTTGGTGGTATTTTGCCTATGTACAAAGGGGAGGTGGTCGTGCGGTTGTGGGACCAGGTGGAGAAGAAGGAGGAACATATTGAGAACCCATATGTGGAAAGAATGAGATTGCGGGGGATCGGCAGGGGTTCTGGAAGAATCTCCAAACTGAGAAGGAAGACCAGGAGAACTTTTAATCAGATAGCGGTGGGAACGATTAGTAGTATGACTCTTCGCTGGCTGTTGAACGAAAGGACGGAGCACGTATGGGAATGTCCTGAGTGCAGTGATGTCGGTTCTTAACTTAACTCAACTCAAGTCGTGTATACCCCTTCCAGAATAAATTAATGTGTTTTTGTCAGTTATAATGTTGCCCGATCCCTTCCATCTCATCTCACTTATGCCTAGGATATTCAATGTCATGCTTTTCATTTCACATGTAACATTGATCAACTTTTCAAACATATTTAACGTTCTAACATTCTATTTTTTTTTTCGCATATCCTTTACAGGACATAGCTATTAATATCAGCATCTTTCAGCTGATTGTTGATTTATTGGCAAGATTACGCTCAGTAGTTTGCCAGTGCTTTCTGAGCGACCGGCTCAAATACCCCGTAAGTTACCGACGCGGAGAGAACCGCTTCCAATTCTCACGCAACGTCACGTTACCCACGAGAGTATACGAGATTACAGAGAAAGTCGTGTAACCTCTAGACTAGATAGACCGGCAACATTCTATGTACCTATTTTACATGTATTTATTTTCGTTATGATATATATCAGAAATAATCATAACAGTGAGAATAAAAGAACAACCAATTACAACATATGCACACATATACGCGCCATGTAATACAAACACAAATGAGCAAGAATGCGAGGAATCCTACGAAGACATCCATAATGTGCTAAGAAAAATAGAGAAGCAGGACAACATCATAGTTACGGGAGACTTAAATGCAAGACTAGAACATAATAGAGTTGGCATAGGAAAACACCTTGGAACATTTTGAGACCAACATAATGAAAGAAATTATCACGGAAGGAGACTGATAGAGCTATGCAGCCAACATGACCTCTATATAGCAAACATCTTCTATAAACACGAAGACTCACAAATATACACCTGGTATAAATGGAACAGTTTAGATATCAAAAGCCACATTTATTTTATATTAACATGAATTAACAGAAAGAGAAATATATTAGATGCAAGGGCAGTGACCAACTTAAGTATAAACATAGACCACAAAGCTGTTGTTGCCACAATAAGAACCAACATAAAGAGCAAGCAAAAGACCAGGAAAATACATGCCATGCGAAAAAACTTCAAAGACGATGCAGTGAGGAAAATTTATGAGAAAGAACTAACTGAAATCTTTGTAAAATTACCTATAGACAGACAAACAGGGGAAGAATAATTGGGCATGTTCAAATCAAGCATTTTAAATACTGCAAAAGTAACACGTGCAACTACAAAAATACGTAAAACACGGATTTAAAAAAAATAACAAGTTGGTGGAATGCAGAGGTAAAGAAAGCGGTAAAAGACTAAAAGTGGTTGAAGAGCAAACAAGAAGCTGATTACATAGAGTATAGAATAGCGAGAAGACATGTGTATAAATAGTAAAGAGAGAAAAACAAAAAGACTGGGGGGGGGGGGGGGGGGAGGATGTAGAAACCCTAAATAAATACTGCAAGGAGGCAACTAGAAGTTAGTTAGGTAGTTAGTCGAGGTTGAAACTTCACAGCAACGGGTCATCCCCATTATGCTCCGTTCCTGTGCCAGTGAATTTCACACAAAATGCTCCCTACTGTCCAATGTGAAATGTGGATTAGGCAGGAGTTTCGGCAATCCAACAGCCCGCATAAGTACACTGTGCATAATGCCGCTGCCAGACCGCCACACAAAATTAATCCACGAAAACCACAAACAGTTCTTCGTCGTTGGACTCGGCAGTCACCAGAAAGACCCCACTGACCCGGGTTTTCTCACATGGCTCGGTCTTTTACCGCTGGGCGACCCGAAAGTGTCGCATAAAGCACGAACTCCACAGCTTCAGCGCCGACTCCCGGGAGTCTCCTGACAAATTCACTCGTGAATCAAAAAGGCAATTAAGTCAATTCAGCAACATCCGGTAGCCATTGTTCCGAACATGCAGGTCACTGTACAGGACATATGTAAAAGCATTTCCCGCGAATTTCATAGCTCACAGTGCCGCCCACTCACTCACACAGTAGGAGGTCGACGGAACCATGTAGTACCAGTCCAATATGAGGAAAATGCGATTGCAAACCGTAGCTACAAGCATAAACACGCCACATGCCTTAATGGTTCAACGCCTAACCGCCATGTTGGCGACCGAAAGTCAGGCAACTAGAAACTTCTACAAAAAAATAAGTGCAATGAGAACCAGAGGAAAACCCTTTGACTCAACTGAAATAATTAACATTGAAAATCGAGAACCAATAAGTGAAAAAACAGAAATCTTAATAAGACGGAAGCAGCACTTCGAACAACTTCACAACATTCCATCAGATGTCACATGAATTCAAGACACCGACACAGATGGCACTGAAGAATTAGAAGAATTAGGTTTTGTGTTGGATACAAACCATTATATGTAAGACACAACGGAAAATATTTGGACACAACGCAATATCCATTGGACATAAAGCAATATTTGTGGGACATGCATATATATGTAGGGTATTAAGTAATATTTGTAGAGCACAACGCGATATATGGAGGGCATAAGTTGTATCTATAGGACACACCTAGGACACATCCGAGGTATATACCATTATCTCTGGGGATGACAACACTATCTCTGGGGCACACAACAAGGAGGCAAAAGAAGCTCAGGGACACAGAACACTATCTCTGAGGCACATATGAATATCTTTGGGACACACAAGAATATCTCTGGGACAACACACATATCTCTGGGACACATAAGAATTCTTCTGGGACACACACCACTATCTCTGGAGCACATAACAATATCCCTGGAGAAGAAGGCAATGGCCCTGGGACACAACATAATGCATTTGGGCCTCAACGTAATATCAGTGAGGCACAACACAATACTTTTCAGACGGGCACCAATATCTATTGGCCACGACGCAATATCTAGCAATATATTCATTCATTCATTCATTCATTTATTCATTCATTCATGCATTCATTCATTCATTCATTCATTCATTCAATCATTCATTCAGTAGCATGTCCTTTGCAGAACCTCATTCGCATAACAACCTGCCGGAAAACCTCCCGTTCATAAACAAGATGCCCCGCGTCCGATACACCCATCTGGATATCATCCGCACATCTTGCACCCATCTTCTCTTTGGCCTTCCTCTTGCTCTCTTCCCAGGCATATACCCCTCCAGTATTGTTCTCTCCAAACTTTTATGACGTTTCAAGTGACCAAAATATTTCAATTTTCTGTGTTTTATTGTCTTTAATAGCCAACCTTCTTTAATATTCAGCTCTTGAAGTATGGATGCTCTTTTATTTACCCAAGATATTCCTAGAACTCGTCTATAATATTTATGTTCAAAGGCGTTTATGCGTTGTTCAGTTTGTTTAGTAAGTTCCCAGGTCTCACAGGCGTATGTTGGGTAACACGGTTTTCACTTGTAACCCGTATGATGATATTGTTACACCACTACGCCCTTCTACTAATCTCTAATAACCTCTACCCTACCCTTACCAACGAATTTCACTAAGATATACCCACTGAAATCAATAATATCGACCATCTTTACTTTTTAAGGTTTTCATTTGTAACCCGTATGATACTATGGAACAAGCCACTGTGACCCTATACAGACCACTAATAGCCGCTACCCACCCCTTACCATCGAGTTTCACTAAGATATATCCACTAAAATCATTAGTATCGGTCATGTTAACTTTTGAAAGTTTTCATTTTTAACCCATATGATGATAGTGTTTACACCACTACGCCCCACTACAGATCATATATACATGTTTACCTATTACGATTTTCATATGACACCTGTCACGACATGAGGTTCGAACCACCTAGCCCTACCCCACATGCTGACACCCGCATCCCACCCCTGAACCCCCATCCCCACGCCGCCCCACCCCTAGAAAACCCTGAGGAAATGCACTGTAACCGTAAGCCTTACACATCACCAATGGAATGATGATAGATTTATGCCCAATACAGATAAATAAAGAAGACTAGGAGAAAAAATAAAAATAAAATTAAAAACCGAGGAGGAAGTGCACTGTACCTTAACACATGATCACTAGTATGATGATAGTTTTTTAAGCCCCATACCGCTACAATCAATAATAACAGCAAATATTAAAATTTTAAAGATATAAAATTTATCACACACAAAGGGAAGTAACAGCGCAAAAATACGTTCGATTATTTATTCATGGGTTGCATCCCTTGAAATTGAGGTCGTAAAATATGACGTTTCGGTTGAGGTGGTAGACTTTTTATATAGTAAAAAATTGAGGTTTGCAACCTCAAATGATAATCCATTTGCGTGTCTCTTATTACTTGCTTGATGGGAAGGATGCATGCTTGTAAAAATCTTATTTTTGTAGTTCTGTCTGTTCCACTCCATAATTTATTCAGCTGTTTTAGTCTTTGAAGAGGAACTGATAGTCGTCGTTTAATTTCTTTCATTGTGTCACCGTTGTTGGTAATAAATGACCCAAGATATTAAATATTTTCCACAACCTCCAAGGTTTCCTCATTAACATATATTTCTTTCTCCATAGTACTGTTAGCTGTATGCATTATCTTTGTTTTTGCTATGTTAAGATATAAGTTGTGATATTCACCATTCAATTGGATTGAGGCTATGAGGTTTTTCTATACCATTCTGTGTTGTTGATAGCAATACTGTATCCTCAGCATACCGAGTCTCTGATATATAATGACCACCGATATTTAGGGCATCATATAGCTCCCTCTTTATATCACCTCTTACATTTCACATTATATTTACAGCGTACATGTTAACAAATAGGGGGACAGCACACATCCCTGACGGACTCCTTGCTTGATGTCAAACCAATCTGATGTCTCGCCATCTATTCTAACTGCTGCTTGTTGGTCTAGATAGAGCATTCTTATCAGTTGTATTATATGTGATGGAAAGCCCATATTCATCATGATTTTCCAAAGTTTCTGATGTTGTACACAGTCAAATGCCTTTGAATAATCCACAAAATGTGAGAATAGGTTTACATTAAATTTTCTGCACGTCTTTATTATTAAACGCATGTTGAGAATCTGATCTCCTGTTCCTCTTCCTTGTCTAAATCCAGCTTGAACCACGTTAATTTCTTCTTCCATTTTCTTGCGAAGTCTTCCCATTATGATTTTTAGTAGAATTTTACTTGCATGATTGATGAGGGCAACATTTCTATAGTTGGTGCATAATTTCAGGTTGCCCTTTTTTGGTACTGGAATGAAGGTAATTCTCTTCCAATCGTTTGGCCATATACCATATTTCCATATCATTTTACATAATGGGTGATAGATTTTTATGCTTTCTTCTCCTCCCGCTTTAATTAGTTCAGCTGGTATCTCATCACATCCAGGTGATTTACTATATGTTAAATTATGAGTCGACATCTTGTGAATAGCGTAACAAGAGACTGCAATCAAAGCGACGTATACAACGTGGGGCGGTTTGGCAACCACGATGAAATGAAAACACTAGACATCAAATGTGAAAGAAATCTCATTAATTTTCTGAACACGTCCTACTCCCTAGATTGTCAACGAATGTTTAGCGACCTTTCTATATTTGCTATCTTTTCAAAAGCATTGTTTTATGTATTTATTTACAGGAAACATTCAGGATCATTTGAACTTGTCTTTAGAGACAGTAATTATACTTTATATGTAAGAGATACGTGTGGGCTATTCATTTAAACCTAAATTTAGGTCGGTGTATAATAGATTTGGCGAATGTTTATTTTGTGACTGAATAGATCCAGAGTTATCTATTCAGGGATAATGTGATATACGAGGGTAAGTTAATAAGTAAGTCACAAATGGCTGTAGAAAACTAAATATGATAACAACTTGAAACAGTTTATTTTTATACATACAGTGTCCCTTTATTTCTCAACATAATTTCCAACAACATTGATGCACTTATCCCAATTTTTGTCAGTATTCCCACACCGACAATATAGAAATGTGTGCTCAGTTTTCTAAACCACGTTTTCACTTCACATTCAACTTCAGCGTCATTCGCGAAATGTCTCCCGCTAAGTTGGGTTTCCTGTTTATGCTGACAAATATTTGCCCCGTAATGCGGTGCATAGCTGGGGAGAAAAAGGTTACGCGGGCGAGTCAATAAGAAAGTCACACTGTTCTGTGGGATGGCAGGTAATGACCCACCTACACAAATTTCCCCCACCCATACACTCAATCCCCCACCCATACATACATCTAACACCCATACACACATCCTCACACCCATCCCTCATATCACCTACACACACTCACCCACAAATCACCATCCACACAACCTACACACCCCACTAACCACAAACACCCACACACCCCATCCACCCAAACACATACACACATCTACACATCCAAACCCACACACACACAAAACTTTATGCCCACACGTACTCATCCACACAGACACACACACCCACCCTCTCGCACATTTTCCCTCCCAACACACCCCACTCATACACACATCCCCCACCCACACACCCATTCAATCAATCAATCATGTGCCATGCCGGAAAGCGTTGGCGGTCATGACTCGCCATTTCACTAGAACACCAGAGTCGTGGATCAGCTCAGTGTTCCTGTCTCGTCCATGCAATGTGGCCAAGCCATCCAGGTATTTTCCTCTCGGTCTTCCTCTTGATATGTTCCCTTCGATCTTGCCAGTTGTCACTAAGTTCTCAAATCCATTTCTTCTCATAACATGTCCCAAAAATGTGACTGTCTGCTTCTAATTTCTCTAATCAATTTAAGATTTGTATTTGTCTTCTGTAGTACTTCGTCATTTGTTTTTCTATCTGCCCATGTTATACTTTGCATTGTCCTCAGAAACCACATTTCTACAGCCATCAGATGTTTTTCAGCTTGACTGCACTGTCGTATTATATATATATATATATATATATATATATATATATATATATATATATATATATATATATATATATATATATATATATATATATATATATATAATATATATATATATATATATATATGTCGTCCCTGGGGTGAGGGGAATCAACACCGATATTCTTTTAACCCCATATCAATATCTTGAGGAGCTCCCAGCTTTCTGTCCACAACACCCCGTCAGTCCCTGGATCACTCACTCTCTCTCTCTCTCTCTCTCTCTCTCTCTCTCTCTCTCTCTCTCTCTCTCTCCCCCCCCCCTCTTACTACTGAACCAAGTTCCCTCTCATTCTTTTCACAAAACACACTACACAACACTGGCTCTAAAAAAAACAACAACAACAAATTAGTTTAATAGAGAAAAGTGTCATGTATGTGCAAAGTGTATGTGTAGAATGACATATAATCTAGTGTGTATGTAGCGTCAGACCGAATAGCTCAGGAGCAAAGTCTGTTTCATCACTGTACTGGCCACACAACAGCACCATATATGATGGACAGAAGACCTCACCCAAATGATGTGTCTCTCAGGCCAAGTGTCGACTTCCTCCGATAGCTCTTGGACAATCCGGATGCTTGGTCATCAATAGTGGAAACAGACCAATATTGATCATCAATCTAACACAAACAGTGTAACTACTCTGTTTATACAAATTCTGTGATCAGAGAATCCTAAAAATACTGTTACTGTCACTTTGGAAAACTCAATGTTAGTATTTAAATTTTCATAGGAATTCCCCAATTGTAACACACTATGTTAATTGGTAATGATAGGAATTCACCAATTGTAACTCAAAATGTTAATTTTCCAGGTATTTATATCTACTAGTGTTCCTGATACTGGTGTTATTGTCAGTGTCTTGATTTTACTGTGATGTAAACTATCACTCAGGAAACACACTTAAATAACCATCGTTTCCTGCTCAGCAAAGGCCAGGTTCCTGCAGACCCTCTGGGTTATGGGCCCAGTGCAAAAGCCTCTTAGTAAACTCTGCCTTCAATGCTCGAGCCATGACTTTTCTTCTAGCTTCTTGGTAAACCTAGTGGAATCTGTTGAAGAGAGAACACACCTGGTGAGAGCAACCCGATTCCGACCTTTATTAGGTGAGTGTAGGCCGACGGCAGCACTCAGATATATAACGGAGAATCAACATCTGTCATAAGGCCGAGGAGCTCATCACATCGGTCTGAGTCATGGTAAGACAGGGAAAGACTAAAGGAAAAGGGCAGAAACCCAGCAGATGCCCTACTGGAAGATCCTTCCATTTGACATTTCCCCTACCCCCCCCCCCCCAACCATCCTCAATCTCCCTAAATATTATCCCACTACATTGTCCTTAACTCACTGAGTTAAATGATATCTCACACCAGCTAGTTTAAGCTACGCAATTGGCTGCTGTTGCCGACGCTCTTATAATACGTTCTATCAACGCACATTACTAAACTCGATTCCTAAGAATAATCTAATGTAGGTTTATTTCATTAATTACTATATATTTATTCCGGTTTGAAAATTGGGACTACTCAATCATACGAAGGGAACATGTCCGCCAATGTAAATCGACAGAAGACTCTGTAGTCCCTCTCCAGAATCGAACTCGGAATAACCCACACGTCTTAGTTGTATCACAACATTTGGTCGACTTCCCCAAAGTTGTTTATCCCACCGATTTTAATACTGGGTCTGAGCGACGTCACAAAACTGTCCAGACACTAGACAGTCTAGAAGCTATTTTTCTCTCTCCGTTTCCGACTTAATATCAACAACTGACTAGCTGTCCCTTTCATCTGGGGAATCATCCCGGTACTTCAAAAAGTCTTACCGGTCTGTAATCTAGAGAATTCGTGTCCCCACAACAGAAGATCCTGCCGACCTACATCTCGACAGTCCGTCTACCACATCAAAGGATGACTGCCGCCTGCAGATGTATGGCGCGATAGTCTTCCCTCGATCAACCACACATTAAGGGATGCTGGCTGCTTGTAGACGTTTGGCGCAACATTCAGTAATCGATCGACCTCCAAGATTTTATGTGACATTCACATTGTCCAAGTTTCACTCCATACAAAAGAAGAGGCTCCATGTATCCACTCAATACTATTTTTCTCGTTTCAATTGACATCTTTTTATTGGTCAGAATGTTTTTAATCTTGCTGAAGGCTACTTTCGCCATGGCAATTCTTGTTCTAATCTCTTCAAGGCATCTCCCATCAGATGTTATGACTGTCCCGAGATCATTGTACCGATTCACTTGTTGAAGAATATTCCCATTTGCTTGTAAATTGCATTGTGGTACTTCGTTCTTCCTAGTGACGACCATAACCTGTGTCTTTTTACAATTTAATTCTAACCCCAGTTGCTCATTGTGTTCAACAACCGCATTTACTAATTGTTGCAGATCCTGCGCATTGTCTGCAATAAATACTGTATCATCTGCATATCTAATGTTATTGATGTTTCGTCTTCCAATGCTGATTCCATTTATACCATCTACATTTATGAAAATATTTTCACTGTATAGGGATAAAAGATCTGGAGACATTACACATCCCTGCCTAACTCACCCATCCACCAACACTTAAACACAACACCCCCACACCCCAACACACACCCCACACACATCTTCCACACACACATCCCCACACACACATCCCCCACACACACATCCCCCACAAACACACCCATACACATCCTCACATCTAGACACATACATGATGCCTCACATAATCACTGAAATTAATATGAACAAACGCCCACACTTTACACGCACATACACTGATGATTATCGTGAGCATCGCACAAAATTGTAAATAAATGGAGAAAACAATTATACAAATACATTGTGTAAAGTAAAGAATATTGATTCTCACACACATAGAAACACACACATACACACACACACATATTCCCCCATACACATCCTCAAACACACAACCCCCACACACACACGCGCATCCTCACATTTAGAGGCATACCTGATGTATCACATAATCACTGAAACTGATATTAACAAACTCGGACACTTGACACACACATATACTGACGATTTTCGTGAGCATATTACAATGTTAAACAAAATTGACAAAATAGTATGTATATAAATTGTGTAACGTAAAAATATAGTGATGCTCTCACACATAGAGACTGGCACACACATACATATTCACTTTTATACACACTCGCTCTTTCTCATTCACACTCACTCACTCATTCTACAGTAAAGTACATGTGCTCATATTATACATGAAATTATACATTACACAATATGGAATAACATGTTACATGACATGCGTAAGCTCAACTCTCTAATATGTCATACACACACAGTCACAAACATGCGTTCACACACACACACACACACACACACACACACACACACACTAACAAATCAACTCTCAGCCAACCCACACATCCGGCACCTACCAACACATCTCCCAAACAGACACATCTCTCAACCATAAAATCCATTCACCCACCCACACATGCTACATCCAACAATACAGACACCCCCCTCCCATAATACGCCAATCATCCACACGCACACATTCCCATCGAACAGCACAATCCGCCACACAACCTGGCAACGCCACACACACACACACACACACACACACACACACACACATCCCTCAGCCACATACATACATACATACATACATACATACATACATACATACATACATACATACATACATACATACATACATACATACATACATACATACATACATACATACATGCATGCATACATACAGACAGACAGACAGACAGACAGACAGACAGACAGACAGACAGACAGACAGTTAGACAGACAGACAGACAGACAGACAGACAGACAGACAGACAGACAGACAGACAGACATGCATACACACATACATACATACATACATACATACATACATACATACATACATACATACATACATACATACATACATACATACATATATGCATGCATACTTACATACATACATACATACATACATACATACATACATACATACATACATACATACATACATACATACATACATACATACATACATACATACATACATACATACATACATACATACATACATACATACATACATACATACATACATACATACATTCATACATACATACATACATTCATTCATACATACATACATACATACATACATACATACATACATACATACATACATACATACATGAATAACAAGATTATTGATGACGTGTCGAACTACATATATACGTAGCATATTCATTCATGACGTGTCGATAAATGAAAGTGTTGCAGATAAATTACACATTTTCGATTGCCTGTAGTATCAGCTTGCGAGAGTATTGTGTGCTCGTAGATCAACCTGGAATTAAATTGGACAACGTTAATCAAGGTATATATTATGTGTAATCTATTTTAATACAGAAGTTTATCTAGTGCTTTTCCTCTGTCATGGTATTTCCCAGATTTTTTGCACTTTTTTAGCCGTACGTATTTTTTTTTATTTTGCTTTTCTCTAGTTATGATTAAATCATAAGTTATGTGATTGGGTAGCCATTTATTTCAATATCGCTCTCTGTTGTAACTGAAAATTAGCTGCTGTATATTTGATTCGTATTATTTTTGCCTCTTTTAAACAACTCGAAAGTGTGGGTTGAAGTACCGGCAGACAGGACGGACTGGCATGATAAAAAAGTAACTCTGGGTCGTGAGTACAGAGAATGGGCAGTGGGCCGCACAGAAATTTAGGTGCAACAACTGATCCATAGTAATACACGTGAATGTGCAATTGTGATCTATACTGATGGGTCAGTGGTGAGAAAGAAACGGAGTGGTTTGGGTTTCCGAAGACTAATGGACGATTCTTGAAAAAGGTGAGTGGATCTCATGGACCTTGCCTGTGAAATCATGTATACAAAACAGATGTGAATGGGACAATTTCCTAATTAATAATGAATAAAGTCACTGCTTTTGGAATGAAATGTTGCTAGAAAATAATAAGAAATCTGTGGAAAAAGAAGGATATTTCTTAATATCAAAGAATTATAATGATCAGCTTCCACTTTTCCCACCAAGCGTAGCGGGAAGGAATAGTTATGGTTCCAGCGCCTAATGGGTGACACAGAATAGAGTTATTCCGTTTGATACTAAAATGACATTGATGCCGTCAAACCCACGTTCTCCTAGGGCGACGCCGTTCCAGATCTCTTATGAAGTAGGGCCATAGACGGTAGTTGATAGTGTTACATTCTATCGATGTGGCTGAAAAATTAGATCTTCTGTTTTCAATATATGGGGCCCAGTGTGTTAATCCAAGTCTCTGTTAAAATAATTTCTTAAAGGGCATTGGCCGGTTCATGTACGTACGTACGTATGTATGTATGTATGTATGTATGTATGTATGTATGTATGTATGTATGTATGTATGTATGTATGTATGTATGTATGTATGTATGTATGTATGTATGTATGTATGTATGTATGTATGTATGTATGTATGTATGTATGTATGTATGTATGTATGTATGTATGTATGTATGTATGCATGCATGCATGCATGCATGCATGTATGTATGCATGCATGCATGCATGCATGCATGCATGCATGCATGCATGCATGCATGCATGCATGCATGCATGCATGTATGTATGTATGTATGTATGTATGTATGTATGTATGTATGTATGTATGTATGTATGTATGTATGTATGTATGTATGTATGTATGTATGTATGTATGTATGTATGTATGTATGTATGTATGTATGTATGAATGTATGTATGTATGTATGTATGTATGTATGTATGTATGTATGTATGTATGTATGTATGTATGTATGTATGTATGTATGTATGTATGTATGTATGTATGTATGTATGTATGTATGTATGTATGTATGTATGTATGTATGTATGTAAGTATGTATGTATGTATGTATGTGTCATCATCTTACTCTTATCTAAATAATGGTTCGGGTTTATACAGGCAACAATACACTGTTCGCTAGGATATAGAACATTTATTGTATAAAGTGTACAGTTGGCGCAGTGGGTAAACAGACCCGCGCTCTCTTATATTACATATCACAGATAGTTAAACATCAAACATATAGTTGTCATACATCAATCTAGCACACTATCTAGCCTAAGTATATCTATGAATATCTATGAGTCCCTCTCAGGCAGGCCTTGTTGTCTCTCTCCAGTCCGTTTGTCCTCTGCCGGTCTCCGCGTGTCCTAACTCGACACGGGCGGTAACTCTGTCCGAGTTCCTCGTGGACCCCGCATTAGGCGGGCCACATCAGTGTCCACGGAATCATGGACTTTGTGACCAGCTCTTTCGAGAAGGTTCTAGATTACTCGGGTCCTGCGCGACTCACTGGTTTCCCTTGGGCTGGAGTTGCAGCCCTCTATTATATGTGAACGTGAGGCGGTGACAGGATCCCCCCTCCCCCCTGACATGATTTGTTGTTGGGAATTAGATCCGTTCTAATTCTGTCACCGAATCACATAAAGTTGGTGTTTGTAGTTTGGTGGATAGTAACCTGGTAACCTACCTACTAGCACTAAAAACTCATGTATTCTACCATACAACACCTGTCTGATTTGGTGCAGAGATCCCTGTCTCTCGTGTGCTTAAATATGCTTATCAGACCGAAGTTACGTGGCATTTTAGTAGTTGTATTTACAACTTGCCCTTCTCATAGTACCCGAAATGGTACCCAGACAAATAACCCCTATATAATAGAGGGTTAACAAGACCGAAGTCTTGGCTAAATAAGTACACCTTCAAATCTTGATCTGTGTGTGTATTTCTATACACATTTACTCCCGTATGTTATATAATGCTAAATATGTAGTTACCTTGTTCTTTTATCCCCCTCAGACTACATGTGTCCCTGTTGGCTTGTTAGTGTGTTAACTAATAAGTTGATGTATCTACTAAAGTGACTGTATTTTCAATTGATAGTGTTGAGTTTTGAGGTTTGTGTAGCGTGCGTGGTGAATGTGTGGTGTAATTCCAAGCGTCACGAGTTGGGATAACCTCAATCATGTAATACTGCACTGTGTGCAATACCTGACTAGGCATTCCAAGTAGTGGTGCTTAGATGTATCCTAACTGCTAAACTAAGTCTATTACAATAACTACTACATTAAACTCACTACTAAACTAAGTTTTATACATGTATTGAAAAATTAGACAAGTCATGCACTTTTACATGGAAGACGCAGACAAATTACAATGAATACGTTTTGCGTACAATTTGTCCGCCAAGTGTATCGTTCTCTCATTTAATCCTTTCACGCAGTCATTCACTCATCTGTCATTCAATATAGTAATTGGCTAAAATATATACTTAAAGTTGAGGTAAGCGTTATTGCCCTTAGAAAAAATGGGCTAGGCGATATTTGCCCTTTAAGAAAATACGTACTTTTTGTACGATGAATGAAAAATAGGTTATAATTTAACTAGAGACACTTGTATAGGACGGTTATTTAGCTTATGAATGGTACCGTCTGGAATATTAAAGTAGAATATGTACAAGTTACAGGTTAACAAAATTTATATACATCATTAATGGAAATATAATACATATTTAATAGTAAACTAATTAATTACATAATTCCAACGATGATGTGCGCGTTGACGTCCCTTCGTTCGTGTGTTATGCCATGAATGTTAAAGTTAGTATGGCTGTCTCTTGAGTGTTGTCGTCGATGTTGTTCTGTTTCGGCTGTTTGCAAAGATTTGTAGCAACAGCAAGTATGGATTGCTCTCACTGTCACGTATGAAATATTACAGTGTTCAGAGATAGTTCACTGGTTGATATTATTGGTTGAAATAAACACAGTTACTGTTTCTTGCTGGAATCGTTCTAGAGCTTAGGCATTTGATGGTATAGTTCTTACAGTATAGCTCTTCACGTATGTTTATGGGTGTCGTAATTCACCTAATCACTGAGAGTACTCTAGCAGGTGTAGAGTCACACTGTTATATGTAACGGACTAAAAGTATCACAGTTTATAGTGTGGCTACTGGCCAATGTGATTAGAGTCATTCTACTGGCGCATTTGTCTGCCGTGATAAAAGGTCAGCCACTATGTTATCGGTGCCCTTAATATGGCGAATTTCAAAGTCAAAGTCCTGAAGTAGAAGACACCATCTTTGTAACCTGTTGTTTTTGGGCGACCCATGGTTAAGGACTAATAATGGCGAACTGTCTGTGAGGACCACACAGTGGCTTCCTAAGAGGAACTTAGATAATCTCAATATACAGAACAAAAGGCTCAAACACTCCAATTCAACTGTGGCATAACGAGTCTCAGCCTTCTTCAGTTTGCGGCTTACGTAGAGGATCGGGTGTCGAACGCCATCCACTTCCTGCATTAAACATCCTCCTATTGCGATAGCGCTCGCATCTGTGGTCAAAATAAAGGGTGAATTTATGTTGGGTAATCGTAAGACTGGTGGATTAGAAAAAATATGTTTCAACCTACACATTGCATCATCTAAGCTGGTACTTTTACAAATTTTTGATGGATGATCTTTAGTTAACATATCAGAAAAGACTGAGGTGAGTTCTGCCCAATGTGGAATGAATTTAGAATAATAGTTAATCAGACCTAGTAAACTTCTAACCTGCTTCTTTGTGGTAGGTACTTCTAGATTAAGGATCTTGGAAACAATTTTATCATCAGTCAACAATTTTCCTTCAGAAATTCTATGACCAAGGAAGTCTATTTGTGTATAGCCTATTTCAACCTTGGAAGGTTTGATAGTAAGTCCAAAAAGAGAGATTTGGTGGAAGACTTGTTTTAGGGTGAGTAAGTGAGAAGTCATATCAGAAGAATGGACACATATATCATCAATATATGCAACTACATCATTAATTCCGTGTAATAACAATCTTGTTAGTCTCACAAATGTGGCCGGTGCGTTCTTCAGGCCAAAAGGAAGATATAGCCATTCGTATAACCCGAGAGGTGTTGCGATTGCTGTTATATGTCTACAAGAAGGGTGTAGAGGAACTTGCCAATATCCTTTCGCTAAATCTGTCTTAGAAAATAAGGATGATTGAGCCATATCTAAAATAAGATCTTCACAACTGTTCATAGGCTCTGCATCCGTTGTTGTTCTGGTATTCAATATTCTATAGTCGATGCACAAGCGGATTGTCTGGTCTTTCTTTTTCACCAAGACAATCGGTGAAGAATATTGAGACATAGATTTTTGAATAATGCCATTCTTCTCTAAATCTAAAATTTCTTTATCTAAATTAGATCTGTAATGGAGAGGAATAGAATATGGTCTACATTTGACCGGTCTCAGATCTGTTAGCACAATTGAATGTGTTATTCTATCAGTGCGTCCAGGTTTGTTGGAAAAGATCGTCTTATAGTTGTCTAGGAGCGTCAAAATGTCCTGTCGCTGTTGTTGTGTCAAAGTGTCAGAGATATGTATGTCCTTTATACTTCCGTCGTCAGTCATAATTGGCACAGGGATTTCAGTATTGTCCATGTCTGTCTGATTTATCACAGATGCTACAGTTTGTACATTGTCTTCAATGTCATTGTCGTCGTCGTCGAGATCGATCGTCAATATGTCATCAAATTTGTCGTCATTGTCAATATCACAGATTGTCGGTAATGTCCATATGTCTTCGTCGTTTTTGTCGTCGTAAGCGTGTGTCGTTAACGATGCTTCGTTTGTCGAGGTGTCATTCCGTTGGGAAATTGTCGTTTTGTCTCCGTCAACAGTTTGTTGCGTCTGTTCATTTGTCTCATTGTCCTGTCTAGCATAGTATGGTTTCAACATATTTACATGTAATAATTTCAATTTTCCATTTACAGAGAATGTAGTAGGGTTATTCCCCTTGACCAGTTTATGACATATATCACAAGATGTACAAAATGTTTTAATGTCTTGGTCGAACTTGGGCCAATAAAACTGGGTCAGGACAATTGCCCTGGTCATTTCGTATCCCATATGACCTCCAAAAGGGGAATCATGGGCTATTTTTAGCACTTTGTCTCGATGTGCTTGTGGTAAAACAATTTGCTGTGTCGTGGCCTGCTTTGTTGTGTAAAATCTAGTTAAGATGTTATTCTGTAGCCTAAATGTCCACGATACGTTCTTAGTGACTTTTGGTTTAAGTCCTACTAATTTAAAGTATGGTGCCAGTGTTGTATCTGCTTTCTGTTCATTACCAAAAGTGATGTTAGTTGAGTTTGGCGCTACTATTTCTAATGATTCCTGCAGTTGGTCGGTGTTGGTTTTGTGGGTTGTCTGTCGTGTTATTGCGTTTGTGTGTTGTGTGTTTTGTTGCACATTTACAGGTTCGGTACTTGGTAGTTTGGTAGCATCCTCAATTCGAGGTTTTATTTCGGTCGTATCGTTTCTAGATTCGACCGCCCCTGCATTGTACACCTTGGTGAATTCTTTTTGAATTACCTCAGTGGTTGTCTCCCTTGGTATTTTGGCAGCTTGAGACAAGCAAGAATGGTGTTTCTCTTTTGCGTCGCTATTCGTGTGGTGGATACCGTGTTTTTGCTCCCACCTTTTGATTTCTCTTTCAGAGCATGGATGTATGTTGGGTAAATTACCAAGTATAATATCCGCGACTGGATTTTCAAGGATAGCACACAATACTCGCCCAGATATGAACGGTGTTTGAATTTCGACCAAAGCAAGTGGGTATTTCTCTATCGTACCTGAGAATGTGCGACACGTCACATGTTTGTCTGTGTAGTTTTTGACGTCTATTAATGTTTTCCTAACCCCACAGAGCGTTGCGCCGGAATCACGAATTAA